>CM033279.1:31152659-31675159 GCA_019343175.1 Oedothorax gibbosus
TCAAAAGGACTTTAGTTTATGGGCACAACAGTGCGGCGAGATTGCACTTTAGCTGGTATTAATTCGTTGGGGTAATTTATGTGTTTGTGTTTTGTGTATGAGTTATTTATTTATTCATAAATACATAAATTCGAAGGCTTTCATAAACAATTGAAAATTATAGGTAAGGGCAGTTGTCCAGCGATTACCATAGAAAGAAGCGACTACTAATATAAATGAATGGAATTTAGTAAATGAATGATGGAATGCATTCAAGTAGGCGCTTTTAGTGGAAAATCACAAAAGTTTTTATTAACGAATAAACGCGTTTTAATTACATCCCGAAGCGATGGTTAAGTTATAAAGCTATAAGCATAGTTCTTTATTCGGCAGACAGTATGACCCACAGTACAAGCAACTACAAGGCACTAGTTAGTTTGCCCTTTAAATTTTTTAAAGGGGTCTAAAGTCACGACTGAATTAACATGCAGGTATCTTTCTCTACTTAATCAATCTGAGATCCTTCAAAAGTCCGTTCTGTACATTTTCGAACACGATTTATAGGGGGTCTGGTAATTGGATTTTAAAATCGCAGATGTTTAAACACTTTTAATTATATTTCATTTAATTATTTTCAAAATACAATTGCTATGGTTTACATAAACATTTGATTACGATTTAACGACCCAAATCTTAATGTTCCCAAAGTATGTTAAAATAAATTGCAGCTTTTCATAATTAAAAACTTTGGACATCAATTATTAAAAAAGAAGGGTACCTAGAAGCTGCAACAGCTGTACGCTGAAACTTTTCATAATTTGTTCGGTTTAAGGTTCAATCAATTTTAAGATTTCGGAAACCAAATCCTGAAAGATTTTTCAACCGAATTCTAAAATTATCGTGAAACATTTCACTACACAACGATTGCAGTAATAGACGCCATTTTTAGTCAAACCTAGCACATAAATTTAGCAGTATAAACCTAATACCAAGCTCCAGAGAAATTCATTTCAACTAGTTTCCAAACCTTAAATTAGTTGTACTTAATCTAGCCTCAACATTTTTACTCCAAAATTTGGCGTATTTTTTAAAACATTGGCGATTCTCACCAATCTCAATGTCGCCCAATTACTTCCGATAGTATCAACTGTCAGCATGAAGTTAGCTTCTAATTTTTCCCTGGCCGTCTCATCCATCAAAATCAGAGTCTATTTTTCTTGTTAATATTTTCTTCTCTTTAAAATTCACCTACCTTGAATAATCTATATTATAGATCACAAATGTATTGTGGGTTTCGACACTGGAGATTGATGGAATAATTGAGATATTTTTAGAAAACAGTTAATTATTACAGTGGCGTGTGGACTCGTCTGACACATTCTGGAGTTTTTACTGGATCACAAAATAGGTATAATTTTTTTTAACAATGTTCAAAAGCATTGAGCCATGAATTTTTCTGCTCGTAGCAAAGAATTTTTTTAAAAAATCATTTGAAAATTGTTGCAGTAGTTTTGTGAGGCATCAGTATTTAGAAACAAATTTGTAGTGTCTTTATAATTGTTACGTAAAATTATATATTTTAGATGGATTATTTAGTAATAGTTATTTAGACGTTTAAAAAAACGAAGTATTTTACATGCAATAATTTTTTTCATCGTTATTTAGTCCACAGTTAATGTCTATATTAATATACCTAACCTAATATCTTTATTAATTATTTCGTATTAACATAATTTCTGACCACTCTGACACATTTTTTTTGCATGTTCGCCTATAAAACACGTTAGTCAATGCTCATAAAGTTAACAAAAAGTTATCTTGTTACAAGGTGTGACTATTCACTAGTAAACGATTAATAACATTGGAGAAATAACAGAACGTTAGTTATTAAAATTTTCAAATTCCTTCCTCTCCATAGATCAGGTATCGTAGTAGTTGACGCATAATGGATGACTACAAGAGAGAGATATAGCATGTCTAGAACACTAAAACGCAACATATTCTTTGAAAACTAAATAAGATAACTAATAGTGATCAACATACGTTTACGATATAGTTAACAAACTGATTTTTCTCATTTAGATGATAATTTAAAGGCCCAATTTCTTGGGATGATATCATCTTATTATTTTGGACAGCTGATTATATTGTAGTTCAATGTATTGCTTTTTTTTCGGTGTATTATGAATACGATTTTGAGCAATTAAATGGATTGCGTTTCGAAACTAATGTTTACGAAGAAAGCATCTAGTTGAACTTTCTAAATTTTGATTTTTTCTTCACATATTATTACTTTCAATTGAAATCAATAAGAATATAAGGTAAATGAAAGGATCGCGATCGGGTTAAAAATCCAAATTGGAGATTGTATGTTTTTGGGGTGGGAGGTGGGGGGGCGGGCTGGATCTGACAAAGTGGTTTTCGAACACTAAATGATTTTTGAACATATTTTTAGTAGGTTGAAAAAGTAGTACTTAGTAGTTAGTAGTAGTTGCTTAGTAGGTTTGGTAGGTTGAAAACAAATATGTCAACTCAAATGCTTAGATTTCATCACTTTCTGACGAAAACTATAATTTCTTTTAGGAAAGATAATGGTGCTGTTTTGTTGATAAAAGTATACGACATCTATTTAGATTATATTTTTCTCAAAACAAATGAAAATAAGTTATAAAAAAAACTAGAAAAATACCCAGGATCTTCTTTATAGCAAAAATTCCCGCAATCGTTGAATGTGAAACAGAACTAAATACTACTTTCCCAAATATTTTTTTAATAAGCGATATCAATAATTCTCTACTCCATTTTTCGCTCCTCAAAAGGAAAAAAAATCTTTTAAATCCCTTCAATTTCCCCCATCTTTCCTACTTTCAACTTGTGGCAGGTGCTAAAGTGCTCCATAAATATTTCAAAAACAGAAAGAAAAGTATCTCATATATAATACCTGTTGTTGAAAAAAAATCTCGGTGTCCTTTGTGTATTTGGGAGATTATTTTACCTGGCAAGTCGAGGTTTTTAATGATATTCTGGAATATGATATATTGACGATAATTTTTTTATTCCGCGTATAACATTAAAAGAATTATTTTGAAGTTTCGCTACATTTTATACATTAAGAAATAAGGAAATTGATATTGAAAATACATGAATATTATTTTTTGGAACGTGTAATGGATCGCAAAATATTAGAATGATCAAATAATGATATGCACAGAGAGAGAGAGAGAGAGACAGAGCACACACAGAGAGAGTGAGAGAATCTACACGTATATAACATAACAAACATTGAACAACATTCTACACGCCTTAAAATAATGAATATCTGTCGAGTATTTCAATGTGTTTTTTTAATACTACAAGTTTCATTTCTTACGTCTTTTTTAAGATACTTCGATATAGTATTATTTATTCCTATTTTAGTTGCAATAAAATTTGTATGGGAGAAAATTAATTGCTCTAAAATATTATGAACATTAAAAATACAGAAAATCTTTATATATCAATCAAATAAAAAAAATTTAATTAAAAGGAAAATAAAGCTCGACGTTAACTTTTTTAACATAGTTAAGAATATCATTTCCCCGGAACTCTAAACAGAAATTCTCAATAACAGATTAATATCCAAAATCTGATAAAAACCAAGATTTAAAAAAAAAAAATCCGAATAAGGGGTAAGAGGACAAAAAAAAAATTGATTACTTCGCAAAAAATATAAACTCATCGACTCTCTTGGCAAAAAGAAAAAATTCGTTTTCTTGTCTTCTTCAAGTCTTTATCTGGCTGTATGACCTTTCTTTATCGGTATAGGCAGGCACATAAAAAATCTGCAGAACTCAGCATTTTAAAAGTAGGAAAAAAAGGATACGGACCTGGCTTTTTGTAGTTTGCTATCAATCACCACGAGGGGGCGTTCTAGAAGTTTTGTCCTTTTTCCGTTTGAGTTTTAGAAAAAGCTAAAGGTTTAGAATGAAAAATCTTTTCCTAATCTTGTTTTTAAAACAAACTATTTTTTTAACCATTTAGTTTCCTGCATTATTTAAGATTAATTGGACTATTATCTTAATCTGTAATGTTAACTAAAATAAATATATTTTTGTCGAAATTCAATATAATTTGATGTAAGACTTGTTTCATACTTAGCTAAGAAAAAAAAAAGCTTGAATTAGAAACGAATATTTCGAATTGGAAAAGTTTGGACCAATTATGATTTAAAGTATGACCAAAAAATTTCTTTGTCTTACAGACTATCGAAAACACTTAAATGGATATAATAAGATTTATAATAGAAAATGTAGATAAACTGCTATTCTAATAACAATTTGCAGTACAATAAAGCGGAATGTGTAGAGTTTTGTATTTTAAATCCCACTCCATTGTTTTTGTTATTACTAAAATTAAAGTCCTCAATCAATCTATTTACTTTACAAACAATAACATTTACTCGAGACAAAGTTTACACGATTTTTGGAAAAGTGTCCAATACCATTTACTTACAAATAAATTAGTGGAAAAACCATATATTTCAAGGATATTTACATTTTATAAATCTTTAAATCAATGATTTTTTTTAATTAATTCTTAAAATATCTATCCGTTTTCATTCATCAATACCACTCCACTAGGCTGTTACACTTCAAAAACATTATTTGCATGTTTGCAAAACACTTATAAAGAGGCAAACAGTCAATATTGATATATAGAGAAACAAAAATACTTATTCAATTTGTTTTCTACTTTACAAATGTTTAGACGTTTAAATTTAGAACTTCCAAATACTGCTGCATTAAAAAAATCTTAATGTAATTTTTCACAGTGCATTGCAAACAATAAATACTTTTAATTAGAATTCTTCAAACACATATTTTTTTAACAGGCAATGAAGTAGTATTTCTAATAAATTTTACCTTTCTATTTAAGAACTTATTGTATTATTGTAAGTTATTTCTGCAAACAAGTTTGCTTATAAACCATAGTAAAGATACTAAAATGCAGCATTAAAGAGATAAACACTAGAAAATTATTCTTCCTTCAGATTACTTAAGTATGAACAAATCAGTCTAAATACGTCTTTTTCAGCTGAAATAACTTACGAAAGAGATAAAATATTATTATTTTAAATCCCATTTAAAAGACCACGGTAATGTCAACTAAAAATAAAATTGCAATTAAAACAATCCGTCTGAAATCTAAAGGACACTTTTTTATTTAAACAGCCATATAGACGATGGGTATGTTTTACGTCTTGAGTCGCAATAGCTCCCAGCGGTATTGTTTTAAGTTTTTGTCTTTCTCGAATAAAATTTGTTTTGTAATTATCGAAAGTGAGTTGTGTACAGACTTTTCTTTGAGTAGAACTACAGATATTTCTCTATTCGTGAATCAAGTTAAATTGCTGTCCCAAAGTTTTGCTCAATTTCTTCTCATAAAACAAATATCGTCTAAACTGAGTTTTTCCATAGTTTTAATTTAAACGAATTAATTTAAACGAATTAAAACAGAAAGTTTAATAAATAGCAAAAAAAAACAAGTTGCACTTAAAGAACTTCAAAACAGAACACAGCAGATAAAAAGACCGAGCATTGAGAGAGAAACCGAAGCAACCAATGAAATCACGGAAATGCAAGAATAAAAACTGGAAACTACGTCATCTGAAACAACCCAGTTTAATGAAGATTTTTTTCTCCTTAGACATCATTTTTAAGGACGTTTTACGATCAGAGCCAAATCTAGGCCTCCGCAACAATTTGCCATGCTACTTCTTACGAACATCTACTATGTTACTGCTATGCTTCTTGTCTTGGGTAAGCATTGAAAAATATTAAGCTAGCTTTTATTATATTCTTGGACGCGTTTCTCCGTCTCTTAAGAACGCTTCAAAATCTTAAGAAATCTGTTAAGCCTACAGGACAGGAAATAAAAATTTATCATTGTCCTTTTTTACCCGCCTTTTATTTATGGCCCAATCACACAATAACATGAAGTGAATTTTATTCCATCTCTTATCTGTTATTCCCTTTTCTCTTCACGAACAACGACGCCATTTTTTGCCAAACGATAAAAGAGAGAAACTCTTAAGGATAGAAATAAAAGATGGCGGCTTTCCGTTGTCCGGGATTGGAAAATATATGACGCCGATTGAGAAGCGGAATGAGAGAAAAGGAGTTTGACGAAAATGGCTTGAAGTTCTCTTGAAAGAAAGAGACAGTACCGAAGAAGAAAAAACACAAAAAGCTGGATAAAGATTCGAGGAGATATGTTATTTGGAAGCGCGCCTAGAGATATTAATCTTCAACTGGATTGTAAAGTCCCACTTTCCAGAAATCGAACTGATCTGAAAGGAGGAAAACGAAAGTGCTGGTTCGTTCCAGACGAAAAGCATTTGTTATGGTATTGTTTCTTGATACACTCTCCCACTTTAAAAAGCGGATTTTTGCCAAGATATATACTCTACACTCTGTGTTTATTCGAAGGGGAAAGATATGTCCTTTTTTTCCCCTGAAGTGTCGATTAGCCCAAAGAATTCTTTGATTTTATTAAGCGATATTTTTATCAGCGAAGGTTCCAGATGACTGGATTTCGTTTTTTTAGCACTGGAAGACGAAATTCTTTTTAAACTTATACTATGTTAAAACGTTTTATTCGGAAAATATAAAAAATTATTATGCTATTTTTTTATTGCAAAACTTGTCTACAAAAGTTTATCTAAATGAAGGATATATCAGCAGACTTTAATTAGCATTTATAGTATAATAATTTTAACAAAATTTTAAAAAGAAGAAAACACGGAAAAGTTTACTGTCTATAACAAGCGATTGTGTTTGTCGAGTATATGCGGAGTACGTGCTCGTTAAATCTGTTGGGTCCGAAAGTCCTGTGGGCGGTCATTGCGCAGTTTCCCACGGGTACAGTACAGGTCCCTGGAGACTATTTCCCTCCCCTTCAGGGACATGTCTAAATTGTGGAGGTGGCGATAGATGGCAGCATCTGTCATATATGTGTGTGTATGTCGTGCCCGTCCTTCTTGACGATGGTTTATAAGCGGGTCTTTGTGACCAAGCACACAAGCCTGAAAATATATGTCTACCAACCAACAAGCGACCTTTTTTCTTATTCCTACTACGAAAAGAAAGAGTACAAGATTTTAATTTAAAATTAATTTTTTAAAAGATTAATCGTTACAACTTGATCTGGATTCAGTGTCACTCCTTTAACAAGATTAATACTCAAAATAAAATGTTGATTCTAAATGAACTTATGGCTCAAAATGTTAAGAACTATTTCGAGCACATAGATTTCCGGCCACCGCAAATAGATATTTTTCAAGCTCTATGGCAATATTTTCCAGCAACCAATCTAATTTATGAAAGAATTTCGACGACTGCACCAATTTCTCAAGAATCGAAGACCACCGCGGATTTCTTCTTACTCTGAATTAATCCCTTAACGAGGGAACTGTCTGGATACAAGCTTGACGAGTGGGGCACCTATTGAAAACTATGTAGGTCCCTTACACCCTCTATGATGTACCATCGCTGGTGGCATCTGGCTGTTGCATTAATAAGCAGACGAATTCGAGGGTTCAGACAGACCCCCAACAAAGGTGTGGTGGTCCTCATCATACAGGAGGGGTTCTCTTCAGGGGATACACTGCAGATGCCCGTATTCTCATAAAAAAAAAAGTCCAGAAAACCATTTAAGGCATCTATCTTTCTTGATATATGACTCCGGTTATGTCAGAGGAATTGTCAGCTCTAAGGTAGCTTGTTAATTATTATTAGAAAGTGACGAATGTGCAAGATAGAACATGCATGGAGATTGATAGGTCTTACTTTTCAGAAATTAATCGATACTGTGTATTTTGAAGTTAAGTTTAAATATGATAGTATTTTTTTTATTATTTTACGTTCGATATTGAAGAGCACGTGATTCATAGGGGAGAACGGGGCTACTTTTCCAATGGGATATATTTTACAAGTCTTATATTGGAGATGAGCCGTAAGGGGTGACAACTGGCGGCTTTATTTTTATGCAGCAACTAGGTTTATTAACCTGGCGTTCAGCGGGTGTACCCTTAATAATAACGATTTGGTTTTTCTTTAGACTAGACTTTGATTTTTTTGCCAATTGATCCACTCTCAACTAGTCAGCATCCCACCAGGATATTATAATCTCTTAAGGGAAAAAAACCCCTCTGATATAAGAATTATTTTTTTAAAAAAAAAGTAGATGTCGGCAATATTACAGCTCTAACTAAAAAGTTTTATCATACTATTACTATTACATTCAGTTAGTTCTTAACAACAGAAGAAACGTTTACAGTAAAAGTTTTAACAGAAGATGTAACATTCACTTATTCTATTATTTAAAAATTCAATTCTTTTCAGATTAAATTAAATACAAGTAGCTTAAAGGTAAAACTAGAAAATTCCGATCGCGTAAAATCGGAAGATGTTGCATGATCCATTTCTCCAAATAAAAAAAAAAGATTCGTGGATGTTTATTCTAAATACCTTCTTTGATTGAAACTTGCTGCTCTGCAATACTCCAGAGCGTCAAAAACCCATCCTACTTTTAAAAAATGCTGCTGAACTGTTTCCATTTGCGCATCTATCGAAATCCGTGCATGTCCAAAAGTAATAAAAATAAGAGAGAGAAAATACCACAAGGGAAAAGAAATTCACTCAAACATGAAACCAACCCCACACTCTCTTCAAAAAGATCATTTTATGAAAGCGTGGCGGAAGATTTACTCCTTTTCATACACAGAGCCCCGTTAAAAAAAGACATTTCATAGTTCTTCAAGAAGAGGAGCAGCAACATTACAGCTCTACTCGACTTTGGCAAAAAGCAGAAGAAAAGTCAGAGTCATAAATAACAATTTTCGTGTTTTGATCACGCTAGGCGACAGCGATTTCTAGCTTCAGTTTGCAAAATTCTTTTGCTTTGATTTTCTTATACCCATCGAATGTTTTCAGTTATGGTGTTGCGTTTCATGTTATTAGGAAAGTCTCTGGAAAGAGATTCCGATGAAAATAGGGTAAAATTTCAATCACATTTTTCTATGATTTCCTTAATGATACCTATATACGCTTCGGTATGAATAAAAACGAGGGTCATATATTCACCAATTATTTCGAAAAAAGTGAATAACCTATTTTTAATATAAATAAAAATGGCTATAATATACATCTTGGCTATCCATCCGAACGGCCTGGAAATGTGTAAAAATGTATGGTTGTTTTCACTGCTTAAATTTTGAATTAAATTGATTTCAACTAACACATTTTTTTAATCATAATTGGTTTTATTTTTAAAGAGGTGATCCTATAATCGTTTCTAAATGAAAAAAGTACAATATGAATAAAAATTATAAAATTTTGAAAATTAAGGTTATTCTAAGAAAGACTGGCGTGCAAAAAAACGGTAAAAGCCGAATCTAACGCACGGAAGGTTAAAATAACGCAAAAAAAACCATTGACAATCTTTCAATTACATCACTCCAACACTACTTTTGATATATACATTTCCGAAGAACATATCGATAGCAAAGTCGAAAGCTTTATCCACTTTATCCACCAATTCTATCTTGAATCTTTTTAACATAACGTTTGCGCCTTCGGTGTACCGTTCCCAGAGTGAGTCGGACCATTTTTGTTGCTTTTGGAAAATTGTGTGTTATGATAAAGTCATCTAAGCAATGACTGACTGTCGAGAACAATTTTCGTCATCCAAAAACTTCAAATGGAACGTTAAAAAATCACGTTATGTTTTTTGAAAAGTTTCGGGTGAAACGAGTAGAAACTGACTTATTTAGTCATGATTTCATGCATCATGGCTTTCTCCGGTGAAGAACCAAGGAAGAATTTGAATGGGATTTTCCATAGACGTTTGTGCCGAACGGTATTCAAATTTTCATTTGAATCTGGAGTATTTTATTTTAAAACACATGGTATAAAGTGATTTATATGTAAATAGCGTTTTTTGAAGACCTTAATTTCAGAAATCCGTTCATTTTGAGCATAATAATATTTAGTTTTTTTTTATGGCTATTCATAGTAGCTATTTCGGCACATTAATCATGTAAAAGCACATGTAAAAGGTTCTGTAATGATATCAATAGTTAAAATTATATTTAAACTATTATGGATTATATGAAAAACTCTTCATCATTATATTCACAGTTATAGTTTACATTTTAAGAAGCTCAAGATTGTTTAAAACTACAAAGAACAAGGTACATTATATACTGTGAAAGAGATATTCCATCTCATATATTCCATGACAGTTTTAATGTCATTTTAACTTCTGACGTCATTACAGATATTTTAACATCCCTCTATCTAAAATTAATGTTCCGAAATACTATGTAGCCCTAAAAAAAACTTAATTTTATTGTACTTAAAAGTTAAAACTAATCGAATTCCGTTCGGCGTAATTGTCTAGGAAAATCCCATACAAATTCTCGCTCGGTTCTTTACATAGATATCATTTTTAAAGTATTAGATTGGCTGATCACGGGAACTCCAATGCTAACGACGGGACGCGCATGGAGGCCTTTTAAGAAGGCAAAATTGCCAGTGTTGTTGCCACTTTAAGGAGAAAAATACTACGAAAAAATATCATTTATTTCTAAAATTACAAAAAAAAAATACTAGAAAAGGATTTAAAGTCACTAAAAAGATTCCAAAATGCAGCTAGTATTTTTACGTTATTTTTTTGTAATTTTAGAATTAAATGGTATTTTTTCGTAGTATTTTTCTCCTTAAAGTGGCAGCAACAACGGCAATTTTGCCCTCTTAAAAAGCCTCCATGCGCGTCCCGTCGTTAGCATTGGAGGTCACGTGATCAGTAGATCTAATACTTTAACTATGATATCTATGGTTCTTTACCTCTTCTTTTAAATCAGCGATGAAACGTGATGTCACACTAAATGTTTTTTTATTGAAATTAAAATTAAAATATTGTTGTAAAATCTATTTAAATGTTTTCGAAAGAGTAATTCTAAATTAGTGCGTCTAGGAAAATCCCATACAAATTCTCGCTCGGCTCTTCGCCGCTTCTTCTAAATCAGCGATGAACCTGATGTCACCCTAAACGTTTTTTTTTATTGAAGTTACATTGAAATATTGTTGTAACATCTACTTAAATGTTTTTTAAAGAGTAATTCTAAAATAGTGCGTTTGTCGATGCTTCCGAATGGACCACGAGCAGGAAGACCAGGAGTAAGAAGTTAGCCATCCCAGAAGTTCACGAATTTAACTTAAATTAAATTAAAAACATTGTTGCGAAATTTACGTAAAACTTTAAATATTGTTGTAAAATCTACTTAAATGTTTTCAAAAGAGTAATTCTAAAACAGTGTGTTTGTTGATGTTTCCGAAAGTACCGAGCAGAAGACTAATAAGTTAACCCTCCATTCGGAGAAGTTTTTAGGAAGTGAAAATAAATTAAAAACATTTTCTTAAGTGAAATTAAAACAAAAATATTTTTGTTGAAATTATCTGAAATTTAAAAGTCATTCAAAACAGTGCGTTTATTGATGTTTCCAAAGGTACCGAGAAGAAGACTAATAAGTTTAGCCATCCATTCGGAGAAGCTCCCAAGTGAAAATAAATTTAAAACATTTTTCTTAAATGAAAATAAATTTTCAAATGTTATGAGGTTGTTTCAGATGATGTGACTCGTCTTTTTTCATTTTTGAACATCTTGCAATTTCATTAGTTGTTTCAATTTCAATCTCAAAATGAGCGTTTTGTCGTCTGCTATTTTGGTTGGTTGGTAGACATATATATTCAGGCTTGTGTGCTTGGTCAGCTATTTTAGAGTTGTATGTTTGTCGTTTTTATTTTAGAGTTCTTTACTTGCAACTTGTTTCTATTCCTGCTGTTTATTAAACATAATCGGTTTTAATTCGATTAAATTTTAAGTATGCATATCACTATCAAAACGTAAATGTTGTCAGAAAACTTTGGTTTAGGTTATATTTTGTCTTAAGCAAATTGTGAGACAACAGTTTAACGTGATTCCCGAAAAGAGAAAACATTTAAATCTACTGGAAGAAAAGTTTGTACACAACATTCGTTTCTGTAATGCAATAAAATATTACATTAATAAAAACAAATGTAAGTCCAGAAAGATTAAAAAAATGAAAACAATACCGCTGGAACTGTTGCCATTCACGACGTGAAACATGCCTATTGGGAAATTATTCTAAAGCTTCCTTCCAAAACGGTGCGTTTCAATATTCTTAACTACCGTCAGTGCGGGTAACTTTGGTCCCAAAATCATTGTTTTTTTTACAAAAGAAGAACAATTAAACTACAAAACTGATTTAAACACTTTAAAATCACTATGCATTTTAAGTATAATAATTTGCAGGCATTTTTGTTACATTTTATAAGTTAAAAAAAATGGTACTAGTTTAAAAAATTAGGATACGATTCGAGTGCAGGAGGGTAACTTTGGCCACAAGCACGAAATACTCACCAAACGTACCATTTACTGCTTTTTGGGCTGCGTAATAGTTTTAAATTGCAATAATAAAACTACTAAACATTAGAATTATTAATTTTTTAAGTTTATTAGGTGATTTCCGGATAAATACAAGAAAAATTCTTATTTGTTTCCGTTTATGCTGCATCGCCCAATGATTTAGCCGCAATACTTTAGAACACTTTTAGCTGATATTTTTAAAAAATAATTTACAGTTCTAATAAGAAAATCAACTAATGTATTTTTGAAAACCAGATTTAATGATAATTATTTTCATAATCAAAACGCAAACGATATTATAATGAAAAGAAAATAACATATTAGTAATTTGGAATTCTAAATAGTTTACATTTCTAGCATTAGCAATTTTAAATGTCGTTCTATATTATGTTTAAAAACAGTTTTAAAAAGACATAATAATATAGAATATCCATAAGAATAAGATTAAAATGTATTATTTAAAATTAAGTTAAAAAGAATCTCGCTTTCCGTTCATTTTTTAAAGTATAATATAGCATAAGGAAATCATTGTAGCTATGGTCAAAGTTAGCCGCATTTGTGGTCAAAAGTTTCCCGGTGACCAACAATTAAATACAGCTTTCGAAATATTCAACATAGAATAAAATAAATAGTGGGATATTATTTCCAATAGATTAAAGAATCGCATAGAGTATTTACTTACTCAATTTTCAATAATTTTTGAACAATTCTAAATAAAAGTTTACTGAAGTAGTTTTTTGTTCTTCAACGCTTGCAGAAATAAAACACACTTTTTGGTGTTGCCAAAACTAAAATAGAAAAAAAATCTTATATTAAATTAAAGCCAATGTTGCCACCTTTCTAAAAATGTAACTAATTTAATGTCTGATGATTTTGAGCAGATAAATTTTAGAACAAATCTTTTTCCGACGCGTGGACCAAAGTTACCCTCCATGGCCAAATATACCCGCTTTGACGGTACGTCAATAATCTTATCCACTTATTTTACGCAATTTCTTCACATTAAATACGAACACAATTTCGAACAAAAATTATTCTAAGCAGTTACTAGCGAGAGAACACGTATGTCTATAAGCAGAGATTAAAAAGTAACTCTGCTACAGTTACAGTTGCTTAATATGAAAAGTAACTAGTTACAGTTACTTAATGCGAAAATAGTAACAATTCACAGTTATTTTTTAAAAATTCATGTTGTAAGAAAATTTTAAATTTAGCCATCTTTCTGTTTTACAAAGAGAACCAAGACTAAAGTAATAGGAACAATCGGAAAAAGTTAAGAACGAAAATTCAACGTTGTTAAAAGTTAGATTTTAAGCGGATATTAGGCGAAAATATCAGTGAAGAGCGGCGCGTGAGAAGTAACGGAAAAGTAACGAAATTTTTCGTTACTTCGTTACCACTAAAAGTAACTTAATTACAGTTTCAGTTACTTTCTGAAAATTCTAAAGTCGTTACTCGGCGTTAACTAAAAAAAAGTTACTGTTACAAGTAACGCGTCACTCCAATCCCTGTCTATATGTCTCTTACCTCCATCGACTGCCTCAGTGGCAATTTCAATAACCGCCGAGTCTCTCCAACAACTTTATGCAGCAACCACTTTAAATTTGAAAGTTTCATCATTCCACCACTATGCAAAGTATGCTGCCACCTGAAAAATCTCATTTTGGAATAAATTTGCTTTTACCCGGAAGGCCTAGGAAGACAATTGCAGATCGGCCGCGTCGGGTTTTACCCTTCTCCATTTCCATTTTGAACAACAAATGACATGTTTGCGACGGATAATGCTGCATATATGCGCATTGGGTATAGAAACCATCAACACTTTGGGATTTGGATGGTATTTGGTTGGGTGAAATGGCAACAACATTCTAAATTTGACGACTAGCATTCCAACTGGAGTTTCAGGTTGATTTTTTCCGCCATTTCTGGTCACTGCAATTTGTAGAATGTATATTTGAATCTTATATATTTTGGAAGAAAGTTTACCAAAAGTTTTTTGTTGTTGTTGTTGTTGTCTGAATCATATTCTTATAGGTATTACGTTGAGAGCAAATATGAAAATTACATTGCTTTAAGCAACCTAGATCATTTCCTGAATTTCCCCTTTCAACCTTGCGATTTTTTAAACAAAAGTATTTTGGGGGCGTCTTTATATATCATTTTAAAATAGATATTTAAACTTTTATACACTATCTTTGATCCAATTTCTGTGATGACATGGATCTTAAACTTTCAGGTTTGGCATACTTTAACCCATTAATGTCGGTTGCCAAGAAAATAAGCTTTGTATTTAAGTATATCTACAATCTTCATAAACAAAATATTCGACAATTGAAGACCATCGTCCAGAACAATTTATAGCCAAATTAAGATACACGAAAAACGAATTTTAAAATCTTAAAGGTAAAATTTTTATTCGGAAATGAAGGTTTTAATGGTAATATTACAAAGCCGCCATTAATGGGTTCATAAGGAACTAAATTTGCCCTTTAAAAGCTGAACTACCCTTTGTCCAAAAAACATAACTTCTTTTTTTTATGTAATTGAACTTTTAAATTGAATTTTTAAAAAGACGTGCATTAAAAATTATTATAAATAAATCAGAATACGAAATTCTGTATAGAAAAATTGGGACACTATGGGACAAATTGGAACACAATTGGGAATCAGGCACTTTTTTTATCAATATGTTTTTCTGAAAAGTTATGAGATAGAAATTTTAACTTTGAATTCAATATATTTTCAGATGCATTATAAGAGACTGCCTACTCTAAACAAAGTCTGAAGCAAATTAGCATGCAAAATTCTTCACCAAGTTTCTCTCTAAGTCAATAGCAATACACACATTCTCTATTCACATCGCCCATTTTCTAATCAATGAAACCACTTCCCATTACCAATCCTTAAATTGAATGGTACAACATTCAAGTCATTCTCACTTAATTCCGAAATGCCAACGGTTGTCTAACGATTACATACAAATTGCAACCTTCATTGAAACAGAGCACTGATTCTCAAATCAGGTAAGTACACATGCAAAGCCATGTCCAGCCAATGGCTGCGTTAACAATAGCCCAAGGCTCTGTTATCTAATGCTCGAAGCTTAGGTTTCACATTTTATTCAGGATTGTTTCATGAATTGGCTTGTTTCAGTTGACGTAGTTCTTTCGACTTTCCAGCTTTCATTCCTGCCCTTCAGCATTTTTACATTCAGCGTTTCTGTTACCACTTAAGACCTGAACCATGCCATTGGGCCTTTTACAAGTGTGTTTGGTTTAAATTAACGTCCCAATAAAACTATACAAGGATTATTGGCAACAGGTAATTCTGAACTGCCGTCAAGTGACGAGGCCGACACCTGAGCTCAAAGCAACCAAAGCCACTCAAAGCAACCTTATTCCGACAACGCACCGGCGTCTGTAGTTTGGACCGCTACTGATTTAACGTGCAACTTTCCCATATATACGGCACTATTTATTGATGATTTTGTTGTGTCGCAGGATCCTTTTATGGGATGGCTAATAAGTACTGCAGATTAAAAGCCCATCACTTCTGAAGTTAGTTGTCAACAATAGTACGATAACAATCATGAATAAGCACTTGTGCAAAGTTTTTTATTCTCTAAGATCCGTAAAACCTCATCAAACCTTTATATTCAAATTTTAAAAAAGTTTTAACATATTAATGGTTGTTTTTGTTTGGGTTGAATTGATGTCGCTCTAAAGCTACACGAGGGATAATATATTTAAGAGAAGAGTCATCCCTAAATACTAAAGGCGTTGGGTTATATTTAATTGAAAGGTCAAGTTACGCATTTCACATTCTACAAAGTACAACAAAGTTATAGGGTCCAAAATACACATTGGGGACTTCGTCCAATTGAATTTACGATCGTGAAAAGTCGCCAATGGTCAGATCGAACCCTATACTTTAGTTGTACTTAGGAGAATGTGAGTTTTGCATCTTTTCATTCTCCTTCATACATTCCCCTATTTAAAGATAATCGAAGATGCATTGATAATATAATCACAATTACAATCATGCAATATGTTGCATCAATTCCAAAACCCATTTATTACAAACTGGGCAGAAAGGCTTTTGACACAAACTAAACGTGACGCACTTCTATTTCCATTAAGTTATTAGGAGATGCATTGTGTAACAAGTTGCTGCATCAGTTCACTGTAATTGCCGTTCCATGTTAGATTTCAGTTACATATTTGGATTGACGCTATTAAAACCATAGCCATGCTCTCTTGGCATGCCTACCTAATAGAAACATCATGGACTTGGTTCAATGCATGCAAATCTTGTGACTTTTGCTGATTATCCTATCTTAATTTTATGTAAGGTCAATAAGCATTTCAAATTTGTAACACTTAAATCTATTTTAAAAAATGTACTTCGGATATGTTAAAAACAAAAATTGAACTAGCTTTCTTAATTAAAAATAAACTCCAGTTATGGTTTGAAAATAATGAGTCCAGTAACAATTAAAGTAAAGGATAGTAAAATGAAACCTAATGTTTGGAATGATGTGAAACTTTCAAAATCACTCGTGGAATAAGAATACTTTGTTTGAAACAAAGTAATTCAAAATTCACGAATGCGGCTCGTTCTGTCGTGAACATCACAGCTCTATGTCCCAATTTTACCTTATCTCATCGGTACAAAGCTGTCTATGTTTTTCATCTGAATTATTCGAAATCCTTGTCCCGTTCCATTACTAAATTATTTCATTACTTGCCATGAGACAAAATCCTATAGGCCTTCGATATTTGCTATCCAATTACACATCAATCTAACCAGAAGTTATCATTTAACAAGCATTTAAAAACGCAACAATTATTCTATCCACCTGAAAGTATGTTGTATAGGTAGAAAAGAAGGTTTGAGCTAGAAATCCAATACAGATTAACAAAACATATATTCGACGTCAGTTTTATTATTATGTCATTTACGGCAATGTCAAGTTAACATAGGCAAGTATGGCCGACTCTATTAAAGCTTCCAATGACACTTTCCCGGTTACAGCAGACATTTGACGCGATACGAAATTGAAACTGGCAGCGACTTCCCAACTATTATGAGTAAACTTAGTCCCGGGAAGATGGCAACGGAGTGGGAGTGCATATCGTCTGACACAGGCTAACTTAAAGTGAAGTGAATGGAAACAATCATAGTCAGCATTTGCAAGCTTAAAAATGTTTAGTGATATTCAATGGTTTTATTAACATTAGGCCAAGATGGTTGTTACTTAAAGAGGTTCAACGCCGAATAAATTATTTGTAAAATATTTAAATGACCACATTTTATTTGTTTACTCACTCCAATCAGTCACTTTCTTTCTATTTTGGATTTTATAAACAACAAAGTAAAACATTCGTCAATTGTCATGTTCTTAATTATTAAAATTTTACCGTACAAAGCCATAATTAGAAGAAATTACTTATTATTTCAATCAATTTTCAGAATTGACAATTTTTTTTTTCGTTACAAAATCGTTATGTGTTTACAAAAGAAAAAGGTTATTTTTTTTCAATAACTTATTTATAATGTTTTTTCACGTTTTATTACTCCACTTTTAGTCAAATATGCAACAGACAGAAAAAGTTAATTGTTCTAGAACAATAGTAATAATGTATCTATAGTAATTATTAACAATTATAAATGCATTGTAATTTTGCATTTAAAAAACAAATAAAAATATTTCATTTCTGAACCAAATAACTAAAAGGCAACTAGTATCTTTCAGGTTCAAGTCGGCCATCACGAATATTTCCTACAAATGCCATTGTACTTCCCAATCAACAAACCATCCTTAACAAAACGAATGAATTCTGAAATCATATACAAACTTTCTGTATACATCATAGGATATGAAATTTTGTGTCTAATTGGGAAGCAGTTGTTAAAGCCATCCAAACATCAAATGGAAACATTTATCCTTCTATTGAATTCAATATTTTCGACCTTTCAATTGAAACTGGAATGATTCCATCCAAAAGGTGATATTTGTCATCAGGTCTTGGATCAAAAGGACATTGTTGGGGTTTTACAAGGTTCTAAGATAGCATATTTGTCAAAAATAAGTTCTGAAGAGGTATAGGCCTACTCGGTTTTGAACCAGAATTATTAGTAGACGGATAACTGTTAAGTTTGCAGAGTGAATAGTGGACTTTGCAGAAGACATAAAAAGAAGAACATTTATTAAACGATATTAGAGACAAAAGATATCCAAACTACAAGTCGATGGAAAAATAATAGAATGACCAATTTGATCAATCTTTACAAATCATACGATGCCGCTCGTGCTCAGCATGAGACGACATCGCGCGCTAAAATGAAATGACGTGACATTGCAATATAAAATATTTCCATATATTAACAATAACTATACATTATTACAAAATCAAAATTTAAATAATAGTTAAATCTCTTAAATAACGAGGTATCGCAATTAAAAAAAATATTAAGTATTACTTTACTCTTTAATGTACTATAATATTATATGTGGCGTTATTAAAAACTATACATAAAAAAATATAGTATTACTTATAAGTACAATGAGTAAAAATAATCATTACATTGCATTTTATAAACAAAAAAAAAATGTTGTCGAATTTATTTATTTTACTAAACTATTCATGCAATTAAAAAAATTATTAAGTATTACTTTACTTTAATGTACTATAATATTATGTATATTAATTTATTAGTAATGAGAAATAATCATTACATTGCATTTTATAAACAAAAAAAATGTTGTTGAATTTATTTATTTTACTAAACTATTCATTAATTTGTAAGAACATTTTCGAGCATAATAAATAATAATGATTAGTGTATTTTTTTTAGCTTACTTTCCTTTATATTAATTCAAAAAAATAAATAAAAAGAAAGTGGAAAGTGGATATGGACATCGTGGAAGTATCCGTCTGTCCGTCCAGCACGCACCTTCCTTCCGAAATCGGTTCGATACGTCCTATTAAAAAAATTAAGAAAGTTATGACATCAGATAACTACTACATGCTCGTCTTATTTTATAGTACGATCTGTCATATCTTGCATGCTACTCGTCCGATTTTTAAAAAAAATCTTTTTTTTTGTTAATAAGGTATGATTTCAGAGATTTTTATTTTATACTTTTTGTTCATCAGCTGTCTGTACGTTTTCTCGTGCTTCCATCTGTCCCATGACGATTTGTTTTAACTTCGTCTTTAACAGTCTGATTTTTGTTTGTTTTGTTAGAAAGGTATAGAATTTAAAATTTGGAAATAAAATTTGTTCCTAAATTATAGCCTTTTTTTTGTGGTTCGAAGAACATTTTAACGAAGAAGGATATTGACGTCTTTTTTACTTCTTTTCAACATTCTATGATAAAAAAAATGTTTTCGACACGAATGAGCATAAAGCAAAAAATATGCTACTGTTGAAATTTGCGTGGAATCTTCTAAGTAAAAATATAAATCTACGCAAAAATAGATTTCAATAGAGATTAATGAAGTTACGACTGTCTAGCTCTAAGGTACGTTTATATAAACCTGATAAAACTCATTCCAAACTCCTTTTATAATTGAATCCACGTTTCCCACGAAATTGTGTAAGAACCTTTTAAGAGTTCAAATATTCGCGAGGTGAAAAGAACGTCATTTTAATTCGCCCGAAAAGAAATAAAATCACGTAGAGATGAAAGAAAAGGATTTTTAAAAGTTTATTCTCTTTAATTGCAGCCGTCAGACTACTTTACATTTCATTAGATTAAATATCTTAGAAATAATGTATAAATTCAAATTTGCATACGAATGGATAGTAGTCGGTAAGAATATGCTAATACGACAGCCATGTTAGGCTTAGCTTTCGTCTGCAACTGTTAGCAAGAGTAGAGTTGAGATGTTGGGAAACATCTCGAGGGGAATTAATTTAGCTCGTTCCTGATTAAATTTAATATATACCTGTGTCGAGACATGCCCTTAATAATAAAATAAAAACGAACTCCTTTGTAGAGTTTTTAAAAAAGGAGCTGCTCTTATTAAATCTTCTTTACATAAAGAGAATCAGTTATTTCTAAGACCTTCGATATTAAACTGTTTCGTTAGAATAAAAATTTTAATATTGTGCTGCAAGAAATTATTCCTAAATTTTGCACGTTAAATTATACACCTTACTAAAAAAAGATATCACAGAACGATTTTATTTGTTAATGTATAATGTTTAAGAGCGAAAGGAATATTATGATTTTTAAGAAAAGTTTTCCAAAATTCTCGTTAGAAAACAAAAAGCATTCGAGCAATAAAAATTCTTTTGCTTAATAAGGTGTCAAGAATGGAATTTCTACTTAATTTTGCATTAAAAACTCTCAATAAATATATAGCAATTAATAGTCAATTGATAACTTAAAATATCTGTTTAACAAATGGCAATATGTATATCTATATACATAAAAGGCAACTTCCGTTTGTTTGTTTGTATAAGACACGAGATCTAAAGAACCACGCAACAGATCGTCACGAAATTTGGCACAAAAATTCATCTCATCTCCGGAACAAACATAGGCTAAGAATTTTTCGAATCAGACCATTCCTTCTATCGTTTTCGAACGTTTTTATGTTTCCCATTCAATGCATTGAAGACCTTGGAAGTTTATTGCTCCTTCAACACACGTTTTCACGAATTGTTTATTTAGTTTTATTTCCCCCTTTTTTTTGAAACGATTTTTAAGTTAATTAGTTTAATTACAGCTAAAAAATTAGAAATAAACATCTAAAACAAAAATCGTTTGCTAGCTTTTTAGCAGTTAGAACAATATTTAATATTTAAAATAAAAATCGTTTGCTTTAGTATCTTTATCACAGTTAAAAAAAATACAAATAAATATAAAAAAATGCAAATCGTTTGCTGTTTGCTGGAGTAGCTTTATAACATCTAAACAATTAGATCATGTAATTCGCTTTCATTAAGAATATTTTATTTTCTGCACGCAGACCATGCCTTTTATGTATATAGATATCTGTATTGATTTAGTACTGTATACATTTGCATTGAATTCTTAATTTTTCATCATTTGCATTGAATTATGGTAGAAATTTGTACTGCTTATATGGTATTTATATCTACAAAGTGTCAAAAAAAAGTTACTTAATTTATTATAGAACTCCCTTGAATTGCGTTAAAATAAATGTTTGAGATCCTTTTAAGATTTAGCTGTTTTTCCATTTTTAATTCTTACTGAATATTTTTTACTTAAATATGTATTCTTTTTAATTTGAGCTTCTTATCAAAGGTATTTTTGAAATTAATATTAATCATTACTATATCCAAGTTGGGTAATTAAATGGAAAATTACTGGGTAATCTTTATATCTTATGTAACTAAAATGAAAGAAAAAAAAATAGTTAAATTGACTGTTAAATTATTTGTCCACCTCTACCCGTGCAACGTCGGGTATAACAGCTAGTAATATGTATAAACGAATAACTTAAAAATACAGGTTAAAATTAACAATAACTATAAACAAATAAAAAAATTTAATTAAACGTTCAGAATATTATACTTTAAATTATTAAATATATGATAAACTAATAAAATATCTGTAATAGAATATCGTATAAAAATATACGACATTGATATAAACAAGATAAAATGAGTCACTTGAAATGTGGAATTTCCACTTATAAGCCATGTCCCCAAAAAGAAAATGACATAAAAACGGACAGCAGGACAGCCGGATGGTTCTAGATCAACGTCCGGAATTTTTCCTCCGGAATTCCAGTCATTATAGAACAAATATATCTTAAAACTACAGAACTCTTAACCCCCATCCCCCCCCTCTTCCCCTATACACACCGACCCCGTTTTCCTTTCAAGTACTAAATTTCAAGGCAAGAAAGAAGGACATATTTCTTGAGTCCGTTGTCCGGACATAGAACATTAAAAAAAATGTTGGGAGGAGAAGGGGCGGGGGGATAAATAACTCACTCAGAGTTGTTCTTCACGTAACTTAGCGCTGCCCCCTAAAATAGGGATTCAGCCTAAACGTTTCATCACTGGAGCAGCTACTCTGTTTACCACTATTTGTTTATAAAATGTATTTTGACTCTTACTTTCAATTAAGTCCCGTACGATTCCCTTGAAAGTTACATTGGGTACCTACTTAAGTGTCGGCTCGTCACTTGATTGTGGTTCCAAATTATGACGCCCGTCACCAATAGCCCTCGTGTAGCTCTATTACAACGATAATTCACCCTAATCTTACTTACTTTCATAAAAAAAATAGTTAATAGAAACCTTTTGTTTTGTTAAATGTTTGAGAAGCCACCTACCTGGCTTTGTGGATAGCGCTCTGATCTGAATTCCAAATAAATTGGTCAAGTGTACTTCTAGTGCAACGATGATTCAAGCTAACCTAACTTAACCAAACTAGTTTGTCCTACAATCGAGTTGTGGTTGTATAGTGCAATAATAGCTTAAGTGCAATAATATAGCTAATAGTTAAAATCGATAGCCACATCCAAATAGAATATACGATATTTCTTTACATTTATCATAACCAATAGTAAATTTCAACTAACATGTTCTATCAGTTTATGGATCGATGGACAACAACACTACAAAACATTTGATTGTGAATTACTGGAGTACTTAAAGAAAAAAAGTCTAAAAGATATATTCGTTAACCGAACTTTACAGGTTTAAAAAAAACAGCAAATAACGAGTGAAACAAAACAAATTGTTTTTACTTGAACTCCCCAATGACTCGAAAATTACGTAAAAAGTCTTCTAAACAAGGTCTAAAGTGAATCTTCCAGGAGATTCCTTGGCGATTATAAAGAAAGATTTCTTTTACTTTTTATCTTCCAAAAAAAAGACGCAATTTACGATATTCAGGTGGGGAAATGGATCTATTTTCTTACTGATGAAATCTTCAGATGGGGACTGGTATTTGTGACAATAGCCTTGTTCTGTTATAATGGGGGGTTTGGCCAAGAATGGGTCTGATGACGCATGCAGATAATAGGAGAATGACCTGTTATTTTCAAGGGCTACGTAATGTGGTGACATTTGATAAAAATACTAGTCATGTTTGCAAGCATTGATGTGTCCTTGTTTTTATTTTGAAATTTTGGGTTCTTTTTTAATGGATTTATAGAGAAAATCAAAGTTTTTTTTTTTAAGTATGGAGATTGGGTTGGTTTTGATTTTGGATTGGGGATTTGATAAACGAATTCACCAAACTCTACCAAACATATTTTTCGGCCGAAGTTATGTTTCAATTAGGACTTATCTTTAGCTTTTTATTAGAGAGTTTAAAAGTAAATTATAAAATATTTTTATGCTTTGAATACATATCATCTTAATTTATTTGACAACGTATTCTATTTAGAAATATATAATTCTGCAGTATAATGATAAATTATTATGGTGACATATGTATTTTAGTAAAACTTGTGCTTAATGACACATTTTAATTTACATGCATTGTAAAATTAGCAATTTCTTACCTAAGAGAAGCTTTCTATGATATGACCCTTTGATTATCTAAACAAAATATTTTGTTAATACAGTTTTGTCAAAATTTATCATAATATTTTTCATTGGGTTTTTTTCAGGCTTCAGTTGAAATTACACATTTTTTGAATATTTATTTGAAACATAACTTTACTCGTTCTATTCCAACACAATCATATTTAGAACATGAATAACCTACATTTTATGAAATGCAGGA
This sequence comes from Oedothorax gibbosus, assembly GCA_019343175.1. NCBI lineage: Eukaryota > Metazoa > Arthropoda > Arachnida > Araneae > Linyphiidae > Oedothorax > Oedothorax gibbosus. The sequence goes on from CM033279.1 coordinate 31,176,853, forward strand.
ATCTGATTTTGAAATGTTCTGTCAGAAACTAAATTCCAATTCAGAACAATTTCCTCCTTAAATTTCTTAAATGTCTACAATAGAATCCATAAACACTCCAAATGGAAACATAAATACATCTTCACATTATAAAATGAACACCAACGGCGGTCACGACTCTTATTATTGAGCAACTCGACCCTATAACAATCTCAAACACAACTCTCGAATTTCAGAAACAATTTCTAAAACTCTAAAAAAAAATTCGCCAACCAAAACCATTTTTCTACCACAAGCCTCCTTACAAAATTCCCGATCCATGGCCTGTTGTAAATCCTCAGTGTGAAGATCATAAATTATAAAAAGAAGAAATATGAACGAACGAAAAAAAAGAATAAGAATTCGCCATTACTATATCTCCATTCCGCATCTCTTTTGCAACGGATTCTCAGCTCAGGTAGAGAGGAGAGAATTCATTACTGTGCGTCGCTCGTCTGAGCTAAAGCGGTGAGTAGTAAAATTGGAAATAAATGACATCTTCGGGACGCATCGGTATGGGAGGTCTTGTAGCTCACCTGTTTTAGGCTAGGTACATAAATATGTTCAGGTATATTTTGTGGCCTTACATGAATGCATATGGTGACAGGTTTGATGAAAGAGATTTACTTGAATTGTTGAAAAGAAAACAAGTATAGGAAATAATTTTTTTAATGATTTCAATTTTACCGGAGTCTGTTGACGATATCTACTCTACACACCACCAAATCTGCATCAAGAGAATTTTTATATCGACAATGCAAGCGTACGCTGTGTCAGGACTTTGCACCAACGCATTTTAAGTGTGCCAGTCTCCTTTATAGGAATTAATACTAGGAACCATATTTTTGGTAAAACTAAGGTAATTTATTTTGGTAAAACTTTGGTAATATTTAACAGTGTAAAAAATACAGTTGGATCAAGGATAAGTTTCTAGTACGGATACACAGTGAACATGGTGGTGATTTACTCAATACAGTCCATTCCTGGAATTTGCATTTGCTCCAATTTCGTCCCTCAACCAAATACTGTTATGAGCCCCTGTCAAATTTCAGATAATTCTGGAAAGTTTTTTCTTTTCTAACGGGGCTGCTTTATTGGCGGCAAAGCCTTCTGCAGACTCGGCATATTCATCAGAACTGAGAGCCATTTTTTTGTGGCACCATCCCTAGACTAAGAATCTTCTAGACCAGCAACTCAATCTGATGCCTAGCGCACCAGAAGTGTAGAAAGGAGCTAATACACTAATAACGATTGATTTTTTGATCGGTAAATTTGAACTTTCCTATGGGAATGTTTCTTGTGATGTCATGCTCTTCTTACTGCGAAGTCATTGGTTGTTTGGTTTTCTTATCTTATTACGAGAAGCAAGCCAATTGGTTTCTTGTGACATCACGCTCTCTGTACTGCAATTTAATTGGTTGTTTGGTTTTCTTTCCGTACCACGTGAAACAAGCCCATTGCAGCGCTACTGTTTCTTCGTAATGTACTATAATATTACGTAAGTTTTTAAATGATAATTTGTAATTTTCAATTTTACGGCTACCTAATTCTTGAGAATGAAATAATACTACGCTAATTATTTATTTGTTGCTTGGTATATTCGGAATTTCACCTCCCAAAATTCGAATTAATTAAAATCGAAGTCTGGCAACAGAGAGTAAATTTCGGTTACCATGACAACAAAATTGATAAATACATTTTAGAATATTGTGGCCCGACCGTGGCCGAGTGGTTAAGGCATCAGCCTAGAGGTTCAGCCTTCTCAGGAGTGCGGGGGTTCGAATCCCACTTACTGCCAGTCATCCTATAAATCGGATCTGTGCTGGAAATAGTAGAAAATCCTCATCACGGATGGGTCCGAGTACACAGGGACAGACGTGCTCGTTAAATCTGTGGAGTCCAAAGTCCCGACGGCGTTAGCGTACGATGTCGCTCGAAGTTCCGTTGGGTGGCCGCTCAGGTGTCGACCTCGTCACTTGACCAGGGTTTTAAAAAACGAGGCGTTATTGGCTGTGTTAAAGCTCCTAAAGGAGGCTAGAAATAGGCAGCCGGAAGCGATTACCTTACCTTACCTAGAATATTGTTCGAATTTGTTTGTTTCTTTTTCGTTCGTATAATATTATTTTTTTGTTAATTCTTATTTAAATAATAAGCTTCGAAGAATTTTCAGCAATCATAAGGATTCCCAAGATTTTCCCATCCAGAAAATGGGACGACTCAGCCGGGGATCGAACCCGCAAAATTGAGCTTATGAGGAGGAACGTAATACCTCTCAGCCTAATTGTTAAAAGTAGATTTGCATTAGATTAAAATCTTACTTTAATCACTAAATATTATTCTCTAGTTAAAATAATAAGATGGAATGGGAACAGAACTTCTTAAAATAAAATTTTAGTACCTGTTTGAATTGTTAAATACAAGCCGTTTCAAAACCTTATTATAATGCCAGAATTTTAAGTTGAAGTTATGAGGTCAAAGTTTTTACGAAATTAGTTTTGGAACCAGTGAAATTATCATAATTGCATTTGTAATCGTCTATTGTCGTACTGATATTATAATCACAGACATGGAAAGAATTTAGAATTGAGCGTACAAAAGTTAACAAAAAAATTAAATGCCTGCACACATTTGGGTATTTAAAAATACGTTTTTAAGCAAATTCCTATTTATATTTAGTGAAATATTTTAACATTAATAATATGGATGCAATTCTGACCAAAAACAGTTTTTGTTTTATCTAGAAACAAAATACTTTCACAGTTAAAATTTAAAAAAAAAACTTTCATAAAACATACTTTCTTAATACAAATACTTATGATCATTTTGATTTCAAAAATATTTCAATAATGTGCTGGAAACGAAAATATACAGAACGTTCTGCCAGTGACAAATACTATTTTTCTTTTATTGGTGTGCACAGTTTATTATAGGAACAGTTCATACAACAAAACATTATATTGCTTTTCAAAGTATCAAGCAAGCTTTAAATCCATTAAGAAAAATATTTTAGCCTCTAATATAAACAGAACTCAAGTGTAATCATGACATATAACTATAAATTAAGAAATTAAGATTTTCTACTTAACTGATACAATATTGGGAAACTACTCAGAATTCAAAGCAAAACTGTTGTCTTTATACTCTAGTTTGATTAGCAAACAATTAAATGAAATCAATCAATTTGTTATTATTTAATCATGCATTGTAAAACACATATTCGTCATTCTGTCAAAAGTTTCAATGCATTTACGCAGTGCACAAATGATATGTAGAAAATATCGCAGCTTTTCACAGAATTCCGATAAATTACAAGCTAAATTTTGTTTACTTCCAAAATATTTTGTCAATCTACTTCTCTTAACAATATATAAGTCTATATACGATGAATAGTTTTGTTTAGTTATAATTAGAATACTTGTTGTAACAAGATACCGTCATGTTCTGTTTCAATTGTTTTTGCAGAACAATGTTCAACAATGTCAATTAAACTTTATTTTAAATAAATTCTCAATACAATGATAAACATGTAATTATAAAAATATTTTAAATGACTTAAGTTAAAAAATTCTGTTGTTATACAACGATAAGACATTGGAAAGTAGTTGAACTTAAGTATTTTGGTTTACAATATTGTATGATCGCATTGCAGCTTAAATTTTTAGCCTACTTTTCTTTTTTTTAATTCGAAAGAATTTAAAAAAAAATGAAAAAGTAGGTATTGACATGCGGTCGATGTCCGTCTGTCTATCCCCACCCCCCTTCCAAAAGCGGTTCTAACATTCGGATCTTAAAAATTCTTTCTTTGTTAGAAAGCTATGACCTCAGAGACCCAACTTTCATACTTTTTGTCCGCCTGTCTGTACGTCCGGACGGACATAAATCTACTATCTGTCGGCGAATTTCCCATTGAATTAGCATTGAAATTCAATTTTGTGTCATTTAAATCACTGTTGCCAAATCAACAATGGCATGAGAAACTTTATTTAAAAATATTTGAAGCAAAATAATTTTTCATTAATCATTTTGGAATGACGTCATAAAGTGTAGCACAATGTGATTCTTTGATTGTTCATTAATTGTTTACCATTTTTTGCATACAAATTTTGTTGACCGTCAAAATTTTAGTAAATTGTATAATTTTTATGCTCCTTTTCTTTTAGCTTGTCTTTGACTAAGATATTGATTCAACATGATTGGTCTAACCAATGAAATAAGGAAGATGATGGAAAAAACTTAATACATCAGTCAAATAGCACTATCATTGCGAGTTTCACAAGGGTTACATTAATACACAAAATAATACACACACTAATACACGCACTACATTAAGGGTTAGATTAACGCACAAAAAATTCGTAACGGGCCCACAAAATCTGTTGTGCCCACAGTCTGTGTTTTCCTAGATAAGGCCAATTGGAAATACATATAAAAAACAATAGCACAACAACAACTCGTAGCGGGACATGACTTGCACTGCCCCCGATTCTAGAAATCATAAGCTTTATTAATTAAATTATTTCATGTTTGTGTTATACCTCTACCATAGAGTTATTAATTGATTCTAAAATCTTTTTTTTTTGGACAAAAGTGCATTATCACACTTTTTTCTCATCTTTCCTTACGAAAACAATATTGCAAAATGGACTTCAAACAATTAATGACACAACAACATCTGCGACGAAACACTAAGTGATGAAGTAAAAACTTTTAAACTAAACATTCAAAAACAATAACTGAAACAAAATGAGGTAAGTGAATCACAATTAAAATTGCGTGATTTAATATAAGCAAAATATTTTCACCCTTCTAAATGTATTCATTTATCTTTCTTCAAATCATAGTTGAAACATCAACTCCACTCCCGAATACCACATTCTCAAAGCAAACTTTTAAAATTCTTGATTATCAAATTGTTTGTATCTAAACAGAATTCCAAATATATTTGTATTTCATTAAATACTTTTCAATCATTAAAACATTAGTTCAACAACTAAGAACTAGAATTAAAATAAATAAAACCTTTTTAAAGGCATGCTTTTATTTAAAGTAAATAAAAAAAATATGTATAATTTTTGTTATTTGGATCGCTAGACATTTTTCATGATTTATGCAATCCGTAGTAAAATCGTAAAAGCTAAAAAATCTATTTCATATCTACACTCTTAAAACAAAAGAGTGAAATTCACTCCTATAGGAGAAGTGCATTTTCGGCACCGGAAAGGAGTGGAAATTAACTCACACTGAGTTAAAACCGCTCGTTTTAAGAGTGTAGGACGCAGATTGTTTTCTTTTATTTCTTTTACCCACTCCGAAAAAGAGTGAAATTCACTCCTATAGGAGAAGTGCATTTTCGGCACGGAAAGGAGTGGAAATTAACTCAGACTGAGTTAAAATCGCTCGTTTGTTTTAAGAGTGTACAAGATATTAAGTATATTCAGTCGTATAATTGTTTATAAACAATTGTATAGATTTATTTAAATTATATTATTGAATATAGGAAGATAATTGTACAGTATATTCCTATAATAGAAGTTCTTGAGAAGAAAGTTGAAAGAAAAGATTTTAAACAATAAATACTTTAACGTATGAATTTTGAAAATGAAAGTAGTTGAATGTGATCTATAATTTTTTTTACATTATCACTAAATTATCGTTGTTAGAATCAGATATGAAATATCTTTTACGTCGCAATGTGTAAACTCCCATACACATTGAAAGTCACAGTCTACCTTGTGACTCTCAAGTCGACTTCGTCTTTAAAGATTACGATCCTCATTACAAATTGCAGTGGGATTTCCATTCAATCAAGAAGACAGCCTGCTAATTTCATTACCCGACTTCTTTTGAGATATTCCCATTCTCTTTCAACAAGACTGATTTAATCAGCATTCTTTTTTGACACAAAAGAAAGAGTGACAGACAAAAAAAAAATTGGAAATTTGCATCCAGTGTCACTTTATTTGACAACAATGCCTGACTGTCTTTCCTCCTCATACGATTCGGAACTAATTTAAAAAACATGGAAATAATAGTGACGCGTACAAATTGTTCTTGTTCTTCTTATTATTATTATTCGAATCAGAGATTTTTTAAATAAATTCCTGTCCTTTTCTCACTGTCGATGTCGTCTAGATTTGAATCAACGGAATTAATTTCGTAGAGTTTTATTGATTGGAAGAATGGATGGTACAGTATTCAAATAATTAGATTGAAATACAAGAAGTTCTAAAATAACTAAAAAAGCCCACTTTCCCGTTAAATAAATACTCATTGAAATTTTTACCGAAAAACACGTGTATTTGTGTATATTTGTAACAGTAACTTTCACCTAGAACTGCTTCTATACACCTTAGAAAAAAATCGCCATACACAGCATTTAGTTGCACATTAAACTTCTAAAAACCTAAAATATTAATTTGGAAAAATCGGCTGTTTGGCTATTTTCATTAACTTTCATTGAAAATTAATTTAATTAATATTCTTTACCGTTTGCTAGATTAATTTGCAATTCGAATTAATTATGTAAAATTGCTTGGATTAAATGATATCCTTTTCGGTGACATTTAACGAGCCGAAAAATACGCCAACAAAAGGGTAAAAAGTATAAAAGATCTATGATGAAAAATCCTTTAAAAAAAAGGAATTTTTAAGATTTGACGGATTAAACCGAATTTTGAATGGGAATGCGGACGAGGAACTGGCGGACACCTCCAGCATGTGAATACCTACTTTTCTATTTTTTTTTAAAAAATATTCGTTCGAATAAGAAAAATTTAAGTAGACTAAAAAACTATAGTAATTTTGCAAAAGTGCATTATAAAGCTACATTTTTAAGAGCCACGCCTACATTTCACAAAAAACTCATGATAAACTTTTGTAGAAACTAATTTATCCTCAAAACTATTTTAGTAATTAGATATTTCGGAAAACATTTAAGATTGATTTAGAAAAAAATCACTATTGTTTAATGCACAATACATGTAATAGTTTTTTTAAAAAAATACTATAAATTTTTAAATAAAATGAATTTTATATTTCCTTGTAATGATATTTCTATTCATAAATAAAGATATTGCGTTAAAATTACAATTTTTAACGTATTTACGAGCCTTATACAAATTTTAACATGATTACGATATTCTCAAAAACCTTTGCAAAACGTGTCTGAAAAGAATTTTTTTTTTTGAATATCGTGTAACTGTTTCCTAGTTTTCACAATATTTTCCACAGAAAATATGACTAGCATAACCTATAAAGCTTGGCATACACGGAGGAACTCAGTCCCTTGAACTTGACCGGAAGTACTTTTTCTCTTTCTTGATTGGTGCCCTATGAGTAACATGTAAGGTCCGCCCACTACATTAGTAAGACCAACTTATGAGGAGAAAACAAATACGTCCGGTTAGGTTCAAGGGACCGAGTCCCTCCATGTATGCCCAGCTTAAAGAGCCTATATGTCTATAAATATTGCATTACGTACTAACCTAAATATTATAAACTTTCTTCAACTCCTTAGTAATGAAACATAAAGCCCGGCTTCCCCAGAGAATTAAATAGTAGTTTTCCCGCTTTTGTCACCCGGAAATCAGTAATCCTGGTTTCTCGGGAAAAAATAAATTACAACCTTAAAAAAAAGGAAAACTTTGAGAAATTTTCCGAGAAACAGGACTTGGCGTCACGAACCATTTATCCTCAAAAAGATTCAACTTCCCCATTATTTACGATTTTTCCAGACTTTTTTCCTTTTTTTATGTGGTTTCCTGAAAATCCTACATCCGGAATTCGAAACAATAACGACCATTTTCCGGTCATTGGGTCGAACACTCCTCTTTTTTTCGTTCCAGAAAATATAAATGGAATCAGGATACAGGAGCAAAGATCAAGATAAGAATTCTGAAAAAAGAAAAATTAAATAATCTTTTTACTTAATTTCTTTGTCAGAATGTCTTTTGTCATAACTTCAACTTCTTCTTGTCAAAAAAATTTCTGTAAGATTTAATGCTAAAAATATCTACTTTATATTGTATCTATTTGAAGAATTATAAGCAGTTTTTGTAATATTTGAACAGTTGCGATTAAAAACACAAATATTACTCTTATTTTGTCTTTACAAAAATATAATCTATAAAAAAAACAGAGTTAGACTTTGAAAGGTTATCTGATCTCTTTAAATTTGTTTTATGTTCTCCTTAGTTGCATATTGATAAATTTGTAAGAAAAAATCGTAATTTCTTATTGGGGGACCTGTAGCTTGGAGCCCGGATACATACTTCACCTTATGCAAGAATTCCTTCTTTTTTCAATATTAGAAAAACCTTTAACGTTATCTACTTGGTCAATTTAATTAAATAAAAAAGTAATTTTGTCTAATATGTTAATGCCCCTTCAAAACTAATCTTAATTGATATCTTTAATTAATCGATGCTCTCCGGTTAGGACAAATCTTTAATTTCATCTAGATCTAGAATATACTTTATCCAAATTGTATGTAAATTACACCATGTTAGCATGTAAATGTATTTTGAATAATATCAAAATATCTCTGCTGTTTTTAAAAGTTTATTGACCATCATAATTATTGATTGTTGTTTAGATTTCTCATTTTACAACTTGTGCTTTTTTTTCCCTACAAAAAATTCGATTATTGTATAGTTGGTTATGATCTAATATAAAAATTACAAGTTGCTTTATCATCCCAACAATGTTTGTAAAATAATTCTGTACGAAAACATTAACAAATATGGACAAATACAGAGTCAGGTCTGTTTTCTTTGTAAGTTGTTTTACTTGGGGACCCAAAGTCTGAAAATATATATTTTATTTTCAGTTGTGCCTCAAGAAAGCTATTGAAATAAGTTCGATTAAAACAAAACAAGGATTTAAGAGATTTAATAAACATAAACCAATATTAATTTAACATATACAGAGTATGAAGTGATACCTTTATGCAAACATTTACGTTTAAATCATTAAAAGGAATTTGAGAGATAGAAGAAAAGCAACTAAACTCTTGAAAAGGATTCTGAGCCCGATGTAATTGATGCAAGTTATTTTTTTCTCTTTTCAGAAATAGATTTGTTATTAGTTTTAAATTCGATGGAATGTTTTAGTAAAAAAACTTAATTTGAAGGTAAATGACTCCTTTTCAGTTCGTTGGCATTTGATAAAGTTTATTCGCTCGGGAATTCGATAAACAAAATCGGATAGCAAAATACACATAATTTATTTGACAAAGTTGTAGCTAACAGTTTGGTCGAAACTGAGTTTGATAGTTCAATATGTCTATAACATAACAATATATACTTATAACATAAAAAAAATCATAACGTATTGTAGTCGCTTTAAGACATCAAGTAAATATATTTTCGTAACGCGCGCTTGCGCTTATCAAAAGAGAATAATCAAGCTCGTATTAGACATGAATTTTTCAAATATGAGAGCAACTAAAACTATTACTTTGCAAATGATCATTAAATAATTCACTTGAAATATATTTATGTTAATAAAGTTCTATATTAATTTAATTTTTAATAATTATAAGTCCAACAAAGGTTGGAATTCCTAGAGTGATAGTAGCAATTTTATTATACTTACGAAACAAACATTTTCAAGAATAATTACCGAAACTGTGGTATTTCATAAGAATTATTCTAGTATACAAGCAAAATTTGACTGAAAACTAAATGAGTGCCATTTACAAAATGGTTTTTTTTTTTTTACAAAAATGCTTAAAGTATATGACTTTCTACACTCTTAAAACAAACGAGCGGTTTTAACTCAGTCTGAGTTAATTTCCACTGCTTTCCGTACCGAAAATGCACTTCTCCTATAGGAGTGAATTTCGCTCTTTTTCGGAGTGGGTAAAAGAAATAAAAGAAAACAATCTGCGTCCTACAGTCTTAAAACGAGCGGTTTTAACTCAGTCTGAGTTAATTTTCACTCCTTTCCGGTGCCGAAAATGCACTTCTCCTATAGGAGTGAATTTCACTATTTTGTTTTAAGAGTGTAAAGTATATTAAATCATTTGCTTTATTTAATTGGCTTGTTAGAGTAACGTGGCTTGTTGTTTTACGTGAGCTCCCATTGATGTAAAATGAAAGTTTTTAATTATGAATTTCAGCTTTTATCTATAGAACAGTGATTTAAACAATTAGTAGCTTGTTGCAAATTTGTTCAGAGAAAACTACTTTGAGCTAAATTTTACCTTTCCACGGTGAAAATGAGGAAAAAATGTTTTTTTTTTTTTAACTTTCTCGCCTTCTTTTAGTCGGCAAAAGGTAGAAATGAGATGGCCAAGACGTCCATTTGCCTTTTATCACTTTCCAGTAAAGTACACTGATTACTGTTCCAATTACAATGTCATTATGCGTTCTTCATTGAGAGGATAATTAAAGGGTGTAGTTGCAAATTTCCCATTCTCTTAATTTTGACTAATATATATTGGTTGGTAAGTTCATTAGCGATCTCTCTTTCACTATAGTAAATTCAACAGGACAAAGTCTCCCATGAAGATGCTACCCCATATATCTTATTTGTACTTTGGAGAACGTGAATTTTACAACTACACCCTTCAGTTAGTACTTCATAGTTCAATCGTGAATAGTTTTTCTTTACCCTAGTTGATACAAAGATAACACAGCGTTGTGTCCACCAAATGAAAATTAAAAGCATAGTGCAAATATGGTATAATTTCAAACAATTCTACCATATGACTCATTCAAACCATCATTTTTAAAATAAAGTATTTGTTCTCAATCTTTACAGTTATTACCATAAAAATCAATACGAAAAACATTAGTCTCTCTAACTAAACATTCAATTTAAAAAACGAAAAGTCCTACCTTTATTAAATTTCCATATACCCATACCGTTACAAGTACATAGTGGCAAATTTTAAAAGTGGCCCCAAAACGCAATCGTTTAATCATCCTTTTTTAAAATTACCACTCTTTATAACAGACAAAAATAATAGAAGATATATACGACATGATTTCAAAATGATGTACTATGTATCAATTGAAACAACCCTTAACTTAAGCACGCAATAGCTTTGATTGCTTATAACATTGAAAAATAGAAAAGAAAAATCACTAAATGTAAAAATGAATCAAGTCTTTTGTAGTAATTTCTATTACGCTTCTACCTATTATGATTTAGTAAAAGAAAAGCTTGTACGAAAATCTCCCTGTTGACCTTGTAGTATTTCAAATGCCGTCAAGTAATTCAGGGGCCGCATTGTTGCAGTTATAGGTAGGTTATAGAAACAAACGTCAGTAGCGTTTTGTTACCACTATTATCGCCCCAACGACGCACTTTATGTAATACGTCTCAATCTGCTACGATTTCTTCAAAATGGCCCCTTGAAAAAGATTATTATGACGACGGTCGTAAAAATATCTTCGAATTGCCAACATAAATACTTTTTTTGTTGGATTTTGATTTAGTAGGGGTCGTTTAATGGGAAATATCAGGTTGCGATACTTTGGTCTCATGGTCTCATGGGTTGCTGAAGGATCATTGAAACCAAACCTTGTGTAGTTTATATGGAGAGGTTGAGTACTAATAAAGACAATTTAAAATAATAGAGAGGGGATCGGGGGTTGTATTTGAAATGCTTCTTTTAATTGTGGTGATGTCATATTTGTACTACGCAATATCATATTTGTACTACGCAATATCATATATGATCATCTTCTGACTTATTTTGCAATATCGGAAAGGTACATTCGGCCGTTCCCCATGTGTTCGTTTAATGGGGAATATCGTGTTGCGATGCTTTGGTTGTTGAAGGTTCATTGATATCAAACATTGTATAGTTTATATGGAGAGGCTGAGCATTAATAAAGACAATTTAAAATAATAGAGGGGGGATCGGGGATTGTATTTGAAATGCTTCTTTTAATTGTAGTGATGTCATAAATGCAAAGCAAGATATGGTATATGATCATCTTCTGATATTAAAGACTTATTTTTCATTGTCGGAAAGGGGTATCGGAAAGGGAATATCGGATTGCGACCATTTGGTACTTTGATCACATGGGTCGTTGCTGAAGGGTAATTGAAACCAAACCTTGTGTATTTTATATGGAGAGGCTGAGCACTATAATATAGGCAATTTAAAATAACAGCCAGGGGGAATTTGTATATAAAATTCTTCTTTTAATTGTGGTGATGTAATATATGCACAACCCGATACTGTATATGGTCATCTTCTGATATTAAAGACTTATTTTGTAATTTAGGAAAAGTACATGTGATCGTTCCCCATTAGGTCGTTTAATGGTGGATATCGGGTTGCGACCGTTTGGTACTTTGGTCACATGGGTCGTTGCTGAAGCGTAATTGAAACCAAACCTTGTGTATTTTATATAGCGAGACTGAGCACTATATTAAATACAATTTAAAGTAACAAGGAGGGGTAAATTGTATATGAAATCTTTCTTTTAATTATGGTCTCATGTTTTGTTTCCGAAACCTGAAACATGATTCAACCAACTACCAAGATTATGGGGAAACATTTCCCCCACAGCTGTTGCAGACACTGGAAACCATTATTATGATGATACCAAGCTCCAAATTTTAAACAGTGTAAACGATATCGTATGGGATCATCTTCTGATATTCATGACTTATGTACTTTTCTATGTCGGAAGAGTATTCGTATGATTTAGTAAATATAGCCGTATTGCTCAAAGTACAGAAAAAAACCTGTTTGAAAGACATCGTTTTCATACCAAATAAATTAAAAATGTCGAAAATCGTGAATTAAAAACCGCATCAGATGTTTAAAAAAAGAAAACATCAGCTAAATAATGATGTCAAAATAATCAGCCTGAAATCGCAAATAAGTTTGTTTTCTATACTATAAGTACTCTGTAGGGTTTTTCCTATCAATCTCCTCTATCCTCTAAAATCTTCTTCCTCCTAGACAGTTATTGTTCATTTTCATTTGTTGTACAGCAATTTAAAACACCACTTTAATTACATGTATAAGTATATGGTGTACCAAACAATTACATTTCGTGATATTTGACAATTACTTTGGCATAAATAAAGTACGATGAGCTCTATTTCATAAAAACGACAGAAAGTGAATACATTATTTAAAACTATTTTTGTGAATAATGGAATTCTTTAGTTGTGTTTTATTTACAATCAATCATACGCGGACAATGAAAAAACGCCTTCGTAACTTTTCCTAAAATTAACATATTGCTTTTTCATTTAAAATATTGCAATAAATATTTCATTTGGGTTAATCTTATTTCTATAAACTATAATTTTAAGATTTCATATTTCTTAACATAAGTCTTTTTGGTTTTTTTTTTTCAATTATGGAAAACAATTTTCTTCGAAAAAGATCATGGCTGAAAGTGTTTTTTTGTGGACATTTTGTGTTTAAAACTATGGAAGATTAAGGTTGCAATGTGAAACTGGGTTAAGAAGTGGGGGAAAGTAATCGGAAGTTTTATGAAAAATGATATTCAATTTCATGCAATATAATTATAAAAATTCAATTTATACATTTTAAACAAGAGGATTTTCAAAATTCAAATAAAGTTATTCATCAAAATGTATTTAAATCATTGAAAATTTAAAAACATTTGATTAAATTCACCCAAAGATCGTGTATATATGTATCCAATTTCGTTTGGGAATATTTTTTTTAATAAATTGATTCACACAAAACCTCGGAAAATTTGGAAAAATATATTTTCGAATGAGAATTCTACTTTTATATGTTAATAATTTTATCTATCGTTATTGTTGTCATTCTTTTCACATTGATTGTTTTAATATTAAAAAATATTTTTTTATATTAAAATGATATTTTTCATGGAAATCAGTTTTCCACTAGAGTTTTAATATTTTTTTGCATAATTTCTATAAATTGATACATATTTGAAACTGAAAATAGCAAATATATTGTTTTATATTAAAAAAAAAACCTGGGAAAAACCGGTAACATAATTTTACTTTTATGATGAGTAACTCGTTAAATTGGTTCAAGCTTCATATTATTACTATTAGAGTAGTTGTCTCTACATGCTGCCCACTTGATATCTGAGTTGATATTGTCTGTAAATGCTTTAAATGTAAAATTTAAATAGAAATGCTGTTAAAATGACATCGCACTAAGTTATTTTCTAATAATTATTCTAAAACTTTATTGCTTTATCATAAAATATATTTTTAGTTATATTTTAGTAAAAAAATTTTTTAAAAAGACGTTCTTTTACTACGTAAGAAAAACCTTTAAATTAAAAAAAAATCGATAGAAAAAATAAGAAAGAGAGAAACGTTATGCTCTAAAATTATTGTTTAGATCATTGGATCATTTACCTTTGTATGCCACTGATACAATTAAAATAACAACGAGCTAAACATGACAAACAAGTAGGTTTGTAACAGAATCTGTTACTTAACCCGCTTCCACACAACAGTTGTGTTAAACAATTAAAAAGGCGCCAAACACAGCATTAATTCTATATTAAACATTTACATGGTGGATTTGAATAGTTTCATTTATTTTATTTCGAAAATTCAATAATTATTACTTATCGCTTTCAAAAATTAATTTATATTTCAAAGAATAAAAATGGATTATTCCTCGCTTTTAAATAGAATTAAAACATTTCATATCAACGTACAAAGAATCTCGTAGTGAAATATATTTGACGTCATTTCAAATTCATCGATTTCGCAAAATAAATTTATTTTAATTTATTGTCTAAAAGAATTAAGTTTCTCGGGCGATTGTTGCGAATGGCACTGGTGATTTATTTCTAATAACAAACAGGGCCTTTAGCTATTTGTAATTCAAACTTTTAAACGCCCAAATTTACTATTTTCATTAATAATCTTTCTCAGATTTAATAATTAGACTTTCTCGTTTGCTAAATTTGTTTGAAATTCGAAGAATAATGATGTAATCTTTTTTAATAAATATCTTCGTGTCGCCACAATTTCCCATTTACATTTCTTTCGAAAATTCACTTATTTATAGTTTGTTAAATTAATTTACAGTTAAAAAAATATATAATTAGTACAATCGATGCTTTAAAAATAAAAGGGAAACTTTGCATATTTTTTTATGCCAAGTTAGAATTCTCTATGCATCTTTCTTCATACATATATAATGAACCATCAAAAGAACTCTATTGTGATATTACAACAATCTAAACTGAATTATATCACATAAATAAATATTCTTTCAAAAGTTTTTATTTTTATTTTAAAGTTTCTCGTACGTTTAACGAAATGGCAACAGTGAAAGTATTGAATAAAAATGGAATTTGCATGTTATTTCAATGTAGATTAAATTTTTAGTTATTTAAATTTTAAATAGACTTCTAATTTAAATTTTTTAATGAAATTTGGAATGTAGCCTAATCTGATTTTTTACTTCAAAATGACATATACCACTTGTCTGTGGGACTTGTGGATGGAAACAGTGAAAATATTGAATAAAAATGGAATTTGCATGCTATTTCAATTTAGATTAAATTTTTAGTTATTTAAATTTTAAATAAACTTATAATTAAAAATTTTTAATGAAATTTGGAATGTAGCCTAATCTGATTTTTTTCTACAAAATGACGTATCCCATTCGTCTGTGGGACTTGTGGTTCTTTCTGTGAAAGTGGGTGACAGACAGACAGACGGACTGAACGATTATAAAACCTTCCACTTTTTACGTTATAAACGTAGTATGGAAGCTAAAAGATAACTTAATCCTGAAAGTTTAATATTTAGTATCTACATTTCTTTATCAATTGTTGCAAATAAAGGAAAAAAAACAACTCAGTTTTCTTCCGTATTCATTTCGTTTATAGCTTTGGGTTCTTTACATAATAATTTGTTGTGTCATCAACAAAAACAAAATAAAGAAATGACTTCCCAGAAAATATAACGATCTGCGTTGTATTAGCTTTATTGAAAATATATGCAACTGCGAGGTTATTGAAGAAAAGTTAGTTTGTATGATATTTAATTGTGTATATTTTCTTAAACAATTTTACAAAATTGTACAAAAGGTGTACACATTGTAACCTTCCACAAACTACTTCAAGTTAGTCCTTTTTCATTAAGTTTCTAAAAAAAACATGAAATCAAAATGTACATAACTTTATATCCTTTTAAACAGAGAGCTTTTAAAAATAGCCAAAACGGTAATATTCCATTAAATTTCTCTGAAAGCGCAATAAATCCATATCCAACATTCCTAGAAAAAAAATTCTAAATACATTCCTCACCAATTCAGAGATACTTAAAAGACACAACCACACAAACTTGAAAACTAAAATTTACACTATCACAATTGCAAGTAACAATTTTGAATCAATTTATTATTATCACTATTACTTAATCATTTATATCCTCTCATAAATAGTTTTCACTGACACAATCATAATAAACAATCACAATACGTATTGTTCATTAAAACGTCCCCAATGTTATTATATCGCTACATCTGAATATGTTTATTCTGAACGTGTCAACTCTTCAAGAAAAATTCCTCACACGATTCTTCTTTCACTAAAATGTAGAAAGAAAAGTTCTTGTTGGGAAACTTTCCCATAGACAAAACCCTATTTTACATCTCTAGCCATTCAAATCCAAACCAGAAACTATCGAAATATCTCCTCCGTCGATAAACGCCACTGAAACACAATCCCTGCTTCTAGTGGCGTCTACTCACGCCACTTGAAAGCATCCCTCAAGTCGTCAGGTTTCACAAGGACAAACCAAAAAACAAATCAAACATGCCTAAAAGATCGATACCATTCCATATTTCCTTCTCTTCCCAATACAAAAGCTCTAGAAGAAAAAAAGGATTTGCCTAAATTTCTGCTGAACATTTTTATGTATATTGAGTGGAGATAAGGAAGATTTTAACGGCAGATTCAGGTTCAGTTATTTCTTAACCCTTTTGCATCCAGACTGGGACCGACACAGAATTCAATACAAGGGAAACCGCTCGTAACACACACATGGCCAAATGAAATAGGAACCATATTTCCGTTATTGTTATTAGTATTTGTTAAAGATCTAGTAATAAAACCTCAATTTTAACAAATTGAAACAAAACATATGGCAACCATGCACGGAAAAGTGGCGTATCTCCTGTTGGGTTAACATGTGAAATAATAATCTTCCCGTAATGAATATCACCATAAACGAAAATAGTTGTCTGAGCTAAGCTTTGAGGCCCTTCAAAATAGTTCGGGCAAGCCCGGGGTTAACGCCCAATTTTGTATAAAAGAAATTACTATTCCATATTATGCAATATTTATCCTACATGATCAAGTTAACTGTCAGTTGATCAAGTTTATTTATTAAAATACAAAATAAAGTGGACAACAATGCAGCGATCTATTAACACAGAAGGTTAATTAAAACTTGTTTGTTAACTCAGCAAGGATGAATAACAGCCTAAATAACGTAAATAGATAAATTTTAATTCCAAAGAAAAACTAGTACTTAAAAAGAACACTTGATTCACATACGTAATATTTAGGGAAGGAAAAAAAGATGAATCTATGGATTTCAGATACCGACACCAGATGTTCTGGCAATGCGAGGATTCGCAAAAGCCATGAAAATAAATATTTCCGCATTTTATGCGGACTGAGCCATCTTCCTCTCTGGCCCCTGTGTAATTTTAGGGTTCTTTATTTGCTCATGGTAACGGGAGATCCACCGAGATTTGCCTAAAGAGAAGATGTTCCGGGATTTTTATTTCTTGTAATACGTCACACTTCAGAAGTAAACAAGTATAAGTCAAACGGGTCTCGACTATTCAGGTAGGTAAGTCATCGTTTCCGGCTGTCTATTACATTCGTACTGTCAAATTACGCTTCGCAATTTAGAACCTTGGTCAGGTTATGAGGTAGATGACCTGAACTAGCACAATGGAACTTCGAGCGACATCGTACGCTAAAACCTTCGAGACTTTGTACCACCGTCGGGACTTAACGAGCACGTCTGTCCCAGTGTACTCGAAATCACCCGTGATTTTTGAAGAATTTTTTTCACCATAAATGCGTTTATAGTATGGCTGTGTTATAGGTACTTTAGATCACATTAAAGAAATAAATTTAGTTCTGACTACATTCAAAACCATAAATAATGCAAAAATTGCAATAAAACATAAAATATCTATATATAGTTCTGCAGACTTAGCTCTTTCTTTCTCTGAATTTCGGACGCAGGTTCTCGAGTTCAATAAGTTGGGAAATAATATATTGGGCGAATCCTGATTGTTTACACGACATAACTTTTTTTTGTCGTATTATTCATTATAGTTTTTGGGACTAGATATCGAAATTTCGATTAGATGAGTTATTTGTGTAATTTGAGATGTGGTGAATTCTCGTTTTGCCTTTCGAAGATATGGAATGGATTCCATTACGTTCTGAAATTGGGATTTCTGCAACTCAGCACTGATCTAGATGGAACTTGTGAACTGAAACCCATAACTTGTGTGACAGAATCCAATTTCAGATTTCTGTCTGAATCCTGATATTTATAGGTATATATCACTAAGATTCGCAATCAGGGGTATTTAATTTCGCTAGAAATATAAATGTAAGTATTTAATTTGTCACGTTTTTTTCGATTTGCTCTCTCAGATACCATGTGGTTCGCAATTTTGCATTTAAAGTTTTGAATTTAAGTCATTAAGATTTAATATTGTTGTGAAGCAAAGAAAAAAATTCTTTAAGTATTTAATTTGTAAATTTGTAATTTGTAATTTTGTTTAATTTGTAAGTATTTAATTTGTCACGTTTTTTTTTCGATTTGCTCTCTCAGATACCATGTGGTTCGCAATTTTGCATTTAAAGTTTTGAATTTAAGTCATTAAGATTTAATATTGTTGTGAAGCAAAGAAAAAAATTCTTTTTTACATGGAGGTTTTAAATTTGTGAAACTAATGACTTGCGGGACAACTCCCATTTAGGACTTCTATCTCAAGGATTCTGATATTTAAAAAATAAATATTACAAAGACTAGGCATCAATTGGGCTAAATTTGTTACATTTTAACTTACAATAATACCGATAACTTCTATTAAAACTGCTGGCTAACAGTGTTACCGAAGATATTACAATACCCGTGTCGACCAAAAGGTACAGCTGGGGAAAACAACCGATCCACCCTTTGTTTTTCGGCAGCTATTGGTCAAGGAATTTTGTGAAAGGTGTCATTTTTCAGGAAATAGCGTAAGGAATTTGCATTATTTGTTGAGATTTAAGCATTCAAAGTTGAACGCTGATAATCTACAAATAAAATGAATTACACGCAGATTTTTTTTTATTATCTACGTCTTAATCTTCCAAAAACAAATCGCACAAGTTTTTTCATCAATTTTTCATTTTTAATATTTTCTTATTTAAATTTAAATAAGAAAAAATAAAACATGAATAGCAACTCCAAACTTTTTTTGCATAAATCGGTAAAGTAGAGCCGAAATCCCGAATTTTTTAATTCAACAACAATTGCCGAGTTATTGTAAAAAAACTGAAAAAAAAATGAATTTTAGGGACCGTGTAAAAAATTACTTGGCAATTTTAATCCTAACTTGCATTATCGTTTGATGGTTGAAAAGCGTTTGTTGGTAAATGTTTATTCAAATTATTGATGTCTGTCAAATGTCTAAAAATCTTTTCTTGTTTCAAGTGCATAAAATGTATTTTGTTTGTATAGTTAACATCAAACTATATCGATTACTATTTTTTTTAAATGTATGTTATTTAAAATACAATTTCAAAAAGTGTATTTAATATTAAAAATTAAATACCCTAAAATATTATTGGAATTCGGTTTTTAGTATATTTTATTGTTAATACATTGATTATTTAAAATGATTAGTGTCCACTGCCTTGGTTAAAAATCATTGCCAAATCATTGTGCTTAATTTTAGTTTGCTTTCCTTAAATATCATGTTAAGGTCGTAAGCCTCGTTTTGTAATACGTGATTTATATTACCGATAAAGTGCGCCGAATTTTAAACAAACTTTTTGTAGAAATATGAATGAAACAAAAATTTGCATAAAAAATGTAAAACATAAATGTAATAATCATGTTTGTCAATCTGATTGTAACTAATCGCATTTGAAAATCTTTTCGTTAGAAATAACCGTATATGTGACTTAATTTAAACTTAAAATTTTAACTTAAACTTAAAATATAAAAAATCACAATATTAGTGAAGAAGGTTAAATTCTAGCATCCGTTGGCGAGATTATGTTAACCCTTTTGTTAGCTTGTCGTTTTGAAAAGACACAACCTAAATATTACCTTTTTCATTTTGGAGATTTCCCCCTAAACGAGTTCAAAATTAATGCTTTAATATCTCAGCAAATAATGCAAAATAAATAGTTCTTTTTTATACATAGGGTATTTTGAAGGTGCTGAACATTTTTGTGTAAAAAAAATTGGGTGTTGCCATTGGAATTTTCAAAGTTGGTACTCATTTTAATATGTAGACGACCCTTTATAATTTTGAATCCTCTTTTGACCGACACAGAATTCAATACAAGGGAAACCGCTCGTAACACACACATGGCCAAATGAAATAGGAACCATATTTCCGTTATTGTTATTAGTATTTGTTAAAGATCTAGTAATAAAAACTCAATTTTAACAAATTGAAACAAAACATATGGCAACCATGCACGGAAAAGTGGCGTATATCCTGTTGGGTTAACATGTTGCCAGTTCTCAATTTCCTACACAATTTCCTGAAAATTGACACCTTCCACAAAATTCCCTGATCAATAGCAGCCGAGTAACGCGGGGTGGGTCGTTTTTCCCCCCAGCAGTACCTCAAGGTGAAGACAGAGTTGTATCGTCTTATATGCTACAATATTTGTTGTAATCTAGATGACCGGTAGAAAATTTAATGGTAAATCAGCGCCATCTAGCGTGGATGTTGTTTGAGGTTGTGTGTGCATGTGTTATTAAGATACCATACAATTTATTCCCGCATAAAAACACCTCCTCGCACCCACAACAACATCCTTTTTCTCCTTTCAGTACCCCTTATATATATCCCAAAATATATTTATATTCCAGTAAAAAAAAGACATTCACCCCATGCTATCATTTAGGACAACTTCCTTTGTTCTACTAGAGTACAGATATCAGCACCTCAATTCCAGTAACACCCTTCCCTTCCTTACAAAAGAGGCCACAATCGACAGGACAAAGAGCGAGAAGAAAAAATAGTTGATACCCCTTTCTTACCTTAATATATTATGTAGAGCAGAGATAGGAAAAAAGTTTTTGCAACATTTTGTATCATTGATGGGGTGGTCTTCCTTTGGGTAATGGAGGTAGGAATGATAAAGATGCTTGGCTCGAAAAAAATGTAGCTGTCTGTAAGGCGCCAAACCATTGTCGTAGGCCAGGCCCAAACAAAAACCGCAATCTCAAGTTAGTTCAGTTCGAAGCATCTAATTTCTTTCATCAAGAGCAATTGTCATTAAAATCTCAAAAGCGATTTTTCTCGTATTTTTAGACTGATTTCTTACTTATAATATTATCTATTTTTAAATAATTATCTACTATTTCTTTTGATCGTAAGATTTAAATTGTTATTAGTTTTATTTCATGCTTCCTAGCTCTATGTTTTGGCGAAGGACACCTCGGTTACAAGTGGAAAATGGCGCCAAATCATTCATCAGGCGCTTGTTTGGGCCTATTTTTAAACGATCAATGGCTTCATCTGGCTAACCTATATTTTCATTGGATTTTGACCACGCAGCATCCCAATCTTATTCTTATCTCCATGCTCCTACTAATGGATTGGTTTTTTGTTTAATTAAACTGATGGTGTTTCTGGGAGCTGGATTCAAGTTACCACTCTTTGTGCTGAATGCATAGATGCTGGCTATTTTCCGAAAAGATGGTGTGTTGGTCTTTTGATATGGGTGTTTCTGTTTGGAAGGATTTGTTATTATGTAACCGATGTTATAGCTTAATGTGTTTATTGATGACATAAGGTACTGACGTAAGGAAGCGTGGGAGTGATTTCGATCTTATGTAGCTTGTATATGAGGCAGTATTATTTTCAATTACCTAAGGTAATGAAAGTATTGCGATGGGGTCGAAAATCCGAAATGGAGATTATGTGTAACCAACGCGTTTTAGAGGGTGCTGATTCTAAAAAAAAGGGGGGGGGTTGAACATTGGTCTGTTAGACTGTTTGTCTGAATCACTCTACAGCTCGAACTAAAATAGCTACGGAGTTCAAATTCGGTACATGAGTTCCTTGTCCCTGTTAGACGTCATATTGAGGTTTTCGAGAAAAGATGCGCAAAGGGTAGCTACCTCAGAAAGTGTTTAGTATAAAAGTTGTGGAAATTACCTTATAAGGGCATATAATCTTTAAATGTGTATTGATTTATTGAGTGATAATTGGGAACGCGTATAGTGTTATACTAACCTATTTATTATTAAAATTGTATAGGGAATTAGTTACTTAAAATAGTATAATTTGTTACCAAATCGATTAAAACGTTATTGAATATAAATGAAATTTTATCGAAAGTTAAATTTATTATAACAATCTTCTTAAATTCTTTGAATAAAAAAAAATGCAGACTTCTCTTTTTTTTGATAAATGGTATGGAAATTTTTTTTTCAAACAGTGAAAACCAAAATTATATATTCTTTAGTTATTGAAAGCATTGCTGAGTTAAACAAATTTCGGTAGCACTAAAACAGCTCTTTTTTTAAATTAGTCCATGATATTAACAAAAAAAAATATATTAAAATATGAATAAAGTTTATGGTACAGCTGGGGAAAAAAAAAACGATCCACCCTTCATTTTGCGGCTGGTATTGGTCAAGGAATTTTGTAAAAGGTGTCATTTTTCAGGAAATAGCGTAAGGAATTGAGAACTGGCAACCAAAATTGCATAAGGGGTCGTCTACATATTAAAATGAGTACCAACTTTGAAAATTCCAATGGCAACACCCAGTTTTTTTTTACATAAAAATTTTCAGCACCATCAAAATACCCCAGGTATAAAAAAGAATTATTCATTTTGCATTATTTGCTGAGATATTAAAGCATTAATTTTGAACTCGTTTAGGGGGAAATCTCCAAATTGAAAAAGGTAATATTTAGGGTGTCTTTTCGAAACGACAAGCTAACAAAAGGGTTACTATAATCTCGCCAAAGAATCCTAGAATTAAACCTTCGTCACTAATATTGTGATTTTTTTTTATGTTTTTACCCTTTTTTTTTAATTTTGGATTTTAAAATTCAGAAATAAAATAAAGGTTCGACGAGAAAATGTTTTAATTTTAAATTAAGTCACACATACGATTATTTATAACGAACAGATTTTCAAATGCGATTAGTTACAATCAGATAGACAAACATGATTATTAAATTTATGTTTTACATTTTATGCAAATTTTTGTTTCATTCATATTGCTACAAAAAGTTTGTTTTAAATTCGGCGCACTGGGTCTGGGACATATGCCGACAGCCGAAATCCCAACAAGCCGAAATCCCGAATGGGTTGAAATCCCGAAAATAGATTTTTGTCCATTTCTCGATTTTTTAAAAATATTAGAGATTATTTATTTATTTAGTTATTTAGTCAGTTAGTTATTTAATCAGTTATTTAGTCAATTAGTTATTTAATCAGTTAGCTAATCAGTTAGTTAGTCAGTTAGTTAGTCAGTTAGTTAGTCAGTTAGTTAGTCAGTTAGTTAGTTAGTCAGTTAGTTAGTCAGTTAGTTAGTCAGTTAGTTAGTCAGTTAGTTAGTCAGTTAGTTAGTCAGTTAGTTAGTCAGTTAGTTAGTTAGTTAGTTAGTTAGTTAGTCAGTCAGTCAGTAAGTTAGTCAGTCAGTCAGTAAGTTAGTCAGTAAGTTAGTCAGTCAGTCAGTCAGTCAGTTAGTCAGCCAGTCAGTCAGTCAGTAATTTAGTCAGTCAGTTAGTCAGTCCGTTAGTTAGTCCAGACTGACTAACTTAGTCTAACTGACTGTCAATTAGTTAGTCAGTGAAATGACTAACTCACTGTCTAACTGACTGACTAACTATGACTAACTAACATAACTAACTGACTGACTAACTAACGGACTAACTGACTGACTACTGCTAACTGATCTGAATGACTAACGACTGACTGACTGACTACTGACTAACTAACTGACTGGCTACTAACTGAGCTAACTAACCGAAACCGACTGACTGACTAACTAACTTACTGACTAACTAACGGACTGACTAACTGACTAAATAACTAAATAAATAAATAAGTAATCTTTAATAATTTTTTTTTTAAAAAATCGAGAAATGGACAAAAATCTATTTTCGGGATTTCGACCCATTCGGGATTTCGTCTATGTCGGGATTATGGCCTTTCGGGATTTCGACGTTAAAGATTCTGGCTTGTCGGTATTTCGGTTTTCGGGATTGTGTCCGGAACCCCGACTCACTTTATCGGTAATATAAACCACATATTACAAAACGAGAGTTACGATCCTAACACGATATTTAAGGAAAGCAAAATAAAATTACGCAGAATGATTTGGCAATTATTTTTAACCAAGGCAGTGGGCACTAATCATTTTAAATAATCAATGTAGTAACAATGAAATATATGCTAAACACCGAATTCCAATAATATTTTAGGGTTTTAATTTTTAATATAAAACACACTTTTTGAAATTGTATTGGAAATAACATACATTCAAAAACATAGTAATCGATATAATTTAATGTTAATTATACAAACAAAATACATTGTATGCACTTGAAACAAGAAAATATTTTTAGACATTTGACAGACATCAATAGTTTGAATACACATTTACCAAAAACGCTTTTCAACCACCAAACGATAATGCAAGTTAGGATCCAATTTTAAAAGTAATTTTTTACACGGTCCCTAAAATTCGTTTTTTTCAGTATTTTTACAATAACTCGGCAAATAATTGTTGTTGAATTAAAAAATTCGGGATTTTGGTTCTACTTGATCTACTTTATCGATTTATGTAACAAAAATTAGGGGTTGCTATTCATGTTTTATTTTTTCTTATTTAAATTTAAATAAAAAAATAATAATAATGAAAAATTGATGAAAAAACTTGTGTGATTTGTTTTTGGAAGATTAAGAAGTATTTAATGAAAAAAAAAATTTGGTTTAATTTAATTTATTTATGGAGGTATGAACAAAAGTTTGTGAAACTTTTTTAACATTATGGGCGTTCAACTTTGAATGCTTATATCTCAACAAATAAAAGCAAATTAATAATTTTTTTTTGGATCTGGGGTATTTTGAAGATGATAAACATTTTTATATAAAAAAAAGTTGGGTGTTGCCATTGGAATTTTCAAAGTTGGTACTCATTTTAATATGTAGACGACCCCTTATACAATTTTTGTTGCCAGTTCTCAATTCCTTACGCTATTTCCTGAAAAATGACACCTTTCACAAAATTCCTTGACCAATAGCAGCCGAAAACCGAAGGGTGGATCGTTTTTTTTTCCCCAGCTGTACCTTTGTATGCTTCCAACGAACGTCCAGAACTACAGAAATAAATCAATGATTTATATTCTATATTATAATATTTAGCAGCATATTAACAAAGGTGTTTTTTTTGCTATAAAAGTAACAGTTATCAAAAGAAACCACAAATCATAACATCAGTTTAGTATTAATGAAGTTCAAAGGCGCTTAATTCACAAACGAGACTTCCGTCCATTCATAAAAATGGAAATTCACTGCAAATGCGTAACTCATTTTTGTAATGGGCGTGGTGTGTGAGTGTGCGGTACATTGATATTCTATTAGGGTGGTATCGCTGCAGCTTAAAAGATCTTCCAGAAGTCCAAGTGTTTCGAAATGATTCCCTCTACCCTCCCAAAGAACTCCTAATTTCCTAGTTAATGCGTCTCTATATGCGTACATCAACGCGCCTGTCACGCATTTTACCTATATTTACGATATAATGGACCCTCTGTATGGATGACTTGCATTCATATATCATTTCCCCTTAACAGGGATCAAAATAGCATGTTTGTACGTCTTTTAAGATCGCTTTTTTTTGTACCTAAAATACTTCCCTTAGCGCCCCTTTGAGTTCGCATTCCTTTTAGAATGGTGTTGACCTTTTTTTGTGTGTGTGGAGCGGAATGTCAAAACCTTTCGTGAAACAAAGTTTACGAAAAAAAGAAATTGCAGAACCTTTAGCAAAAATAATCTTTTTCTTAATGTGTCAACCGTAAAACTAACTAGTGTGTCAACCGCTTAAAAAAAAAAAATAATAATAATAATAATAAGAGTTTTAAAAAAATTCTTAAAAGTCCTGTTTGTTCTATGGCTTCTAAAAAAGAGGCGGGAACCACGTCGTGATGGACAGAAGTGGTGACGTAATACGAGTCGAGTTGAGTTGCGGTTTTCCTGGTGGAAGCATCCACCGTAAAGTAGAAATACCTTACGACGTTCTGTCGCGGTTATTGTTGCATTACGGTCGGAAATAAACGAGCCAATTGTGACTTGATTTAGATGTTCTTTTTTTCTTTTCCGACATTTCTTTAAAGGAATCCTTTCAAGTCGCGTTCCCACTTGTCACAAAAAAGGAAAAATACATTTAAAAAAAAAGAAATCAAATAAAAGAATGGGTAGTTCGGTATAATACTGATTTTTTTTTCTCCAATTTATGCTTCTGGGAAATGCAGAAAAATAGATGAAAGTCTAAATTAGAATTGTAAGATTGTCAAAATCCATAACTGTAACTCTATCAATAAAAAAAATGATGGCT
Source organism: Oedothorax gibbosus (assembly GCA_019343175.1). Classification (NCBI taxonomy): domain Eukaryota; kingdom Metazoa; phylum Arthropoda; class Arachnida; order Araneae; family Linyphiidae; genus Oedothorax; species Oedothorax gibbosus. The sequence continues at coordinate 31,203,661 of CM033279.1, forward strand.
TATTTTAAACACCCGTCTTTTTTATGAATTTAGATATGTTTAGGATTGTATATTAAGATGTGTGATAAAAAATACAATTATGGTAAGTGAAAAATTATGGGAGACCGGATCTAGTTTTCCAGCCTTTTTTTTAATATATGTTTTTTTGGTATATTTTGCACACAAAAAATCTATCCATTTCTTATTTATTTATTTTTACAAAAGGCTAAAAAATAGTAACAACAACAAACTACCACAATAGTTTCCCAAAATAGTGACTCTGTATTTGACAGTAAAGTTTAATTATAACAGTTTGTGTTGGAAAATTTGCCCGTTTGCGGGAACAAGTTATTTAAACTACAAAAAATGTGCTAAGCAATTGTTGAGAATCCAAAAGGCTTTCCTGACATAGCAACAATCTTTGGTTAATAAACTAGTGCAGTATTTATAACTCGTAATATATAACTTCTTTCTTTCTTTCTTTGCTACTGGTAAAATATTACGAAAGTTAAATAAGGAAAACTATTGAGAACTTTAAACAATTCAGATCGAATTATCCCTCAATCCAAAATTTTGTAATATAAAGACCACCAGTTATTCAAATTTCAATTCAATCAATCATTTGACTCAGTCTTTAAAGAAGAAAACTCTAAAAAAAAATAGAAAGAATTCTTAAAAAGTCTTTCTCGTTTGCTCTAGAACTATTTGTCCCAATTCATTTCTAAGAAATAATACCAAATAAAATTTGTTCTTAATTTTAAATGGTTTTAGAACTAGTTTTTTGTTCTTGCAAGAGGGGTGTTAGTGTTTTTTGACTCAGAACTAAAGAAGTAATACGATTTACTAACATTGATCTAACAGTAATTTCTTAATAATCAAATATTAAACGCAAATGACAGAGATCTTATAAAGAATGCGAAAAACTCCCCTTGCAAATGGGTATCAAATAAAGCTTTTCATAAAAAAAAAACACCTAAGTAGTGGGCCGCCATTTTAAAAACCACCAACCAAAAGTTTTTCACATAGACTTTAAATTATTTCAATTTTCCAAGCACTTATTATTGGTATTTGAATCTGCGCTAATTTTATACAGTTATGAAAGATTATGAAGTTTCAAATTTAATTCTGACAAAACCTCTTTTATTGCTTAATTTACATCCGGAATAAAATACTTCCGTAACTGTTCTTTCTTAACGTAGCAGTTCATTGACTTTGATAACAACAAATGGCTCTAGCAGCTTTAAAAAATAATTTACGGTTTGGAAAAAATATCTTTTTGTGCTACCATTATGTACTACTAAATAAGCCCGTTCGACATTGACAAGCAGTTGTATTGCGCGGCATCTTTAAATAATAATAATAGCCATTTAATTGCTGAAGAATTCGAAAACCTCAACTCATTCTATTACTGGCTTTTTTTCTTTGTATAATAGCGGAGACAATGGAAAAGGTCATCTTATGAAAAGCAACGATTTCAAGGGGTTGTCATATGTTTATTAGGAAAAAAAATACGAGTTAATTTCAGAAATTGAGTTTATGTGCTATTGACCCTGCTTGGAGGACTTTTTGCCCATTCAGCACAAAATAGACGATTTATCAAATAAAGAATTCCGCATTAGCGTTTAATTCCTTTCAAATAATTTGGTTTTGTCGGATTTTGATTTGATTAGGTAAATAACTAAACACGGGCTATTTACAATAGGTCTCTGAAAGTTTGAGCCACGCTCAAGCCTAAACTACCGTTCGCAGTATCTATAATAATAACTTGGACCATTGCTGTAAGCACTCAATTTCTCAAACCTATAAGAAAGCATACTGAAAGACTGATTATTTTAGAGCAAAAACTGTCCAATTCATTGTTGTGGTTACTGCAGTTTACCTGCCCTCGGCAGTTAAGTCCAACTTAACCCAACTAGAGAGCCTAAATAAAAAGAACTCCAAGTCCGACCGACTTCGTTCCCGAAGTCAAGACTTCGTACCGTGACATATTTAACATGTACCAGTTTTATATACACGGTGTTATTTACTAATTTTTGATTGGATAATTGCATTTCTTTCTGCAGGATCCATTTATAGGATGGCAAAATGGGCTGGAGCGCCAGCTGAGTCGTCAGATTTTCTGGATGGGAAAATCGAGGGCACGCATGTCATATGATTATGTGGCATGTAAAAAGATCCCTTAAGTACCCATTTGGATTGGATTCTCTAGGCAAAATTAGATCTTGACATACTTTAACATCCACAAAGAGCTCAGATTCATTGTAATCTGAGCGTCAAAATTGATAACGAGAGTCGCCTAGATGGTGCCAAAAATGGCTCTCAGTTCTGAAGAATATGCTGAGTCTGCAAAGGCTTAGCCGCCAACAATGTAGCCCCATTGAAAAAAAAGAAGAAAGGCTGGCTAGACGAAGACAAGTCTACAAATGTAAAGCTCCTTGACATGGACACTTCAACACCCACCGGACCACGACGGCCTCTATTTTTCCTGATAAACAATAATCCAAATGAAAAATAAACAGGGGCACTTAAAAAAACCAAATAGGGGAACCAACTTTTCATAAACAGGATGAGACTTTGATTTACCTAGAAATATATAATCTTTCAATAGAAAAACACTACTCGAGGATTCGAAAAGGAATATATAATTATTCTTTTTTCGAACCTGAACATTCCAAATGGACGAATGTTTAGTCTGCCGTACCTGATGTTATTGTTTGTCGCGGACTAAATGTCAATTGTTTTTAAGGACTTGACAAACTACAAAATGGTATACCCCCATCTTTGAGTGTATAGTTGGATAACAAATGCCTATTTCACGGAAGACTGCTGTGACGGATTTCCATTATAAACGGAATCGGAAAAAATAAACAGAAAATTCAAAATAATGAGAGAGAAAAGTTATTTTTAAGTTGCTTATAAAAATAAAGTTGGCCAACCTATACACTTATATTTCTCAAAACAAGTGCTATAGTTGTTCTGTCTTTCTGTATTAAAAAAAATTGGAAGAATAACAAGCTCTTTGAACATCTTCCAAATTAGAAATTCATCAAATGCAACCGCAACTCAAATTGTGCCTTTACAAACATTACATCAATTACTCATAATTATAAAATACAATGTTCATGGTTCAAAGATAAAATTTTTGCGTTAATTTCGTGTTACATAGAAGTTTAGTAGTTAAATTTGAAAATTTTAGTTTTGAGAATTATTTCCGAAGTACGATTTAGAACTATCAAGTCTTTTTTTTTCACACAAAACGAAACAAAAAAGTCAATACAAGCGAAAATGGCAATGATGGTAAAAAAAAATTACGTGACACAAAGTTGTTATTTGAAGTAAGAAACATATATATTTTTTATTATATGTTAATAAGATTATACACTGTTAAAAAATTTGTGATTGGTTACACCATAATAATGGTTCCTAATAGCTGCAACGGCTGTGTGGTGAAATGTTTAATCATATTTTCGGTGCTTGGTTGAACCCTATTTCAGGTTTTAGAAAGAAACACCTGAGAAATGGTTCAATCGAATACCTAAAATATAGTGAAACATTTCACCACACAGCAGTTGTAAGCTACTAGGAACCATTTTTTGGTAAAACCAAATTTTTAACAGTGTAGATTTATAAACGAATCTGCAATGCTAAAACAAAATTGTACTATATTGCATACCCTAATGACGGAGTGATAAATCCTATAAATAGTATGAAATTAGTTTTAAAATTTTTTAATTAGAACTGCCTTATCCAACAAAAAAGTATGCAAACCTCAAATGTTCTCTAAAAATTACCCTTACCATCTTCTTAAATTGTAATTTTCCGAACAAAACAAAAAAGGTATTTTGTGGTAAATTACATGTTTAAGTGGTTGACATTTTCCCAGAATGTTTTGAAACTAAAGGTACCTGATCAAAGACTTCTTAACATCAGTCCTAAAACAACTTTTGAAAACTTTGTTTTCAATTTACATAGACGAGGAGATTGACTCGAAGATAAAATATTGTGTTTAAGTGTGTGTGTGGCCCGATTTCACAATCGTTCATGCAGGTATAATTGAATTGATGAGAGCTCTGTCCAGTTGTAAGCATGACATCAAAAAAAAGTTTTAAAACGCTTTTACTTTCAGTTTATTGGAATAGTCAAGTTAGCATGGCCATCTAAGTAAGTATATACAAATGTACTTTTTTTTTAAATGGTAGAATGCAACTCTGGATTATTTTTTTTAGATAAAGAACTTAGTAAACTCGGGGCCCCGTCCCAGTGGATGAGTGGTGTCGCTTAGCTGCTATGCCTACTTTCTGCTCCAGTGTTTTGAAGAACAGTCACGCTTTTTGTCCTTTTGTACCACCCAAATGCTCCACTGTCCTGTTTTAGTCCATCCAAAATAGACGAATATAAACACAATTGAAATAAAAACAAATCATCAAAAATAGGTTTAATAGTTTAAAAAACCTTATCAATACATATGAAACTAAAAACATTAACATCAAACTTATAATTGTACAGATTATATAATTTTTTAAATAGTCTATAATATTTTTTAAAATGATAAAATTTTCATTTTCCTTAAGAAATATTTTATAAATATATAAAGCATTTTGTATACTAGTAATTAAATATTAATAATATATTATACTATAACCAAATAATATTGTTATTAGTTAGAAAGCTAATATTATACCTTCATTCATTGTATAAATGGAAAATCTTAAAATATGGCAAATGAAGCTAAATTCGAAAACTTAATAAAATGGTACTTTTTTGTTAAAAAAAATACCCTGGTGCATTACTTTGACTTTACAAAAAAAGCAGAATACTACATTAATAACTTTTATTTTAGAAACAACTTTTTATGCCAAAAGCTAAGAATGCTTATTTTTCTACAGAAAAATTCTACTTTAACGTGTAATTAAAATCCTCAAAAAGAAATTGAAAACTCTTATTGTGTTTTAGCTCAATAGTAGGTTACTTTTATTTCATAAATATTGGCAGAAATTTCCTTCAACAAAAAAAAATTGCTGGTGAACACTAGTTTATTCGAGCATGAAGTTAGGGATTTTCGTGGTCTTCGATTTCATCATTCTTCAAAATGACGACTTTTACCAACAAATCTGTTTTCATTAAACTTCGGATTTTCGTTGAGGAACGAAACCTTTTTATAAGAGACTGTGTTGTTATAAGAAATTTAAAAATCTACCGAAGTGTGTTTGAAAACCTTTCACTAGCCAATTACAACACATTCACTAGCGTTTTCTGGTGCAAATCATAGCATGTTATTGCAAAAGATTTCAAGCATAAGCTATTGAACTTGAACTTAAAAAAATAATGGAATTGTTTTGTTCTCGAAAAGATTGTGTTGGAAAACAGGTGTACTTTAATTTAATCATGTGATGCATAAATGTTTCAGTTATTTGGTTATTTTCAATTAAAAATTAGTCTTTATATAAACGTGTTTTTAATGACCCTATTTGTTACAATTAAAATAAATTATCCTTATCCCAATTCAGTGATGAGAAATGAAATGAAATGAAATGAAATGAATGAAATGAATGAAATGAATGAAATGAATGAAATGAATGAAATGAATGAAATGAATGAAATGAAATGAAATGAAGCAGATATTCATTTTTGCTCTATAATAATAGAAAAATAAACATATATGAAACTATTTTTTATGAATAATGAAAATCTCAAAACAATACTAGAAAAGGCTAGTTATCTTCTTTTTGTTTCTTAACGTTCACATTGAATGGACTCACTTTGACTGGTCACACTTTTAATTGTATTGTTAACTATTAAAATGCAATGTTTTTATGAATGCATACACGTGTTTAAATTTTAATTGCTTTTTCTTGAAAACAAAATGTTTAAGTACCATCTGTTTCTGCTACTTTAATTACATTTCTTTAAATCTCAAATTTAATATCACATTATAGGAAAATAATATACTTGAAAATTATTTTTATTTAAATGGTAATAGTTGTGAAATAAAAATGAAATGGATTTAGTTGATTCATTTTAGAGACATAATGACCAGAATACTGGATATCAACATTTTTGCTACATTCAAAATAAGATTTTGAAACTATTTTTTCTAAATGTTTATATAAATTTTTAGTACAACATATAGTTAAAGTTTTTTATTTGCTGAAAGTACAATAGATTTTTTTTAATAGCTCTATAGTAGTATAGATTTCTATAGTTTAAAAAGGTGAAGTCTATAGACTACTTTACTGTATTAAAATGTTAAATTTCATTAGGTATTTAAGTCAAAATCAGGTAAACTTTGTCAGTCATTTTTTTTTGTTTTAAAAAACCTTATTCAAATGTTATGCTTTTAATCTTTAAATAGGCTTCTAAAAATACCTTAGTAAAGTTGTTTTTGATTTCTGATGGCAAAGAAATGCAAACCAAAACTGAACAGCTTAACAAAACTTAATCTCAATTAACTTTTCTCATTCAACAATCTCATTTTATATTCATCTCCGTTTCAATGTAAATTTAACTTACACAAATATTTTAATCCGAATATTAAATTATTATTCAAATTACAAGATAAGCACCGCATTTAAAGGAAAAAACAATCACAAACAAGTAAGTTATTTTCATAAGCTCTTCATCCATAAACCTGACTTTTAAAATTTATGAATATTTCCCTCACATTCTGGCAGTGAGTTAAGGGCGGCATACTTAAACATGCAATTTTTGCAGAATTATAAACGTACGAATTGTTTGAACGACAACAATAGAAAAGCGACTAGATGAGTAATAGTTTACGCTTTCGTACAACTGGGTTTGAATATAAACGCACATTAATGCAAATTCTTATGTAAATGGCTTTATTTCGAAATTTAAGACCGAAATAACGACTATAAACATAGGATTTCTATGAGGAAATGTCTTTGTTTTTGAAAAGAAGATGAATTGTTAAATGAATCTCTGCGGATGATGTCACCTAAAAATAAATTAAAATGATAATGTTATGAAACTGACTTGAAAATAGGTTAAAAATTATCTGAAGAGTGATAATATAATTCTTATTAGTAAGTCCGCACTTTAAACACAAAAACACCTGACAGGTTAATTTCATAATTATTTTGTTTATCATAATAGGAAACAGGTCATTGAATCACAGTTTAAAATTCTCAAATATATTAAATTTCTTAACAATTATATTTATAATAGTACTAGGCAAAATATCATAAAATGAAATTGTTGTTGTTGTTTCTAATGCCACTCGGTAACCGAGCCCGGAGTAGAGAACTACCCGATTTTAAGGCGAAGTGGGGCGGCTTCCGTTTTTATTGAGCGCCACAAGGGAGGAAGTCCGACTTTTGCTCGCAGCATGACACATCCGTTTTACAGGAAGGTCCCTTTCACGCATCCATTCTCACTCACATATCGGAATTTTGATCCAGATCAAAGGTCGATAACCCCCTGATCTGGTACCCCCAGAGGTATTAATTTGGTATGGGAACATGGAGGACTTTGTGACCACGACATATTTAACGTGCCCCAGCCACCATTAGCAACACGGCGGTCTTTAGTCGAATTAAGCGCCGACCCCGCAACCATCAGAATTGCGAAAACCGCCGAGGACAGAACCCACAACCCTTCCGATGCGAGCACGACGCTCCACACGACTGAGCTACCGCGGCTCAGAATGAAATTAAACAGCGTATTCGAAAATTTAGTATAATCACACGCCACGCAAAAGTTCGTGGGTTCAATTTTTATAGTGTTATTTGAACATCATAGTTTTATTTCCTTTAAAAAGATCTTTATTTGATTGTTATTCTTGAGCAAATTTACTTAACTGGATTCCAATTATATCTGCCAATTGAATTACATGTTTACAAACGGTAAGGAATAAATATATGGAGTAATATTTACGCATAAATAAGGATCTCGTACTTGTTTAGTTTAGTTTTGAATTATCGCCGCACTAGAGCTACACGAGGGCTATTGGCGACGGGTGTCGTATTTTAGAACCACAATCAAGTGACGAGCAGACACCTGAGTAGGCACCCAACGCAACCGTTAACGCAGCGTTAGGACTTTGAAGTATATTTAACGTGCACTCCCTCTACACGGGGTATTATTCGTCGGACATTTTTGGCCGCACGCGCCGTTTATAGGTCGGCAGTTAATTTTGGCGATGCCCGGACCCGACCCTGGGACCTTTCGCATGCTAGGCGAATGCCTAACCGACTGTGCTCCCCAGCCCCCGATCTCGTACTTGTAAAATTGTTCCAAGCTTAACAAATTATGTACGTCTGTTTCGTTCTCTGTCTTTTGTCTTGAATGGTACAGACTACGGAAGTCTGGTAATTAATTGTGCTAATGTTGTAGATTATTGGAAGAGATTTGCTACAATGTTTGCTGAATACTTCTCTTATAGGTAAATTCTCTTCACATGTGACAGTTCTAGCAGCAGAAGGTGAACTGTTCAATTGGGTTTATAATCCTTTATTTGTATCCTGGGGCAGGTTATTCTGCGTTTATGAAGCTGGCAATTTTAACGGAGGTCTACGGAAAAGCCCTCAAACTCTGCTGAATAGTGAAGAGATGAATCGATTGACATAAAATAAAAGGTACATAATATACAAGTCATAGTTATTAACGGCATACTCTTACAACGATAGGTTTATGAAGCTAGTAAAATATTTATATTTTATTTAATACAACGTTTAAAAATCAACTGCAAAATTTCTTTAAATAAAAATCGGAAAATCTCGAGAACATGTCATTACGTGAAAATTTTCTCAAAATACTGCGTTCAAATATTAAATGTTTGTCATACAAAATTTCTATTAATTTCTTACACAGGATAATCTTTCAAAAAGTTGACCTATCAACTACCCATACTTTACATTTAGCTAAATCTACCGAGCGGTTTTTATTCCTCCCTGAATTAAATTGAGCAGAGTAACTAAATTGTCGAATGTCTTAGCTTTCCTCATTCTTTTTTCTTTACTTTTTCTCTCTTGAGGATAAATCTAATTATATTACTTTTTATGCGACATTTTCCTACCCCCTCCCACTTCTTTTATTAGAATATTAAATTTTGTTCTAATTCGTTTAGCGACTCCTAGAAAGCATTATGAAGGCGGTCCTGTCAAAGAAAAATGGCGATACTGCTTCGGTTGGTTAGGCTTAACTTTCTGCTCGAAAATATTGAGAATAGGATAAGTAGATTTCATATATTAATTTAATGCTGCTTTTATACGGAGTTTGCTTTTGAAGGAGAATACGATTTTAAATGAAAATCCGTTTGCGTTAGACTATCGTATGATAAAAAAAATATTGCTTTAATATTATTATATCAATTTATTAAAAGTACATCTCTTTCTTTTAAATTTAAAAACTAAATAATAAAGAGTCCGTTTTTTTAAATATCAGAACGAGAGCGATAGAAAACAAGTAGTGATTATTGAAGTAATTCGGATTCTTTTTTTCCTTGATATTTTCAATGACAGTTTGGATGAGCTGGATTTTTTGAAGGATCACACTTGTCTGTAGCATTTGCAGTTTGGCCAATGACATTGGGTGACGAACAGACGGACAGAACCTTTGTGAAATTTTCCACTTTTTACGTTATTAAACGTATGTGTGGAAACTGAAATTATCCTTTTTTTTTGGGAAAATATTCAAAAATTATGGGTTAATTCCCTGCATATTTAAACTTAATATATAGATCTAAATGTACACATTCAACCATATCAGCTTTGTCTTGTAAATTATCATTAATGTCTTTAAGTAATATAAAGTGTAATGGAACCAGTTTTGTAATTTAAATTGACATAGAACGATTTTTTAAAGCATATCAAAATTCAATCTTTTCTGTAATTTTACACACATCTATTCGTATAATCATACTTAACAGCAAAAAAACAAAAGGGTTATAATCATAATTTGATTTGGTTTCAACAAAAATACAAAGAACAATAAAATTACATTTCGTGTTGTCAGTTGATGTTTTGTTTAAATCCTATACGGTATAAATTATCTTCCCTTCTTTATTTCAGATAATTACTAATTCAAAGTGTGACCAAAACGGTTCGGAAAAATGTGAATTTCAAAAAACAGTATATTAATACGCACCTTAGTATTCGTAAAATGGTGAACTCGGTGATAATTTTACTTAAAATTCTAACTTTTAATGTTTTTCGCAACTTAGAAAGATATGCAAATTGATGTACTTTAAGTAAAAAATAAATGGCATTGCATGGACTGATACCCATATTTTAAAATATGTTATTCTTGATTCAATAACAAATGTGATTGGTTCAAATGTGAGTTTCAAAAACCATTAACAAGAATACCATACAGAGCATTCGTAGAATGGTCAAAACTGGACTCGGTGAAATTTTTGCTTAAAAATTTAACTTTTAATATTTTTACTACTTAGAAAGTAATGCCAAATGATGATGATGTCGTGTCCATGAATAAAGAATATATGGGACCAAAGGTCTCATTTATGTCTTTCTTTTTTCGCCAAAGACGTTGCCAAACTCATCAAATTATTAACTAAAATTCGCCAAATAGGCGATTTCTTTTATAAATAATTTATAAGCTGGTCGGTTGTTCGAAGGTCATTGTGTTAGAGCTGTATAATGGGTGTGGGTAGCTATATCTATTTTATCGCTAAATTATTTCCCAAAACGCGTCAAATGAGCTAAAAGGTTTTATGTATTTATGAGGGAATTGTGATGACATTTATGAGTGCATTTTATAGCGTATTTTACATTTTGGAATTTTAAGGCAATGAAACGGGATTTTATAATTTATAACGAGTGGAAACAATAATAAGTTTATGATCCTATAACAGGGTATATGATGATGATGTCGTGTTCATGGATAGAGACTATATAGGACCAAAGGTCTCAGACTGCTTCAGCGATCTGCAGACAGTGATCCTCATAAAGGTTTTCGTAGATCGAGTATTGGTGATTCGCTGCAATTTTGCCAGGATGGCTGGACAAGAGAAAATATGTTTTGGATCCAGTTCCGAGTAGGGGCAGTTTCTGCAGCTGGAGTATTTCCTAGTTCCATCTTTTTGGATTTTCGTCCCTTTGAAGTGGCCTGTCCTTAATATAGTTAGGGTGGTCGCAGTTACCTATTGGTGTTTAATTCGCAGATTTGGTGTCTAATAGTAATCCAAATCTGTGCAGTTTATGCAAAAATAAATTAAATGCACTACAAATTTTTTTTGTAAAATTACCGCACATTTTTGCAGTTACTTTTTACATCACAGTGTTGTACTGTTTGTTTTACAGCAAATTTGGATTTTCACGAAATACAGAGTCACGTGAACAACACAAACATTTTCGCCGGTGCCGCACAATAAATTTTTCATTATAGGTAAATTCACAGCACAGGGGGGTGGCAGTACTTTTACATCACACTGTGATGGTAAATTAGAGGGATTTTTTAACTGTGTGCCATCTGTATGAAATGATACCCATATTTTTAAGTATAATATTCTAGGTTCAATGACACGTTTCCATAACATGCACGACAGATGTCATCCTTGTAATAATATTTGTCATTCTGTGTCTCTAATGTCAGTCATTCCTACAACGACATGTGTCTGTCAGAGAAAACTATAATTAACGAATCTTTCTCAAAAATATTAAGCGGGGAATAGCTATTAATAGATAGGCATTTAGTTAATAGAGGGGTTCAACAGATGTGCAAAATAAGTTTTGATGCTGTTTGGCTGTTGTTTTTGGTTAGAGATAAATAAACTTTAATTATGTATGAGCAGCTTTGAAATGTAATGGAATGACTCAATTAAAGAGGAAAAACTTACTTAACTGGGTAAATAGTGTTGAACGTAAAATAAAGTTGTAAGGAGTTTGTTTTGAAATATTTTTTGAAACTAGGGTTTATCGAGAATAAATGTACCTCTTTTTTATGTTCTGTTTTGTTGTTGTATTATAAGTAAAATATTTTGGATAACAAATTAACCCTCTAAGCTGTAGTTTTTGTAAATAAAAAATAATTCTTAATATTAAAAAGATTAACCACAAAATAGCATCTTATTAAAAAAATATCAAGAAATAATTGCTCAAACACATCGAATCGAGATATAAAGGAAAACTTCACTAACCCCTCTAAAGAATCCTGAATTAGAAATGAGAAAATTTACAAAATATAATGCACATTAAAAGAAATGGGAGATATCTAAAAAAAATACAAACACAATTAGCCCCAATAACAAAAAAATCACCAAAATAGCATCTACGTACGAAACAACACAAAATAATTTCCATAAAATATCGAATCGGAATATAAAGGAAAACAGCATACTGACCCCTCTACAGATCCCTTTATAAAGGAGGATGCCTGATGACGTATCACCTTCTTGAGACTTATGAAAGTCGTTTATCAAGTGGCATCCATCATTTCGTAGCGGCTACCGTTAGGAAATTGGCAAAGATTGTACTGAGCCCATCTTTGGCTTGTGTGTGTTGTGTTAGATAAAGGGACGAGGCATGGGGTGTGTTAAAATTCCCCCTCATGTCCCTTGAAAAATCATGTTTATTCTACGCTTTCAGGCTCTTAACGATAGCCCTATAGGACGGTTTGACGCCTCCGGCGTCAGTGCGTCGGCACCCTTTAATGATTCTGATAATGATTCTGTGTTAAAATCGTTATTGGAGGTATTTCGATAAATATAAAATGTAGTATAAAAGTAAGGGTGGTATTAGTGCGTAAAAATGGTTATTAGAAGTAAAAATAATGTTAATAGTAAATAGTTATAGGAGTAAGGTAACCACTGAATTAGGTAAGTGGCTTAACTTCGCATAACCTGATTTTCTCCTGATTGCAGACCTAATTTTATTAGAAAGAGCTGTTATTTGAATGCAGAATCAATATTAAAGTAAATTAATTTATCTTCTGCATAAAATTCTCAAGAACAATAAATTAATTTAGTTTAATTTTAATAAGTTTAATTGTCCAATATGGAGAAAGTCGACAAGAATTATCTACACCCTCTCACTCTCTCGACAACTTCTTTTTTTCTCATATTCATTGTTAAACTGCACAAATTCTTCCATTTTTATCTACGACTCATGTTCAGAACTTCTTAATTCCCCATACAATAAAGAAAAAAAGCACCCCCTAAGATATTGTATCTTCTATAATTCCTACCGGAATGCAATTCCTTCCTACCGGAATTTTCATGTTCGAAAACCATCCAACTATGACATTTAAAATACTTAAAACTGGTAGCTGTTACTTGTATATGTTTTTACAAGGATTGAATTCATTGATATAAACTTTTTAAGAAATGGTGCTTTTTTGTAAACTACATATGAGTTAGACTTTTTGTTCTTGGATAGTAAACTAGCATTATAGTATATCAGTTAAAATAAATTAATCTGGGTAAAACTAATTAACTTTGATAAATCAACTTTGAGAAAAGAAGGTAAAGATTATGTAATAATTGTTTGATTATAAACAACCTAAAATGGGCAATTAGTTACATAGATGAAACCAACCTATGCTTCGACAGAAAAAATACCTATAAATTAAAGTTTGTTATCAACAAACTTTCTGCCCTCTCTTCATAAAAATGGAAATTTCTTAAAGTATTAATAAGATAATAATTCCTTAACACCACTACTTTCTTTTGGCTCCCAGTCTCAGAAAATAAATAAGTAAATAAATAAAAAAACTGTCTCCAAGTCCGAAACCGTCCGTTTCATCGGGGAGGGGGGCTCCACATATGTCATGTGACATCGGTTGTGTTTCTCTGTGACTGATTCACTCTCAGATGAGAGTCGAGAAAAACTTAGAGAGTAGAGAGCTACATTTGGCAAGAGATCGCCACATGACATCGAAATATGTACTTGTCAAATTGGGTTTTCCCCAATCCTTCACTGGGAAAGGGTCAGGATTTTTTGTGGAATTAATTCATTTATTTATTGGAGTTTCAAATTAGAATTTCCAAAATAACATATCTTTGACAACAGAAATCAAAAACACACTAATTTAATTATTTGGATAATTTAATTATTTCAAAACTGTTAAGTGGTTAAATGGTTTAAGCGGTTAATTTGATTTTAAAAACTAAATGCCCGGCTATTAAAAAAAAGTTGTGATCTTATTTAAGGCAATTCTGTTTAACATAACTTATATAATATCCGCAGATGTTTTGAAACCAATGTCAGTACGCGATTAAAGTCTGCATTCCAAGTTATATTTATGTGTAATATTTTTACAAAAATATTACATCTAAACAAAAAGTATTTTTTTTAAAATTCGTATTCAAAGATAAAGGTTTTACATAAATAAGTTATTATTTTTTTTAAAATCAAAGACCAATTGCAAATAAAATATATTTCGTATCCCATCCGTGAGAAAATGATTCCCTAATTCAAGCAATAAGATCTGTCATTTATATCTAAATTGATTCCATTTCTTGAGCCATCATCCTTCGAGTGGACATTGGTCAGAGTATACGATGCCCGTTAGCAAACTTTCTGAGCAACATCTTTGCAGAGAAAAAGCGACATGAAATACACTACTCGATATTTTCCCTGCCATTTATTACCATTTTTTCCTCTTTTCGTTGTCTTATGTCCCCATAAGATGAAAACTCAACGTTCTTTTATACTTGGAATTTTGAATTAAAAGGTTTTCCATCAACACAAATTGTTCTTATTAAGTATTAATTCCAATGAGAAGATGCAAATATTTAAACTATTCTTGAATGAATATTTTCATATATCATGGCGTAAAGTTAAGGATAGTCTCTTAATATTTATATACAAATTTTCATGACTTGACTATATTTGATATTAAATGTATATTATACGATGAGCAACAATTTGTATTACAAGTAAATAAATATAATAAATTTACTTTTACTTACACTTAATATACTCTTATACACCCATATTACTCTACACTTAGATTTCGTTCTATATTATTACACAATTTGCCGATTTTCAAAAACATTAAGGAAATTACTTTAAATACTATTTTGGCAAGGAATAAGCAAATAACCATACCTATATGTTTCAAACCGAAGTACGAGTACATGCAACAACTGTACTTTCGAAAGAAACGAATACTTGTCTTTCACTCACTCCATTTTTTTCCTGTACACTGTTTTCTTTGTTCCTCCTTACTTTTTAGTGGCTATCTTCCGCTAGTTTTTAGGAAAGGTAGGCCATTCTATTTTATTTCTTATTTTTGTCCGTCTCCTCTCTTATTTGTGTGTCTGGTCACAGGTACACAAAAAGCTGTTTGGGAAATATTTTCTTACTCTTGAGCGGAGACAGGACATACGACTATGACAACTTTCATCTCTGTTAGAAATGGGTCCCAAGTCCAATCGTATAACATAAGACATAAGCCCATTTATCGTTGGTTAGTGATTTATTTATTTCCCGACTTTCTCTGGACTGTGCCGATCTCTTTTCGCCCTGTTTGTTGATTATGTTTGTTGTATTTGGTGTTTTCTTACTTTTATTCTTTCGTTCTAGCTAAGAAAGCTATCAGCCTAATGTTCTTAAGCGAACAAATAAACAATCCATGGGGAGAAACCTAAATTAGAAGTTATCACGCGCAAAATGACGTTCACTAACAGAAGAAAAGAGTGTTACTGTAGAGTGTAGATAAAGGTAAAATTGAGAGTAATATTATTTTGCAGCTGGCTATATTTTTTGCATAAAATGAAGCGTGATAAATTAATAACCGTTAATAAATCTATTATGAGTTAAAACTATAATAAATTCAAGTTTCTTCTGATACTTTGTATTATGTACAATATTACATGAACACTAAATAACATATCCTGCTAAAACAAAACCCTAGGAAATCATTTACCAATTTTGATATCTGTAGCTCTTTTAGTTCGAGCTGTAGAGGGGTTTCAGACAGACTGACTGACAAAAGTACCATATATTCAAAACCATTTATTTACAATCAGCACCCTCCAAGACACCTAGAAAACACAAAATCTCCATTTCGAATTTTCGACCCCATAGCAATCATTTCATTACCTTATATTTGATATTCGGTAATTGAAAGTTAAAATCCATAAGACATATGAGAATTTACCCAAACTTATTGCATGCTAATAAATAATTGGCTTGATAAACTGTTTACGTTTTATCAGATAATTATTTAATATTCATCATCATCAATAGCTCGACAGTCCTGGGTGGACCCTGGTTTTCTCAAGGAGATTTGCCCAGTCTCTCCTTCTGCGCGCAACAGCTTTCCAGTCTCTGACCTTTATCGAAACAAAGTAATTTTGGAGGCAGTCCACCCACCTCAATCTGGATCTGCCTCTTTTTCTAGTTCCATTTGGTTTAGCCAAAAAAAAAATTGTTGTTCTGTCATCATTTATTCTTATAATGTGCCCGGCCCATTTCATGCGTTGGATTTTATGATACTTCAGGATGTCCGGCTCTCTGAATAGTCTATAAAATTCAGAGTTAGTTCTCCTTCTTCAAACTCCATTGTCACAAACACCACCAAAAATTGATCGGATAATCTTCCTCTCAAAAGTAGCGAGGGTCCTCTCATCAGCCTGGGACAAGGTCCAGGTTTCAGACGCGTAGGTTAGAACTGACCTGATTAAACTTATTAATATTAAATTATTTAATATTAAAGAAAACAAAAAAAAGCCTTTTTTTTATTTCCAAATAACTCTAACAAAAACCAAAATACCTCATCTATGAGGGTAATTTTTCCGATTACCATCCAACCATACAGGTTCCCTTTTTCCAGTACGTCCCGTTCATGCCTCTTCAGTTGATACTCTGAAAAACGCATACAAAAACACTGGAATCTCCAAGAGTGACTATTCTCTTGTCTTCTAAGCACGATTTTATCAGTCGTGAGTGACATGCAGCGCCTTGGTATGCGACAGGGTTTTAGGAACCTGACAGCAGCCAGTGGATTTCGACTCGATGTTCCACTCCCTCTTATCAGGCATGTTCTTCTGGAGATAACCCATAGTCTCCCCTCCTTTTTCCGGAAGAAAAGATAAGGATAAGTCAATGAAAACAGCTGATTTCAACCACCCCCCACAAACGATTTTTTTTACCGTTAGTGTTGAGATACCACACTGCTAATATGTTCTTTTTTGTGATTAGATCAGTTGCAGCACAGTATGCTGGAAATTATAACGCCTACACATAAACACTGGGCTGAATTTTTACTGTGTGTTGTAATTTGGTATCCCGTGTGCGTGTATTTTATTTATGATGTACTTGTGATGTAAGTCTTAATCACTTGTGTAGCAGATGGTGTTTTCAAATTGTTTCTCTTAAATGAAGATTCATCAGAAAACAGGATAATGTTAAATAAGTATTATGACTAACTGATATTTACAAAACCAAGGTAACGCGTAACATAATAAAATAATGTCAATCCAAATAATCTATTTTTACGTAAAAACAAATATTTTAAATTGGACAGTGTTGTAAGAAACAAACGAACCTATTAATTACTTTTTGTTACTTTTGTTTAAAATTTAATTTGAACAACTTTCTTCTCATTTGAGTTTAGTTTGAAGTTTCCGCTTAACAAAGAACAATACCAGACCACACATGTACTTCCTATATGAAATTCTTGCCTATCCAAGCAAACCTGCGAAACCTCGGGTCAACAGACGTCAAATTTACTCTCAGTATATTTAGACACACCAGTCTATCCATTTAGACCCTCAAACTAAACCCCTAACCTGCCTCAACCGCGTATGTTTCTACTTTCCCAAGAATTTCCCCCAAATATTTGACGCCCCACGTTCTTCGAAAGAGGTGAGAACGGTTGACACATCGCTCGCGTTTTTTCCCCTTGACATATTTACGCAACGCGTCATTCACTCACCATGTGGCGCTGGGGATCGGGTTTCATTTTTTTTTTCTGTATACATTTTTTCGTGGTTTAGATAATGGGTGCGATAATTGCCGGCGAAAAAAGGGTCCCTGTTTCCTTCAAAACATTTTGGGGGACATATCACTGATAGATGGACGTGCGTGAAAACAAGGGATATGAAAGACTAAAACCTCAGCTTCATATTCATTAGCTAGTTCGTTTCATTAAGCTAGATGAAACCTAAAGATTATAGGCTTTAAAAAGTAAACTTCTTTTTTTAAAAAACATGCTTTTAGAGGGTTTTTTTATGACGATTTTATTTTGTAGATATACGTGGTTGTTGATGAAGCTATAGTCTAAAATACCCATTTAAAAAAAATTACGAAAATTTCCCATTCTTTCTACGGTGTGAAACCGTTTTCTCCTGAACATTTCTCAATAATGTCACTTTAGGGGCGCGTTAAACGATAACAGGATAAATTATTTTGGCTTCAATCAGGGTGGTTTTTTTTGTGTGGAAATTTTGCTACCACTATACTTCTGCTGTAAATTTAATAACTTTGATATTTAAGGCGTAGTTGTTTGCTTTCAAACATCAATATAATATTATCACTCATTCATTGTCCAAATCCTAAATCAAAAGTTCCAGTCGTAAAATATACTATAAAAAACAAATACTGAACATACATTTTTCTAGATGAAACACTAACACACCATAACTGTTTTTGTAGGCGAACAAGAATTGAAAAACTATTTGAAAGTATATGGCCGTAACTGTTAAGCCTCGTCATGGGATATTCCTGTTTCCTGTATATAAAAAACCGGGATTGAGTCGTCGTAGATGGGGCGTGAGTTTCCCACATATCGGTTTTTATTTATCTTGTCATTTTTTTCTGGGGTGGTACGTGTGGACTAATGAGTCGGTCCGATTGAAAAAATAGTCTCGGGGGAGGAGTTGATGTTAATGAGGACATGGCGTGGGTCTAATTAAGGAGACGCCCGTGGAAGATGGATCTTTGGAAAGGGAAGATACAGCAGAGATAGGATCGAAGTATAACCTATGCAGCACAGAAAAATCTAGATGGCGTCGTTTTTGGACTGGATGACCTCGTATAACTTCAGAAAACTGAGTTGAAGCATCTAAAAAGCCCCAAGATGTATAAAGGGAGGGCAAGAATAAAAATCAAGAGACTGCAACGATATAGGATCGAAATAAAACTATGTAGCACAAAAACATGCAGGCGACGTCGTTTTAGGACAGAATGACGTCGAAATTTCACAAAATTAAGTCGTGAGTATGTACGTACATCTGAAAAGCCACAAGATGTAGAATGGGAGAGTAAGAAGGAAAATATATATGAAGGATCACCAGAAATAGGATCGAAATATAACCTATGCAGGACAGAAAAATCTAGACTACGTCGTTTCTTGGACAGGCGCGATGACCTCAAAACTTCAGAAAATTAAGTCATCATTACATCCCTCTAAAAAAGAAACAAGTCGTAGAATGGGAGAAAAACCTCGAATTTAAAAACCTCAAATTTAAAATCACAGTGCTATAGTAAATTCGGTGAATTTTTTACAGTCCAACAGTTACAATGCTTTTATAGCTTACACCATAGACTGCAAAATTGTCATGTTGCACAGAACAGTTGAAAAGTAGACGTCTTTTTTGGACAGGATGACAAAGGGCAGAATATAGACACGCTAATATTCAAAGATGAAAAGTTGTATCAATTTGCTGTAAAACAAACATTATAACAATGTAAAAAAACGTTAAGTGTGCTATAATTTTATAGATATTTTGAACAGTGAAGAAGAAAAAGGAAGGGCACCAGAGATAGGATCGAAAAAAGCCGTGTAGCCCAGAACAGTAGAAAAGTAGACGTCTTTTTTAAAACAGGATGACAAACTGCTGAATATAGAGACGTTAATATTTTACGATGAAAGGTTGCAGAAAAAAAATGCCGTAATTAGTTTTGGGTGCCTGATGATGGATCTTTTTGATCTAAAAGCAACACGAAGCTCAGAAGAGTTAAGTCAACTTCCTTTTGTACAGGATGGCGCCAAAACTGTTGAAAATATAGCTGTCAATATATCCCTCTGAAAAGCAACAAGATTACAGTGTTAAAATCAGTTTAGTGTGGCCTACAAAAAGTTTTATTTATAACTGTATTGAGATTTATTTTATCTTAAAAAGTTGTTTTGAAGTCCTAAAAGACGCCATTTTGACCATATCCTTACCACTACTACCCACACAGATATTATTACCATTTTAATGTTTATTTTAAGGTTTTGTGTGCTACTTAGAACATTATACATGCATCGCCCCAAAAGTATGATATTTTCTATGTTGCAAATGATTTGATATCAGCGTTGGCATTAACTAATTTTTTTAAGCACATCAACATCATCTTTTACCACATTAGCAACATCATCTTTTACCACATCAACTTTTTTCTTATTTATAGCTTTTTGATTGAAAATTCCTTGGTTTGTTATGTAAATTAACACATAAAAACAATATATTAAAAACAAAATTCGAAAATTTGTAACGTTTTTTTAATTTAATTTTTTTTACTTAAACAATTACATTTTTAAAAATGCTAAAACTTTTTTAAATACTAATATTTTATTACCAAACTTTTCCCCCGGATACTTTAAACTATTATACATAAAAACTAGCTTCCAAATTTGATGCATCACTTGTAATTTTTTTGTATAAAAAAATGTTTGAAAAAGCCGTGAAAAGTTTCTAAAAATAAAGATGTTCTCACTTTAAATTTTTTTAAAAAATAACTATAACTCAAAAACATAATTGGAAAGCTAGTTTTTAATAAACACATATATTTTAAACTACTCACAAAAAAGTAAATTACTGAATAAATAATTAAAAAAGTTTTAGAGTTTTGGAAAACTTAGCATCTAGGAAAACTGAACCCTGAGAAAAATGCATTTAAAGTTTCCATTTCCGTAAATACAAACTATAAAATTAAATACAGCCATATAACTTAAATATAATTTTCATACAACTATTTAAAAATTAAATTAATACAAATTTAACTATATTGCTTAAAAGAAAACATAAAATTTTATTAAAATAGCAAAAGCAAACACATATAGTTTTTATATAAATTTCATTTAATATTGGACAGTTTATTCAGCATTCTTGCCATGTTGACATTAATTATTTTCAATAAAATGAAGAATGAATCAGTATAAATAGAAATAAATTAATAAGTGGATAAAACACCCAATAATTATCTCGAAATCTTTAAAAAGCTGAATAACCTCCAAAAATCGTCTATAAACACGTTTGTTGGGTAATTTAATCGTTTCCGGCTGTCTATTTCTGGCCTCCTTAAAAATGTTTGTTGAAATAAAAATAAATAATTCAAGGGCATTTCCACGCGTGACTTACACTACATCGGACGATTTAACAAATTTCGTTTGCGTAGTTCATAATTATTATCTACTTATTCAAAAAAAAAAAAATATTGTATGCCAGTTTGCCCCTGAGCATATACTATTTTTAGAAATCATAAAAAACCATTTTCATTTAGTATATTTCACTAAAAAATAATAAAAATGTCATACTGTGACTTACACTACATGAAAGGAAGTCGAGTTTTGGTTATCATTTAAAACTCTCATTTCTTCTTCATAGTGCAGTAAATCAACATTCTACCAGTGCTTAGTTTAAGTACAAGGTTTAAAGCTAAATAATTTAATTGCAAAAAAGTGTGGAAATATCATAGGAAATAATTTATTAACATTTTTGTGCGTGACTTACACTACATTCAATTTGTGACTTACACTACATCATGTGAATTGTATCACAGATATGGAAATTTAGGCAATAATAGCATAACATATGTAAATAATTTTGAACATGGTAAGTTAAGAATTGCATACATGGTAAAATCATAGTTAGAAAAAGTTACACAACGTCCCCAAAAGTTGGTTTCTGGTAATTTCTTAATTCTTTCTTCAATAGAATTGTCTAAAAAACCTTCCTTCTCAGGCCACGCAAAAAGACTTCCTGACCATTGCAGATGTTTCAGTTTTATTGAATAAGCATCTTTACTTAACATTTGCCCCACAAAATATTTAACGATAATTTTCCTACAAAAGGAACTAAATCTCTTCTTTCAGCATCAAATTCATTTTCAGAATTTTGCTGAGAGGTATTTCCTTGTACAACATTTCCATTTGTTTAATCAGCCGTGTTGTTTTTTGGGGATTTAATGAAATATTGGCAGTTTTAAGTAAGTATTTGTTTAATTAAAAAAGCAGAGCAATTTTTGAGTGTCAGGAATCGGAAATATTTATTTTCCTTTGATGAGCAAATACCATTTAATCTACCTATTTCGCCCTTTATACAATTGTCAGAAATGTATAATAGTGATATGTTTGGGCAGATTTTTATGCAAAGTGAAAAAATATTTAGCAGAATGTGGGTCAATTTTCCTGGAAGGTGTGGCTGCTTTTATCCCCTCCTCACTGTATCACCAAGTCAATCAATTGATCCTTTTTCATGACTGAAGGCATAGATGACCAACATTGGTGGCATAGAAAAGCCAATTAATGTTGTCTAACGGTTGGAACATTGCAATAGAGGTGATGTATTTTTAGTTAAAGTGTTGTCCGTAAAGTCGTTTTTGCTTTCCTTTTCTTTAAAGGTTTGAAATTTTCCACATGCTTAAAGTCTTTCCCTTTGCTCTTTTTTTTCTTTTAACTGTTGATTTAGCCATCTTAAAATAAAATTATCAAAATATAAGAAATCTACAAATATTATAACTTATGTATCTATAATAATAAAAGAAAGAGTCTGTGTGTCTGTCTGTTTGTTTTCGGATCGTAAAAGACATACTTATACTGCCCTCAGAAATTCGAAATTTTTAAGATAGGTTCCCTTTAATACCAACGTGTGCACCTGAGGCTTAGATTTTTCATATTTGTTCCATTTTTGGAGAAAATTCGAATTTTCTGAAAAAATTACACCACTTTCGCTTAAAGAAGTTTTCTCTTTCATGATTTAGTGAAGTTGGGATTTAATATACAACTAACTGTTTTCTGCAGTATATAAATTTTACATAATTATATTAGAAGGCATTATATACTTTATTAGAAAACATTGGTACAAATTAGATTGGGTACAAATATTTCTGCAATAAGAGAATCTCAAATAATCTTGTAAGATAGTAAAAAAAAGGAAGGGGGGTTGAACTTCTTGTCTGAATACCCAATTGCCATCGACCTCTGACATTAAATGAGGAGTGCAGTCACAGGCCTCTTCAAATATTAATTAATTCAAATCAAGAAACCACACGTTCAACTCAACTTGAAAAGTCGTGAAAAGTTTCTAAAAATAAAGATGTTCTCACTTTAAATTTTTTTTAAAAATAACTATAACTCAAAAACATAATTGGAAAGCTAGTTTTTAATAAACACATATTTTAAACTACTCACAAAAAAGTAAATTACTGAATAAATAATTAAAATAGTTTTGGAAAACTTAGCATCTAGGAAAACTGAACCCTGAGAAAAATGCATTTAAAGTTTCCATTTCCGTAAATACAAACTATAAAATTAAATACAGCCATATAACTTAAATATAATTTTCATACATCTATTTAAAAATTAAATTAATACAAATTTAACTATATTGCTGAAAAGAAAACATAAAATTTTATTAAAATAGCAAAAGCAAACACATATAGTTTTTATATAAATTTCATTTAATATTGGACAGTTTATTCAGCATTCTTGCCATGTTGACATTAATTATTTTCAATAAAATGAAGAATGAATCAGTATAAATAGAAATAAATTAATAAGTGGATAAAACACCCAATAATTATCTCGAAATCTTTAAAAAGCTGATTAACCTCCAAAAATCGTCTATAAACACGTTTGTTGGGTAATTTAATCGTTTCCGGCTGTCTATTTCTGGCCTCCTTAAAAATGTTTGTTGAAATAAAAATAAAGCATTCAAGGGCATTTCCACGCGTGACTTACACTACATCGGACGATTTAACAAATTTCGTTTGCGTAGTTCATAATTATTATCTACTTATTCAAAAAAAAAAATATTGTATGCCAGTTTGCCCCTGAGCATATACTATTTTTAGAAATCATAAAAAACCATTTTCATTTAGTATATTTCACTAAAAAATAATAAAAATGTCATATTGTGACTTACACTACATGAAAGGAAGTCGAGTTTTGGTTATCATTTAAAACTCTCATTTCTTCTTCATAGTGCAGTAAATCAACATTCTACCAGTGCTTAGTTTAAGTACAAGGTTTAAAGCTAAATAATTTAATTGCAAAAAAATGTGGAAATATCATAGGAAATAATTTTTTAACATTTTTGTGCGTGACTTACACTACATTCAATTTGTGACTTACACTACATCATGTGAATTGTATCACAGATATGGAAATTTAGGCAATAATAGCATAACATATGTAAATAATTTTGAACATGGTAAGTTAAGAATTGCATACATGGTAAAATCATAGTTAGAAAAAGTTACACAACGTCCCCAAAAGTTGGTTTCTGGTAATTTCTTAATTCTTTCTTCAATAGAATTGTCTAAAAAACCTTCCTTCTCATGCCACGCAAAAAGACTTCCTGACCATTGCAGATGTTTCAGTTTTATTGAATAAGCATCTTTACTTAACATTTGCCCCACAAAATATTTAACGATAATTTTCCTACAAAAGGAACTAAATCTCTTCTTTCAGCATCAAATTCATTTTCAGAATTTTGCTGAGAGGTATTTCCTTGTACAACATTTCCATTTGTTTAATCAGCCGTGTTGTTTTTTGGGGATTTAATGAAATATTGGCAATTTTAAGTAAGTATTTGTTTAATTAAAAAAGCAGAGCAATTTTTGAGTGTCAGGAATCGGAAATATTTATTTTCCTTTGATGAGCAAATACCATTTAATCTACCTATTTCGCCCTTTATACAATTGTCAGAAATGCATAATAGTGATATGTTTGGGCAGATTTTTATGCAAAGTGAAAAAATCTTTAGCAGAATGTGGGTCAATTTTCCTGGAAGGTGTGGCTGCTTTTATCCCCTCCTCACTGTATCACCAAGTTCATCAAATGGTCCTTTTCATGACTAAAGGTAAAGATGACCAACATTGGTGGCATAGAAAAGCCAATTAATGTTGTCTAACGGTTGGAACATTGCAATAGAGATGATGTATTTTTAGTTAAAGTGTTGTCCGTAAAGTCGTTTCTTTAAAGGTTTGAAATTTTCCACATGCTTAAAGTCTTTCCCTTTGCTCTTTTTTTTCTTTTAACTGTTGATTTAGCCATCTTAAAATAAAATTATCAAAATATAAGAAATCTACAAATATTATAGCTTATGTATCTATAATAATAAAAGAAAGAGTCTGTGTGTCTGTCTGTTTGTTTTCGGATCGTAAAAGACATACTTATACTGCCCTCAGAAATTCGAAATTTTTAAGATAGGTTCCCTTTAATACCAACTTGTGCACCTGAGGCTTAGATTTTTCATATTTGTTCCATTTTTGGAGAAAATTCTAATTTTCTGAAAAAATTACACCACTTTCGCTTAAAGAAGTTATCTCTTTCATGATTTAGTGAAGTTGGGATTTAATATACAACTAACTGTTTTCTGCAGTATATAAATATTACATAATTATATAAGAAGGCATTATATACTTTATTAGAAAACATTGGTACAAATTAGATTGGGTACAAATATTTCTGCAATAAGAGAATCTCAAATAATCTTGTAAGAGAGTAAAAAAAAGGGGGGGGGGGGTGAACTTCTTGTCTGAATACCCAATTGCCATCGACCTCTGACATTAAATGAGGAGTGCAGTCACAGGCCTCTTCAAATTTTAATTAATTCAAATCAAGAAACCACACGTTCAACTCCCGTCTTTTCAGCAAATCAAATTGAATCGGCAGTTTGAAGAAAAAAACGATTCCAAGACTATTTCTTCAACTCTTATTCCCTTCTTGCAACTGCAGATTCAATTGTCCTTATTCCGGGAAAGACGTGCGGCCGATTTGCCTACTATGCAAAAGAGCATTGTAAAAAACGCAAACCGAAAGTTTCGCATCGTGAATAAGACGACAGGCCCGGACAAAGGCCTGCCTTTTTTGCATACGCCCCGACTGCAAGGGGGCTTTGCTTGCTTCTTCAACAGATTTCTTTATCTTTGTCACGTTCTTCTTCTGCATATTAGACGTGATGGTCCTCCACAGAAAGACCTCCCTGGCCCACCACTCTTTAGAGCCCTACCCCACAGAATTTTTTTTTCAAGATTCTCCGGAGATTTTGCAAATTTTTCACCAAGAAAAGAAATGTTTTTTTCTTCTTTTCAGCATATTATCGCTCTTTTATTTTGTTGCGTCCTCTAGCTTGATCTTGCTGGCAGATAAGACACACGGGCCTCTAAATAAAAAAAAAGGGAACTCGAGGAAATTGCATTACCATATAGAAAAGGACGGGCCTTTTCTTGGAGGAGACACCTAATTCTCTCTTCCGGTACAAGGGCCGGAGAAGAGTGGGCTTTTTGTTTCTTGGAAATTTTGGAATTACCATGGAGAAATTTGATTTCGCATATCGTTGGTGTATCCTAATCTTATCTTGTTAGAAATATATCGTACTTGCTCTCTTTCTTCGTATGTTCCAATTTTAATAAATTACCATTTATGGTACAAAGGGTCTAGTACTATAGCAAATTCCATTCTTAACAAAAGCATTAACGCAGGTTTCACAAATACTCATACCTTAGTGAAAAGACGGTATAAAGCACAGCGTCGCCTTTTTCGAAATCCATTAAAACAACTTGCCACTTATATTGCTGAAGAACGGCTAGATTATCCACACAATCCAAGAACTATTGGAAATTAACTGCAAATTGACTAAAAATAAGCTTACATTGTCAAATGATGCATTAAAAGCATCTTAAAACTAATCAATAGTACTTCGTCACTTATAATACAACAAACCCCCGATCAATCCCAGCACATTTATCCAATATTTGTATAACCTCAACCCCACAAATCCACAAACACCCACCCACTAAAAACTCCCCGGTTCCTTCAACTATTCGAAATTGGGGGAGGAATTTAAAACATTCGATTTTTTTATAGCACAGAACAGCCCGCAAACGACCCCCTACTGGGATTAAAGTAAGGGCTGAAAGGAACAGTCCCTGTGGAAGTTAGCCGAAATCGGCAGATCTCTATCGAAAGATCCATTTACCCTGGGTATGGTATTACAACAATGTTTGCGGTGTCCTCCGTGTGCCACTATGATGTTAGGGTGCATGCGGATCCTAACTAGGTTCATATGAAATATCAAGAGTTAGGCCAAAATGTGGCTTTTGTTTTATAGTATAAAATTAATATAAAGCATAAAAAACTAAATAACCATGAAATATTTTAATGATCGTCAAATGGGGTAACTTTAGCCCAAGCTATTCAGGCTAGTAACTTTTCATTAAATACACTCTTTAAAAATGTGATTACCCTTTTCAATTAGAGGCAACTCCACCTTGACCTGTGAGCAATAAAGGTTAATTCCACGTAAATATATACTTTAGATGAATTAAAAAAATATATTTTTTATTACAGTTGAAACTTTTATATGTGATTAGAAACGTTTGAATTGTAAAAAATTTGCCTCAAAAACTATTATTGTTTTTATCTGTGGCAACACTTAAGCTTCAAAGTGGCTGCTTTTTTGGAAAGCATGGGTTATGGTTTTCCATAATTTTGCATTCTTGAATTTTAAGTAAAGTATTATTTGGTATCAGATTTTTTTGGTAAAATTATTAAAACACACTATAATTACTATCTTAAAAACACATTATTAATCGGCATTTTCTATAACTTTTTAAAATAAAGCTTTGCTTCAAAATTTTTAAGATATTTACTTTCTATATTAATTTTAAAATAAAAAGAATTTTCTCTATTTAAAAAACATTTTAACTTTGTAGTGTAAGTCATAACGTAGTGTCAGTCACAGTTCCTGTTTGATTTTTCTGTTGTAGATTAGCTATACTTGTAGATTTCTTATTTTTTGATAATTTTGATTTAAGATGGCTAATTCAGCAGCTAAAAAGAAAAAAGAGAGCAAAGGGAACGACTTTAAGCATGTGGTAAATTTCAAACCTTTAAAAAAATGAAAGCAAAAACCACTTTACGGACAACACATTAACTAAAAATACATCATCTCTATTGCAATGTTCCAACTATTAAACAACATTGAATGGCATTTCTTTGCCACCAATGTTGGTCATCTATGCCTTCAGTCATGAAAAAGGATCAATTGATGGACTTGGTGATACAGTGAGGAGAGGATCAAAGAAGCCACACTTTCCAGGAAAATAGACCCACATTCTGCTAAAGATTTTTTCACTTTGCATAAGAAATATGCCCAAATATATCACTATTATACATTTCTGAAAACTGTGTAAAGGGCGATATATGTAGATTAAATGATATTTTCTCATCAAAAGGAAAATAAATATTTCCGATTCCTGACACTCAAAAATTGCTCTACTTTTTTTAAAATTAAACAAATACCTACTTAAAATTGCCAATGTTTCATTAAATCCCCAAAAATACTACACGGCTGATTAAACAAATGGAAATGTTGTAAAAGTAAATACCTCTCAACAAAATTCTGAAAATGAATTTGATGCTGGAAAAGGAGCTTTAGTTCCTTTTATAGTAAAAAGTATCGTTAAATATTTTGTGGGACAAATGTTAAGTAAAGATGCTTATTCAATAAAACTGAAACCTCTGCAATGGTATGAAAGTCTTTTTGCGTGGCCTGGGGGCAACTTTAGGGGACGTTGTGTAACCTTTTCTAACTATGATTTTACCATGTATGCAATTCTCTACTTACCACGTTCAAAATTATTTATATATGTTATGTTATTATTGCCTAAATTTCCATATCTGTCATAAAATTCACATGATGTAGTGTAAGTCACGCACAAAAATGTTAATAAATTATTTCCTATGTTATTTCAACACTTTTTTTCAATTACATTTTTTAGCTTTAAACCTTATACTTAAAATAAGCACTGGTAGAATGTTTAATTACTGTACCATGGGGGGGGGGGGAGAAAAAATTATTATAGTTTATAATGATAACCAAAAATCGACTTCCTTTCATCTAGTGTAAGTCACATCTGGACATTTTTATTATTTTTTAGTAAAATATTAAATTAAAAAAGTTTTTACTGATTGCTAATATTACTATATGTTCAGAGGTAAACTGACATACAATATTTTTGTTTAATAAATAGAAAATAATTTTGAGCAATGCATCTATGCAAACTATGTACGTTACATCGTCAAATGTAGTGTAATCACGCTTGGAATTGCTCTTAAGTATTCTAGAAGAAAATCTAGGGTTTTATGCTTGAGCCAAAGTTACTCAATTAAACGTATCTATTTTAAAAGATGAAGATTGATAATAGTATCTTAATACGTTTTTGATGGGCGATTTGAATTTTTTGTTATCTTTTTAACGCTTATTTCGCCAATAGAATCACCCATAGAATAGCATGGGTTGTGAACAATTTTTAATACAGGACCATTTAAAAATAATTTCAGGAAAAAGCACTATATACCTCTAATACACGGAGTTATTTATACATTTTATTTTCTTCTACTTGCGCGATCCGTTCATAGGATTGATAAGGCGAGGAAACAACCTGTAGTCATTCTCTATGACAAGACACCTCAACCCACGTCAAAAATAGCCCTCGTGTAACTCTAGTGAGACGATAATACAAACTAACCCTAACACCTCAGCCCACCGGGCTTCTCCCGCTCTCTACCCAGTTACAAATATTAAATTTATCAAAAAAATCTTCATTTTCCAACAAAATGCATTGCCAACGGCAAAAATCCTAAATCAAACCTCCTAGTTTTATTCTAAGTTAGGATCGGCGATTCCTATCGTACAACGTTCT
Organism: Oedothorax gibbosus; assembly: GCA_019343175.1. Classification (NCBI taxonomy): domain Eukaryota; kingdom Metazoa; phylum Arthropoda; class Arachnida; order Araneae; family Linyphiidae; genus Oedothorax; species Oedothorax gibbosus. The sequence continues at coordinate 31,233,480 of CM033279.1, forward strand.
CTTGCAACAATCTGAAGAAGGGCTTCGCAATGGGCTTTAAAAGCATCGATCGTATCTCCTCTCCGACCCATGGTATTCCTATTGTGTTAACAACGTTTTATTCGCTTGTATTTAATCTCAGGGTTTCGTATGTATCGTGACATTTTAGTAGTTGTATGTAGCAGAAGTAAAAAAAATGGCCGATCTGTCTCACTTATCGGGCTGATGCTGAAGTAGTGATCAATTATTTTTTATGTGAGTTTTTGGCGAGATATGAAGGGGAGGGGAGCTTTTTTACTTTGAACGAAATGGTGTGTGCCTTATTGGGATATTGTGTGTAAGAAGTATGCATCATTAAAATAAATTTAAATGATTCAGAAAGTTTGATTTTTTTTGTATAGAAGGATTCATATGACTTTTAGACGTTTGAGCACAACGATTCATTTTTACCAATGTTGCAAGGCAAATTATTGCTTTAAGATTGAAAGCGTTGCTTTTATTTTGCTACACTGTTTGTTTTCTAAAACATAATTATCTGTACTATTATTCATATGGCAGTTAGGGATATATTTAATTGACTTCAATAAGTTTAGAAAATAAATTCGTACTTTAAGATGCCATAAATTTTGCGACCATTTTCTTTGAAATATTCTAAATATTTTTTAAAAAACTTGATTGTTGACTACAAAAGAATCTTTAATTTTCGCTTATCTGCATACTAACAAAATGCTTCTTCTACTTTTTGAAACATCGTCATAAAAGTCATTTTCCGTTGTCTATTTTTAATTCACGCGTTTCCGATCCCAGGCAAAATCGAAAAGCAATCCGGAAAACCCTTTAAAGATATCCTGGAGGAATTAAAACCTATCCCGCAAAAAGACACAATTCTAAATTGAGTTTCCCAACATCCAAATTAAAGGAACTCATTTCAGCACCCCCTCTTTCGATAAATGTGACAGAAGGGCAACTAACACTAAACTGATTTTGGGTAAACACAGTGTAGTCTGAAATCTTATTGGTCCAAAATCCGTGTATAAGTAGAGGGGATCTATAAACGTTTAATCTGTCAGAGTTTCAAAACCCTTGTACTTTTTCGCAACAAATATACAGCAGGAGAGTGAGTTAATAACCACAGTTTACTAAAAAAATAAGTTTGTAAATGAAAATTAAAAAAGTTATAACGATATTGTGAAAACATTATAAAAGAAGGCTTTAGTTTCAAAACTAGCATTCTTTAAAGTATGATTAAGATATATGTCCCTGACCTTTCATTGGCGACTTTGACAATCATAAATTTGAACAAGTCGCCAATAAATAGACGGAACACCGGACTCTATATCAGTTATACTTTAGAGAATGTGAGTTTTGCAACCCTTTCTGCTTGATGTTTTAACCTACACAGATCTATCAAAATTTCTTTATGGAATAAAGTGTTTAATAGAGTCAAAACACATTTATAAAATTTATTTTTAGCAAATATAACAATTACAGTTTTATCAACCGTAGAGCTGCACCTAGAACTCTATTTGTTCCGTGTCCCCCTTTGAACATCAACTAGGCTTTCGGCTACGTGTTCAAAGTTCCGGTGCCTTTTAAATAAAAGTACCTGAAAATATCGACATTAAAAATTCTCGGCAATTTCGAGCTACCATTCAATTTGGGAAGATGTTGCAGAAATATATCGGTAGGAAGTCTCCCACCAGTTTTAGTGAAATTAAACGAGAAATGTCAAAATAATGCTCTTCTCTGAAATAGTTTAAGACTGCAAGTTTTCGAATTCAAACAAGTGAACAATTTCATGTCACAGTTTTTCAAATATCATTTTAAATGAAGTAAAATAATCTAAAAATATAAACTTCAACTTGTTTTTTGTATTATCGGAAGGTCTTTAAAAGCTTAGCATTTTATGAAATATTGCACAAATTGAGATGCTGAATAGGACCCATTGAAGGAATTAATTTACCGTCTGGATTATTTACGGAGACTAAAATCTGCTTCTGATACAAGAGAAATTGTTGGTCCTGGACCTACTCCTTAAGGCTGATTGCAAACACCTACGAATATCTATGAAATTATTAAATTTAATCGATTTTGATACCTTTGATTAAAATTGCTCAGTGAAAAATTGCAAGAACATTTGAATTGCTGACATTTAAAAAAGGAGACATATTCAAGGAAAATTTTCCATCACGCTCTTTTCTATCGACATTTAGTAAAAGGAGAAGAGTGTATGAAAATGTTCTTATGATTATGATATTATTTCCAGATAATAACAGTGTACTAAAAAGTCTGCAAAATGTTCCCATCTCAAAAGTGCCTCCCCAGCGGGTACCCGGTTGCGCAAAAGGGTCGCGCTGGGAATTGTTTACTCCAAATTAATTCCAATCCAGAAAAGTTCCATCCAAAATATCTGGCCAGATATATGAGGGCGAGTTATTACTGTCGAATTAATATTTCCTACCCCCTTTCTCGCCAATTATAGATTCCAGCCTTTGCGATGGAGTATGAACATTCCTTTGTCGCCAAATTACCAAGCGGTGAAATATTTGTTTCCTTTGCGATAGAAGAGGGTTCTTTGAGTCTATAGTGACGTAAGTTATGCAAGGGTATTTTACGGTAAACGAGATGTACTGAGATTTTGAAATTAATTATTAATTTAATTATTTTCTAATTAATATTGTTCTAGTGGGGGTATACTCAGGAATGTACTCTTTGAAAGCATTGCTACAGTAAATTACTAATTATATTGTAAAAATTAATTAAATGAAAATTCGGTGTGTTAAAATTCATAATGATATACACTTAACCTTGATGTAAACCTATATTTGTTTAAGTAAAACACTCCTATGAAGTAAAATATCAATGTTGCTAAGTCTTTTTCCTTTTTTTTTCTTATTTTTGTCATTGATGAAAATGTATTTTGTAATAAATTTATGAATGTTAAGGTTATAGTTTTCTTAAGTACTTACTAATTATTACTACTTTTTTTTACTAATATTTTTGAGAAACAAAATTCAATATAATTTTTTATTATTTTAACAGAAACATTCTGTTTTATAGCAGATTTTTTATGGTGTGTAATCAATAAAGTCATTCCTAATCATATAAAGTTGTATGCTGTGCCATTACTTTTATTGCGATGTATTCCAGTATATCGATTTGCCATCGCCAGTGGTGGAAGAAAACTTAAAATCTCGTTTGCATAAAGTCTTGTTCTCTTTGTCAGCTCAAAAGTTTATACCTCATCATTTGACAGAGTTCAAATTTATAAAGAAAAAATACTATATTTTTGTTAAAACTCTGAAAAGAGTCTATGAACAAGCAGCCAATTGCGGAACCAAAATCTTATTCTGGAATAAATTCTTGTTATCAATATATTCAAATAACATTGACATTCTGCTGAAGACTTAAGTCATTATCACGCAAAAGACAATTTTCCAACCATTCCGCATCTCTTTCCAGTTGTTTTCTTTATTTGTAGCAACAGATAAGTAGTCGCAGTATTTCAAACGGAATTTAATGACAGCTCCGCTATTTATCATTAGGCTCGTTTAAAATTCCTAATGCGAAGTAACATGTTGGATGAGCCTTATTTTTAGAATACTTTTCTTTTTTTAATTCGAAAGAATTTAAAAAAATGAAAAAGTAGGTATTGACATGCGGTCGATGTCCGTCTGTCTGTCTGTCCGTACCCCTCTTCCAAAATCGGTTCTATCATTCGGATCTTAAAAATTCTTTTTTTGTTAGAAAGCTATGACCTCAGAGACCCAACTTTCATACTTTTTGTCCGCCTGTCTGTACGTCTGGACGGACATAAATCTACTATCTGTCGGCGAATTTCCCAATGAATTAGCATTGAAATTCAATTTTGAGTCATTTTAATCACTGTTGCCAAATCAACAATGGCATGAGAAACTTTATTTAAAAATATTTGAAGCAAAATAATTTTTTTATGAATCATTTTGGAATGACGTCATAAAATGTAGCACAAAGTGATTCTTTGATTGTTCATTAATTGTTTACCAAGAAAGCGGCAAGGCATATTTTTTGCATACAATTCTGTTTAGTTTTAATTTACATGAATTTCTTAAATGCAGTTTGGAATAGTTTCAATATTTTTGTTATTAATAAATATTTAGTTATTCTTCGAACTACAAATAAATCGAGCAGACGATAAATAATATTAAGTTATTTGTGAAAGAATATTAAGGAAAATAGTTGATTTTGGCTGTTAGAAGTTTAAATTATAGCTGGATGCTGTGTTTAGCGATTTTTTTTTTCTAATGTGTGTAAATCTAGTGTAGAAACGATTGTTGATGATATTTACTGTTATGAACCTAGTTGTTTTCCGATTGGAATTTCAGTAAGTCTTTAAGTAACAGGAAAGTAGGCTATTTTAGTTCTTTAAGAACTTCTTGTTACAGTTTAAGACTGCAATTGCTTCATTCCGAAAAATTTCTAATCCACGAGAGCTTGTTACTATGTTCCGATCTTAATTTATTACTGTTTGTTTGTTTCTATCGCATTATGTATATTATTATCAAAGATATTGTTAAGTTAATGTAAGTGTTGCTTTATTTGAAAGTCAGGCAATTTGTCATACTTAAGTACTGATGACACTCAGGTGTTTCATGAACTTATGATTCAATAAAGCTTTATTTTGTTAATTATGTGGCAATAAATTCTTCAACAAAATAATATTTAAAATATTAAATTTTTCTCAATTATTTCTATTTGCAGAGATTTGTATCAGGATTGTGTAACATAGATAAATCAGTATAGAGAAAAGCACCAAAACTCAAAAAGAACTGAAAATTGAGTTAGATATATATAGAGATTTTTTAAACATGGTAAAGATATTCTTTTAAAAAAATTCTGTCTTTATTCCTTTCAATGTTTCGCATGTTGTTGACACATAACGTTATCCCTCTACCAAAACTGACTAAACCCCCAAAAAAATTCAGATATGTCTGATTAGCCCGTATAAAATAAAGATATCTCTACACTTTAAAAAGAAATTCTGTTGTATTACATAGAACAGAATTGAGTCATACCACTGACTACTACATCAACGCGGCCATAGATATAGTTTGTATACTTCAAATTTTCTTTTTGTAAACAAAGATAAAAAAAAACTGTTCTCAACAGGTTCATTCTGTGTCAGTGGTTACAGATTATTTTCTGTATGGTTAGGCAATATGCTTTTCGACAAATTGAGATGCGATTTTACAGTCAATGAGTCAACTGCAAGGAAGACAACAAGAAGAATGCTTTAGAAAACAAACAAAAATTCTGTAGGAAAATAACAAAACTATTCTGTTTTCTAACAATTTTTCTTATAGTGTAGAATCCTTTGAAATTGCTTATGTGCTTTCTCTAGCAAAAGAACTTTTTATTATATAATCGTTAGATATCCATCAAATCGTCGCGACGTTGTGTCATGTCTTCAACTTCATGAGGCATATTTGTCCAACTTAAGACGTCAAAGTAACTTATGGTTGAACGGTGTACTTGCAAAACTCACATTCTCTATAGTCTAACTAAGGTATATGGGCCTGACCGTCGTTCCATTGGAGACTTGGACAATCGTAAATTCAATTGGGCAAAGTCGCCAATGAATACGCCGGATTCCGGACCCTATATTTTAGTTATACTTTAGAGAATGTTAGTTTTTTTTTCAACTAGATCATTCATAATTCCTTTCCTGCTAAAGATTTTTACCTGTACAGCTGCTCGTTCATTGGCGACTTTGTCCAATAGAATTTACAATAGTCTATATAATAGTCTTGACAATTGTAAATTCAATTGGAGGAATGAGCCTGCCCTTATATTTTAGTTATACTTTGGAGAATGGGAGTTTTGAGAAACAACACCCATCATTTGTTCACTTGCATTGTTTGTGTGTTTGTTGGAAAGATTTTTGACGCATGCTTCTCACTTTTTAAGTTAAATATCTCTTTTTGATAAAGTTTTCAATGGAGGTTTTTTTTTTTCTTCTTTCTACTTTTGTCTACAATGACATCTAGTTTAAGTGAACTACTTTGTTTAGGCTAGGTTTTTTTTATAAATAATATTGTGTTAGGTTATGGAATTTATCGGCTGTTAAAATGTTTTATGCACATTTTTTGTAGTCAACGGTAACAAAAAAAATAGTATTTGTAGATAAAACAGCAATGGTATCCAGTATTTTTTGTAATTGGAAATCTGAAGAAAAGCGTATTTTATTTGTGTAACATTTTTTATATTTCTCAAATTGTAAATAAATAAATAAATGTATGTAAGATTACTTACAATTTGCTAAATTCCAAGATTATAATGCAAACTGGATGATGTTGACCTGATGCGGAACATTCTATGTTTCATATTTATGAGTACAGCATATTTTCTCCAAATTTACACCCATGAATATATTAAAAATTAAATAAACTTAATCAAGTAGGATGAATTGAAAGCTTATACTCAAACAAAATTAAAGTCTACACACTCCAGATTATAACTCCAACTCTTACATACATAACTTCAGGGCAAATAAATGCGACCAGCCATTCAACAGCCACTGAATATTCGGATTCAAATCCCTTTTGACTGTCATGCATCTGTGTAAATCAATATACAAACACAACCCCACCGCTTAATGACCGGTAAAAAGCCGCCAAAACGATCCGGACAAATCCCGCCAATCGCCTTTTAATGCGCGTCCATATCCGTTCTCAGCATCGCGTCTTCCATTGAAGTCTTCCACTGGGGACAACACCCCCATTTGAGTGTGGAGGATGAAGTATCAAAATGGACTAAGTCCTTTAAAGTCTTTTTTATGTATTAAAAATTTTCAGAAAATTTTAAATCTGAACAATGAAATTCTACTTTTAAATTAAATGGGCCTGCTATGAAGTTTGTCAAATAAAGTAATCACAGCCATTTATCAAAGTAGCGAGTTCTGAATTTAAATAGGAGAAAAAAAACTAGAAGCGCATATTTGGTTTCTTGTGTATGTGTGTGAGGATAATTTTCTACTAATATTTAGAAAATTTATAAGTGAAGTAAGAAGTACCACATTCTTGTCTTTATCTTGACTCACAATTGCAAATGTACACAAGTCAAATGTGGCTGAAGTTTGTCTTGTTCTTAAGAAGTGTTCTATCCAGACTCAATATAAATAGGAAAATTACCATCTTCAGTCCATTGTTGTTCTGTTCCAGTGTATAATACTTATATAATTTTGTATTTAGGCGTAAAGAAAGGTCTAAATATAGCAGACTAAATTTTTAAAAGCTTATAAAGATTATTACGCATGTTTGAGCAGTTCCAATATTGAACTTGATCCATTTGAGCACAAACCATCGACGTATCCAACATACACACACGGAAAAGTGAACTCGTCCACCCCCTCATTTTCCCGCCTGATTGCCCACCCTTCCCCCCATCGTGTATAAATCTCGAGCAGTGATTTATGCCGGCTTTTCCATCGATGGGATTTGAGGCAAAAGGATCCCGTCATGTGTAAATGCGGCTTAAAGCAACCTCGGGGCGTAAGTTTACGCAAGTTCTGCTCCGATCCGAGCAAGAGCGACATTACTCAATATCGCCAAATTGACGTAAATGCGTACAAATTGCAAATGATATCAGCTTGATGGGCATTGAAGAACTGGCCATTGATCAAAGGCAGGCTTCCCTTGTACATACACTGTAAAAAAAATCATGTTATATAACAGAAAATTTCTGGCAGCAAAGTTGCCAGAAAACAACTGTATCCTACGGACAAAATCAGTTGGCAGAATTTTCCCACTAAGCCATCACGGCTACGGAAGTATGTATCAAATTTAATTTTCGTAATCAAACAGAAAAAACCTATTCTCAACAGGTGCAATCTGTATAAGTGGTTAAAGATTTTATCTGTTTATAGAGAAAAGTGTCCTTTGAAAAATCGAGAAATAATTTTACAGTAAATTTCTGTAGCTTTAGAAAACAGAAATTTTCTGTAGGAAAATATCAGAAAGAGCATTCTGTAGGGAAATATTTTGCATTTTAACAGATTTTTTTTAAAAGTGTAGGTCTGGATCAGACCCTGTTTTTATTTCTAGATGTACAAACCAACTTGTGTCCCAAATCTTAGAATCTTCATTGTACCCCTTTGGTTCTGAGGTAAAGTTTGTTGTTGAACACAAGGAAGATCTTTGCACAAACAGGAATGAGGTGTATGTGTGTGCGGAGCTCAACTACGGATGCTTGCTGATGAGACATTGCTGGAGCAATCCAGAAATTCTGTCAACACATTTGATTTTCGCCTCTGGGCTTGAACATAGAATTTAATGTCCTGTTGCTTAATTATGCTAAAAGTTAACATTAAATAGATGTTTAATGGACATAATTTGTGATCCTTCAAGTTGGCATTTCGCACATAAGTAGATTTTGGGCACCGAATTTCCATGGAGCAGAGAATTTGTTTGTTTTTCGTAACTAACGAGAATATTTTTTATTCAGTTTTTCAATAGAGTTTGATATCTTATAGAAAAAAATATACTACTACCAATAACTTATTTAGAATGAACAGTCATACAAAAAGTTAAAAATGAAAAGCTTATTTTATTAAAAATTAAAGGGTAATCAATATTACCAGAAAAATTCTTCGTATTGTATTTCTTCTCCTTGGTTTCAAAAATGGCCAGTCTATAACTATTTGGGCCGTTTTCAACTTATTGGAATTACTATTCCAAATTAGGCTATTCAAGAGTTGGTGAAGCAGTAAAATTCCTTTCACCTAGATCATAACAGAGCTCCGTATTTACTTAGATAACAAGGAAATATAGCTATACAAACAGCATAATAACAAAGTGTTTGTTTTGTACCTATTTTAATTCTCAATCATCGTATTTATATATATCTTTAGGGATATAAGTATCTTTATGAACCATAAACCAATAAATTAATGGGTTTCACCTATAGCTAGACCTTTTTCGTAGCAAATGGTTATGTACTTACTCCGGTAAACAACAACCACACGAGAAAAGACTTAGGCTAATTGCCGTATTTCCCCTTCACAACTGACGTCTGGTCTTTACTTCTCAAAACAAATAGATTATGTTAGATACTGCAAAAGAAAACAGAAGACAAGGCTCCCCTCTTCTTCTGACCTTTCACCCCTCGACTTGGAAATCCGGACGCCGCATTTACAGAGGGGTGAGAGGTGCAGACGGACGCTTTCATTCCCCATGTGAGGGGTGGCTGGGGTATTCGGAAGAGATGAGTCCCCCTCTCGTTTGCTTGGGGGAGAGATTATAAGTGTCGAAAGTAAGTTGTGTTGAATAACATTTGTCTTCAGATCCTATTTTTTTTTATTGACTGTTTTTCATTATGCTTTTTCAAAAAACATTAAAATTTCGTCCTTGCAATGTTGGCATAAGATTACATATGATGTACACTGATGTTACATTGATGTACATAAAACCAAAATCGAATGTTCCAATAAAATCATAAAGGAAAATAAGTAAAAATTTTGCGTAACCCAAAATGTTAGGAGATACCTAGTTTACTATTATATAGAGGCTGACTTTATTAACACTGCTTTTGTAGTATCATCAGATTTAATTTTGCATTTTTTTTAGTTTCATAAGTACAGAAATTTAAATTTTTGAGGATTTTATTCTATGAAATGACCGATTCGTCGTTAAAAAATTTTATGTTATTAGAATCAAGATAAATAGTTTTAGAATTTATAGATATGTTTATTATAAACTGCTCAATAAACCATACCCTTTATTATAGGCTTGCTACAAAGTCAAATAATTGGTTAACCGATCAGGTTGCTCTTTACTTTCACATCCCTCATCCCTTAGCAGCGAGGGTGAGACATACCACCCACACTTGGGGCTTCTTGACTTGACTCATCTTTCATTACCACCGATTTCGATACAAGATATCGAATCGATGATCGCAATCTCTTTGTAGGGGGACGAGGGGTTTAATTGGTTTAGAAATTAAGTGGAATGGAGGGGAGGAATCTTTTAATTATATTGGGAAGCCTAATGGATGTATACTGCTGTAGTCACTATCAGATGAACTTTTTTTCACTTTTCAATTTAGGCGACTTGGGGAATCACTTCATTGCTGCTTGCTATTGTGGTATGGGATGTAAGTTGTAAGCTCTAGCAGTCAGAAGACAAGCCACCGGTCATTGTCAGAAAAGTTGTAAAAGTCATATTAGTTTTACCACGAGACGTATGATGCGGTTTGATCGAGTTTCTGATAATCAAGATCCACCCGATCAATACTTTTACTCTTGTTATGTTTAAAATGCTGGTAGCAACAAGCAGAATTGAAGTTTGGTAGGTTTCATGTGCGCAAATATGAGTTCCACTTTTCACTTTTTAAAAATATAAGTTTTTAAAACATTCCCAATACAATATTTCCTTTTACCAAGCGAAAGCCATCAGTTAAAATATTTTTTAGAAATTGCTTGATTTATAACAGTCATTTATATTTAGCTTAATTGCTTAACCCCATTATATTTTACACAGCTGCTTGGCATGCTTTCTAAATTCTTCTCATCTTTCATTTTTTACCAAGCTTCAGATTATTGCACTTACTTAACCATAACTACCTTAACTTCACGAAGAGGAGTACTTTTCAACTTAAACCATAGAGTACAAAACATCAAACCAATTATTATTACTAACGACGGACCACTTTACATTGTTTCTGTTCCCATCGTTGTCAGTTTTAATTATAGCCCTTTTAAAGAGTTCATACTGATTCATAACTGTGTTTACCATTAAAAAAAGTATTTCAAACACATTCCTAGTGCTAAGATTTTTTGGGGTTAAAAAACAATCTTTGCCAGTGTTCGAAAACATATAATTCACCCAACCACCCTTTCAAATTAAAAAAACACAATCATTATATGCTCAAAAACAAAGTGCCAACAACGTTACAAAGTTCGCAAGACAAGATGAATTGGGGATAATAATCATAATCAACATAGACTACTCCAGTTGTAACATCCCCATTTGACCACTGGCTATTACTAGTTTTTTTTATCGTCTGCCGAAAAAGGGGTGCATCCCAAAAGGGGTGGTAAAAAGAAGTGAAGAGAGGGAGACTCACATACACCGGCTGCTTTTGTAGCAGATTTGTATCTGAACAAGGGAATTGATCACCTTTGGGTGCAAGGGTCTGGCTATTTGTTTTCCCTTGCATTATTTACCTTCGCTGAGTTTTTTACTTTTGTGTTCGGTATTGTTTTTCGGTGTTTTGTTGGGGCTTGGATATATATGTGTGCCTGAAAAATGCCCACTTTGCTGTTATTTTATTTTTTGAGCAAGGGATGAATGGTGGTGGATTTGGGTTACTTTATGGCTAAGATTCGTTGAGGGATGTTATAGTCAGCAAGTTTTATTTGTCCTAGCTTTTTCTTTTCTTTTTATAAAGTTGTTAGGACAAAATTTCCAAGTTTTTTTCCAAATAAAATCGATTTATGGTGTCTTATTTAGAGCTGTGATTTGCATTGAGACATAAGACATTTTTTGTAATTGTGTTATTGCTGGCCCAGAAGTTGTTTTATGATAACACGTTTTAAAACAAATTAACAAGTCATTTAACTTTACCTTTAGGAAATAGGGGCTTATCCGAAAACTGTTTGAGTAATTTAGTAAAAAAGTAAAAACGCTAAAATGCGGCAATAATTCAATGCAGAATTTTGCAACTTTAAATGTAATATTAAAACTTTTTACTATGCTATGCCAGAAATATCTTAAATTAAACAAAATATTGGATTCAATCCACTTTTTTATCTGAACTTTCGTATTCGATAACATGAGAATCGGTCACTTACACCAGTCCAAAGCATTACCTTTAAAAAAAAACTATGTGGCTTTTCCGCCTGAGATCCCAAACATCACCGCAACAACAACGACCCCCCTAAATCCGAATTCCCTCCTGGCCTTTTTCTAGTTCCTGCCCTTCCAGATAATTCCTGTTTTCCGGGGCCGGGAAAAACCTGGATTCCCGGGGGACCAGAGGCCGGAACTGATGACTATCATCTTCTGGCCATATCAGGATTCCCTGGTCCGGCAAATCAAAGGAAGGTTCAAGAATTAATGAGCTTAATGAGTGTAGACGTCTGCTGCCCGGACGGATCATCTGGACAACCACCCTCCCCCTATCGTATATTTAGAGGGGGATGTAGCATGGTTTTTTGCCAAGTTTGACAATGTTGGCTCTTTTGGCGATGGTAGTACACTGTAAAAGAAGTCTGTTATTTTACAAATAAAAACTGACAACTGGGGTGAATGAAAATACCTAAAAATTCACACGGAGTTATTTTATATGAACAATTTGCAATTTTAACGAAAAAGCTGTTTTTAACAAGGTTCCTCTAGTCGCGATCGTATTTGGGGCAGGGACGTTTCAAGCGATGGGAGATTGAAAAATAATGCACAATTACTGTTTTTAAAATTTTATATTTAAAAAATACATATAAATTTATAAATTATGTAGCATTGTGAAGAATCAAAAAATAAATTAATTGAGTGTGTCCAGAGGATATGCGAGCGTGAATTCTTTGCTTTGCAAGACTTTAGTTTTGAGTAAAATTCGCTCTGCAATTCAGTGACAGTTAATAGCATCCAAATATTTTTGTACACCGTACTGACAAACACTTTTTATGATTTTTCTTCAATCGATTTAAAGAAATAGTGCATTAGTTCAACAATAGATGCATTTGTTCAACAATACATTCAAACCACAAATGTGTATTTGTATGCTTTAGCATAATTTTAACAATCTGATAAATTGCCTTAAATAAAAACTTAAAATGAGGTTGTAAAAAAACTAAACAGCGTTTGACAATGAAATATACTAACTGCAATAACTCTTAAACCTTACAATTTTAAAAAAAAAACGATATTTAAAATAGTATCATTGTAAAATTTAGTACTAACTGTCAATGCAAACACACATCAATGTTGATGACTCTTTTCCAAACTTTGGCGATTTTTCCTTTCCACAATGACGAACCTAGCAACATCCGGCTAAAGGTGGGTTCTCCCCCAAGGGAAGGTCTGTCGTCTGATCCTGTTTTTGTGACGTGATATCCCGTTTTGTTGGGAGATTTCACGGTTGTCGGATCGATTTCGGCTATAGAGATCGAAAATGCAGATACACACAATGGATTATTATAATGAAAGGCATCTTTTAAATAGAAAGGTATCGTGTTTCGTTTTTTTCATGCTGTTCTGGGCATTACATGATGTGGGATAGAAAATTCATAAAAGGATGAAATTGTAGAGAGATGCGTAGATGGAAACTGTCGTAATTAGTAGAACTAAATCAGGATCATTAAAATGTATCGGTTTTTATTTCATTTTATTTTATGTTACATGATATACCATATTTTAAATGATGGATAGAATTACTTATAGTATTTCTTTGGGTTTTTACTTTTAATTATCTAATATGAAATATAAGTCAATGATAAAGTATTGCGATGGGGTCGAAAATCCGAAATAGAGATTTTGTGTTTTCTACGCGTTTTAGATGGTAGTGATTCTAAAAAAAGGGAGGGGGGAGGTCCATCTGTTTGAAACCACTCGCTCCACACTTCAAATTTGGTACACGAGTTCTTAGTACAACGTTGGGCGTCATAATATTAAGGTTTTTGAGGAAATCGCACATTCGCAAAGGGCTTCTGCCATAGAACTTTTTTTTTGTAAAGCTATTAAAACTACCTTATAGGGATATATAATTACCTATAAATGTGGATATTGCTTTATTGAGTGGCAATTCAAAGTGAGTCGTGCAGTGTTACATCTCCCGTCCACGTAGTGTTTAATTCAACTCGGATGAAAAGTTATAAGGCTAAAAACATGCAACGAATCTCTGAAGCATATATTAAAAATGTGACCTCTACCTCAACAAAAACATATGGTGCAAGAAATAAACAGATCCTAACTGGTGACTTCTAATTATTTACTTCGAAAAATATTGCTTGTTTTTAAACACTTATTTTGTATCACTGAACATTTCAGTTGTTCCTTCTTGTGTAAAATTTTTTTATAAAATAAAGTTCCAGTAAAATGTTTCACTCTCGCTCTTATGTCACCACGATTTTCAGCTTCATATTCTCAAATTTGAAGCTAAGTTTCTTAATTCGTTCTGGACAATAAGCATCTGCTTCAGTGAATTTAACTCAGTATAGTATATGCGGAGCAAAACGAAAATTCGATGCTGGTTACAGCAAAATCCACAATCAATCATTATTGGACCACATGGCTTGAGACAAAACGGACCTCACATCAAGGTCTTCTTACTCTGTGTGATGGATGTGGCAATGTGTCAGTTAAATAGAAATATTTAAATACATTAAATCTTATTATAAATGTCTTATTTACTAATGTAAAGTTGTTTTTGTAGGTTGTACTAGCTCTGATGCAGGAAAATAAATATCAACATAATTGTATTAGGGAACAACTTAATACTATTTACATTGTTTTAAAAGTACAGAGTTAAGAACAATTCCTATTCGATGTGTGTATATCTTGTTGTAAACTAAATCAATAACAAATAATTCGACTACTTCTTAAACACTTTATCCTATATGAGTCAGAGTCTATATTTAATTACTGACTATCTTATCAAAAGAAAACACACCACTTGCATACAAATACCAACATCAAAGCCTCCCCGGATCGCCAACTTCTTTTATGTTCCGTAGGGGATCAATTAATCTGCTCCAGCAGGGGTTGGCAAAAGCCGAAGATAGTGGAAAGAGATCCCCCTTCTGAATGGCCAGTCAGGTGGGTTATAAGCCGGCTATGTTTACTCCTCTAGAAAAGGGTTCTGTCTGTCCGTCCTCCGTCCACGCTTGAGGAACCTACCACCCTGACAGTACACAATGGCCGAACGGGCTAATAATGATTATTGCTTGTAATTCATCTTGTTCGGCGCCCTCCCTCCGTTTCTGTAGCACTGTTGTTAGAGCCCTTGGAGAGAGATCGGTGCATTTTTGTTCAAGGGGGTGGATGTTGTTCAAGAGGAAGAACTTGCAGCTGCATATGAGTTCTGGAACAACCCCTTTATGTTATGCTGAAGATTGTAGGGTTTGTTTTATTAGGAGTTCTGTCATGACATGCTTCAATGGGCACTGTGGACAATAGCTGCCAATTACAAAAGACAAATTTTTGAGAATTGTTGGGAAGGTCAGGACATTTTCCGAATACTAACGTTACTGGAACTTCATTAGTTCGTTCGAATGGACACGGTGGATTTGGTGTGGACCTGTATAGATGATTAATTTTCTTTTTGTGAAGTGTAGGTGGAGCTTACGTTCCTCTTCAAACTTGGTACTGTTTAACAAAGCTGGTTGTTGGCTACAAATAGGTTGTAAAACAAGAAATAGCTTTACTGAAATGAATTTGGTACTTTTGAGTACACAGAGTCTCCTATCACTTGGTACTTGAAGTAAAATAATAATTCCACAAGAAACGAAAATAGAAAGAGACCAAGAAAGATCACTTCATTTAAAACAAGAATTGGTGGATAAACAAGAACTATCTTTACCGAAATGAATTTGATACTTATGAGTCCACAGTGCCTCCTACCACTTTGTACTTTAACCTGTAAATGTGAAAAAAGGAATCTTCTTTCTTGTCATTCCATTAATACAACCGGTCATGCTCCTTTTTTTTCTTTGAGAAATCATAAATATCACAAGAACACATTTTCATAACAAAAAATAAAAACCCATTTAAATTTACTACTCGTACTTTTAAACATATCATTTAGCAAAATAAAAAGATGCGTGCTCCAGAAATCTAGTTTACAAATAATATGTCATTGCCTCCATTCCATTGTGTTTTAAAAACAATTTAAATTACGGTTTAATCGAAAAGTTACTCCAACTTACCGTTAAATTATAGAGTGATGCAAATATTCTAATATCAAAGGCTGCACCGTCCTAGTTACGGATACGTATTTCAATTAAAATCGTCGGGAAAATAAATGATTACAGAGAAGAAAATAATTGTCGAATTCTCTATATACACGTCCTTTATCTATAATTGTGATTCAAATTGCGGGTCTGATAATAATGAGTATTCTTTAATTTATAAAATTTAATATTCATAGTAGGTCATTGTATGGTTAAAATACACAGCCTATTTTGACCCGAATATCACAAATATCAGAATAGTTTTAAATTAATTAAATACTACGAAAAAATTTGTATTTGTATTTCCTTCTTCTGAAAATAATTTGAGTCAGACCACTCTTGTAATATCAAGCCGGATTTGTTTTATTAAAAACCAGTTTTGTTATTTGCGTCAAGAAGCAATTGTGAGAGATTTCTTTAATTAAATTCAGAGGGAATGACGAATTCTTCCCCGAAAAGAATGATTTTCTGAAATTCTAGAACAGCAGTAGTTATATCGAAATCGACAAACTCAAAAGACTAGGAACCGGACCGAAGCCTAGATTTTAAATTCCAAAACTTAATAATAGTGGTTCTTTGAAAATGCGAAAATTTGGAAATTCTTTCAAATTCAAAACATGACCCTTACGAAATTCGCTTCCCATTTCTTTTTAACCCATTAGCGGCGACCAAGTGTGAATACTATTAACACCTTCATTTCTGAATAAAAACGTTAACGTTTTTAAATGGGTTGGCTAGGTAAGGACATTCACTTGTACAAAATTATATTGGTTGTAACATAGTTCGAAGCTACCATGGCTTTCAATTCTTAAGTTATGAAATTAGCTCCAGTCGTTCAAAAACTGTACGCTTTGTATATTGAACTAAATCGCAATGTATTGACGGATTCTCACCTGTCAAGTATTTGAAGGGTTGTTTCTTTGTATGTGAGGGTGCATATATGTGGGAGTGTCGATCAGGGGTTCAAGAGGTTCATCTAATAATGGTGGTGATACATTGATGTTTCCCACGGTTTCCTTTGTGGATACTATTTGAACAGTCTCCAATCATTTCTTAGGACGTACATTTAATTTATATTTTTAGAAGATTCAAAACAAATTAAAATATTAGGACATTTACCTTAAATTTGATCCCCAATATGCCTACACGGTTTTAGACTAATTTAAGAAGATAAGGGAAGGAAAAAATTTAACTAAAAGAGCTGGGGTGTGCAATGTGCATCTAAAGAGATAAATATTACTAGAATTACAGATACACTGAAACAGTCAAAGCCACGACTTAAAAAAGAATATTTTCTTTGTTTCACAATCTCTCTATTTCTTCTACTTCTCAATACCAAAGTTTTCGTGATTTTAAGTATATTTTATAACTCAATTTAGAGATAATTGCTATAATTTCTTACTGCAGAAAGAAAGTTTCTTTTTGTGTGTTCCGTAAATTTTAATACAGTTATTAGTCGCATCACTCATACACTTACTCATGGAGTCTTGTATTAGCCAGACGGCCCCGGTGGGTCTGTAATAGAGCCATCTTGGGCCGACCACCGGACCCGAAATTTGACGGATGACTGGCCAAATTGGCGCTCATTAGCCAAGTCCCCAGTAATTACCGGCAGATGTTACCGTCCGCATGATTATGCCCCTTTCTGGCGAAGAAACAAAACGGCGTCTGTCAATCACTGGCATGGGAGTCACGCTTTTAATCGAATGGAAGGGTGTAGTCAATCGACTTGCTTGGTCGAACAGGACAGCAAGCGGATATGTAAGATTTTTCAACTCGATGCCTTGGTATGAAAAAGCTGTAACTCATAGTTTTCCCTTTAAAAAAAGGGTTGCTCTGAAAAACGGGAAAGAAAATAGCAAAATATGCCGTGAATAATTCACAGCACCTGCTTTAAACGGAATTTGACGAAGGGTGTAGTCAATCGACTTGCTTGGTCGAACAGGACAGTAAGCGGATATGTAGGATTTTTCAACTCGACGTCTTGGTCTGGCAAAGCTGTAACTTATAGATTTTCAAAAAAATTTAGCTCTTTAAAAAAAGGGAAAAGAAATCATCAATACATACTGTTAATAATTAACAGCTCGCTTTTTTACTATGGTTGGTAGTTGGGAGAAAATTTGCCATAGAGAAGAACCACTTACTGAAATCTATCAAGAAAGGCGTACAAGTATCGGCATAGGGCTTCGTGGCCAAGGTACTTAATCGACCGCAACAAAAATTAGGGTAGTCGGGTTGTTTTTTTGTATGTTGTCTAAGAGGGTCCACTGACTCTTCCTAAGTTTTGCCAACCAAATTTCTTACCGGCACATTCCACTGCCAAAAACGTGTCTTTCTATTCATAATTAAAAATATCTTACTATTTTCAGGTATTGCTCAAATAACTCCCAAAGTCCCAAAATAAATGGATTTTACTTATAATATATAATATAGTATTTAAGTTTTTTATTATTTATATTATTTTATTAGTTAAGTTTTATAAAAAATTTTTAGTTATCAATTTGAAAACCATTTTATTCAAAAAGTTCATGGTTTGTTACACTTGTGTCAAGCGAACTTTTGTAAGCGATTTGTGGGTGAGGTAAACAACTGTGTTTTTCGCTATGTTCATGTCTGGGTACCTTATGGGGTGCGGTGTAGTTGTGTACCCTTGTACTGTATAGTCAGGGGGGATGTGTTAACATGGGTATAGTTCCGGTATACTAATGTAATTATATGTTTTTTAAGGGTTGGATCCCCAACTATGAGCACAAACCACAAAGCTATGCGCCATTACGACCAATAATTGAATTACCTTTTTCCAAAAAAAATTTATATTTTTAGAAGATGTTAGAAATTAAAAAGTTGGTCGGGAAGAATCATAGCAAAGAGATTGTAAAAGAATTGGTATTTCTAAGAATTGGGAAATTTGTGACTTGCAAATCGTTTGTATGTTTTTAAACAAAGTTTGCAACGTGCATAATTATATCGCAAGTATTAATTTTATAGTTAAAATACTTTTAAGAAAATTCAGAATGACATTTAAAATATCCCCTTTGCACTGTTCGGTTTAACACCTATTCACAATGTTGCACCAATCAAACAGATTTCGAAGTGAGAAAAGATGTTCACAACGCAACAAGCAATCAAGACCATATCATTTATAATTTTGACTTACAACAGAAAAAAACCCTTATCATTCCCTCTTCACGATTAATGGTTCAACAACTATCTTCACACGTATCCCATCCCATCAAACGAAATACGATATCTCGTGTTTGATACACAACACAGTGCGTGCCCATCTTGGACGCGTCCATCAACACGCGTTGTCATCGGACGAAACCATCTGGATGATAGTGACTAAAACTGGATACACGCGGAGGGGGGAGGGCATGTGACCCCTTCCCAGAGGAGCGATGGGTTGTTGCTTCGGCTGAGCGAAGAGGGATTAGAGGAAATTGGAAATTCAAAACGGTTGCGGTTAATTGGAGATTGGTAAGGGGGGACTTTGGTTGGGGAGGGGGTGGATGGCAGAAATGAATTTTTAAATTAGAAAGAATGGGTCGAGAATTAAGTGGGTGCCAAATGAATTTTGATTTGTCCCACTTTTACTGTTGACAAAATGGCTTTTCTTGTGGTATTGTAATTGTATATTGCTGCAAAGTAAACCCGCAAAGGGTTTTTTGGGGGATAAAACACCACCGTATTTATAATAATTGTACAGTGGTGGTCAGAATTATAAGGACAATGAAAAAATCGCTAGATCTTTTCGACAAATCACGGTTGAATGATGCAACTTTTATGTTTGTTAGCCAATAGTAAACTAAGCATTTTATATAAGATTTTTTGCAAATATACATAAAATTCATAATTTTAAAATGCGTTATAAATTTTAATATACAGCCAAATTGGACAAATATATAAGGACAATTGCATTTCTGTAAGTCTAAAGCATAAATTTACATAAAACTAGCAAAGTTTCTGCTTTGTACACGTCATTCCATGGTGTTATAAGGATTTTGCGAGTGTTTGAAAACTTCATTACACTTATCTTCAACCATGCCACCAGGTACGAAGCTTTCGGTGTTTGAAAAAGGAAAATTAATCGCTTATAAAAAAATTCTGGACTTACTGGATGTGAAATAGCATTGAAATTAAATTGATCGAAGACTAATATATAATTTTTTGAAAAATCCCTAAAATTATGGAAAACGAAAACATCCAGGTAGGCCACCTTTTGTGTCTTCGAGAGAAAAAAGACGAATTGTAAGTAGAGCTTGCTCCAAAAAGCAAACATCGACGGAAATAAAGCGTGAACTGGACTTGAACTACAGTGCTCAAACCGTTCGCCGTGTTTTACAAAATGCCAAACAGGTTCGATACGGAAAACTGAAGTCACGACTCTTTTTTACAAAAACCCAAAAGAGACTGAGGATGGAGTTTGCTAAAAAGCACATTTCTATGGGTGGCAAATGGAATGGTGTTGTCTTTTCTGATGAAAAGAAGTTTAATCTAGACGGACCTGATGGGTTTAAGTATTTTTGGTATAATCTTCGCTAAGAAAAAGAAATATTTTCAAAGGGTTCATATGGTGGCGGCTCAGTAATGGTCTGGGCAGGTTACGCAGCCTCTGGAACTACAGAAATAGTATTTCTTCAAGGGAAAATGAACTCAAATAGTTATGTTGATATGCTGGGCAATACATGTGTCCGCAGCTGCAAAATCATGGTTTGACGCTAATTCTGTAAAACTGTTGACTGATTGGCTAGCTAAAAGTCCCGATCTAAACCCAATCGAGAATTTGTGGGGTATTTCGATGCATGAAGTTTACAAAAATGGCACTCAGTACCATAACAAACGAGAACTGATGTCATCAATTGAAGAGGCATGGAAAAAATATCCCTGTGAGCACCCTAAAGAAATTAACGAGCTCTATGACGTCAATATTAATTAAAGTGATTGAAAATAAGGGTGAACTTATTATTTATTAATTGTTTTGACTTGAAAATTTTAAATGTCCTTATAATTTTGTCCAATTTCCTAACAATGAATTTTTTGTTTATTATTTTATAAACTAAATTTTTTTTATTTAAGTTTTTTATTGTTCTTAAATGATTTATAGCATACAGAAGTATTTTATGTCTAAATACATTTTCATTTAATTCGGAAATAAATTTTTTCTGTTCAATTTTCAGTTGTCCTTATAATTTTGACCACCACTGTATAATTTTGTAATGCAAAATAGAAGAATAAGTTTTTGTTTTTCACTGTGTAGAAGTCCTGTTTGAAATTGTATTTCGTTCAAATAAGAAAAGTGGATTTCATGTAAATGCACTTGCATGTAATCCATTGAAGCGTAATATTGGTGATAATTTTTACAAGAGTAGAATTATTTAAATTTCTAATTTTTTAAACCAAGTTAATATTATGGCCATTAGTCACATTTGAGGTAATTACATGATATATACTTTATATAAAAGTAACTCGTTCACCAGTAATATGTATGAAAATCCTACAAAATCTCACACTCTTGCCAAGATATGAAATGATTATTTATTATCGAATTTTATTAAATAATAATTCACAATTGTTGTCTTATTCTATCCATCAATCACTGTCGATTTATTTTCCACTTATTGTTATTAAATAAAAACAAAAGCACTCTTGAAAATATTCAAATGTTATTCATAAAAATATACTTTTACGTTTCCTTACAACCAACCATTACTCATCTTGCAAAACCGCGCATTTTCCCAATTTCAATGAAACTCCGAAACTTTGCATTTAGTATAACGCTGCAGTACCCATTCCACGCATCTCCAAGTAAAATATCTCTTTACCTCCCAGAGACCCAAAGGTACAACATAATATCCCGAAGAGAACATACCTTATTCTTTCCAATGTCTCTTTACGTCGACCCCCTGAAACTCCCAATATCAAACGGGGAAAAAACAGGAAAAACTTAGAGAAAAAAAATCCGTCGCGTAGGCTTTCTGAAGTTCAAACAAAAGCTCTAGAAAGAAATAAAAATATTTTGATGGGCTTGTGTGTTTCTCTGTCGGTTTCATGCATAAGGGATTCCTTTACATTTCGACTGGGGTCTGTGTTATAAATATATATGGAGAAAAAGATATCCTAAATACAATACCTGCTTTTTATGACAGTGCTCTTACCGAACTGTGTTGTCCCTCCTCTCTTTGTTGGAACCGACTGGCTGGAGAGGCGTTCTTTCGTTTTCTTCTACTTCTTCATCCATCCCTGTGTTGGGATGTTTTGATGTGATTTTTATGCTTTTTTTTAAGAAGTTGTTCCTGGATTATTAGTATTTATTTTTAGCATGTAACCAATAGCGGATCCAGAGGTGGGCTAAGGGGCTTTAGTCCCTCTAAAGTGAAATAATATAGATAAATAAAGTTTCAATGAATGCATGTATAACAAATATATTTTAATTCCTTAAAATAGATAATTAATAGTTGCTAATTAACTAAAAATGATAATCATTCAATGGACAGTTAATTAGCCCAATTATTTAAAAGGGTTAAAAATATGTCTTAGCCCCCCCACACATACAAAAATCATCACTAATTTCCGGATCCGCCACTGCATGTAATTGTTGCGGCTCAGTATTTAGGGTTAAATATATCTGAAACGGGTCTCGCCCAGGTGAAAATAAACTTTAAAAAAAAACTTTAAAATTAACTTGTGAATTTATTAAGACATAATAGATTTTACAAAAGTCAGTATATAATATTTTTTGAGTAAAACAATTGAGTTTCCATTTTTTCATGGTGATGGATGGAGATAATAACATTTCAGAAGGAATCAGTGTTTGTGGAGATGTTAGACTTTTTGAAGTTTACAATGTGGAAGCCCAAATAGTGTTCAATCTAAAAATGAGCTCTATATAATTTATTTTTCTTCTTGTTCCCTTTTTCCAAGTTCAACATTTAATTGACTAACTGACCTAAAATGACCAAATTTTATGAATGACGAATATGAATTAAAAACAATAAACTAAACTCCTTGGCGCAACAGCCCGTTAGTGGGCCAAGTTCTGCCGTGCCATTTCAGCTGTACGTGAATAAGGGGGTGCTAAGTAAATGTCCGGTTAGGTGGTCAATCTCACGAGGAACCCCCATTGCTTAGTTCCCAAGCATGCTTGGTCCTCATTTTATCGACCCATTTAAAGGATGAAAGGATAAGTCAATCTCGCCCAATCCGGGACTCGATCCCCGGACCTGTGGCGTGGCGATGCGAAACATTACCACTAAGCCACTGAGCCTCTATGAATAAAAAAATTCCTTTCCATTTTTTCAAGTTTAACATTTAATTGACTAACTGACCTAAAATGACTAAATTTTATGAATGATGAATATGACTAAAAATAGGACGATTAATTTCAAGCTTACAGAGTTTTGCTCATTTTAACGAGCGATGGGTAAGGAATCTTACGTTCTTGCTCTTTACATCTCTATTGGATTGCGAATGTATAAGAGAGAAAGGACAGATAAAAGTGTAGATTTATGGCTGAATTTTTGCTTTGATAGTAGTTTTCGTGTATGAGAAGCAGATATTTTTTTTAGAAACTTACTTTTTAAAAAAAAGCTGGATTCGGTGAGATGAAGTTGGAAATCGCAGGTTAAATGGAAAATCAATGTGAAGTACTTTAAACGGATTGTGGAAATTTTGAAAACAAAATCGTCAATTAGAATTAAACTTTAACATGATTTTTTAAAATTCAATGTGTTTAGATGTAGATTCTAAAATGCCCTCGCACTTTTTTCAGAGAGAGATCTGAGATTTATATTATTGTCATCTGTAGTTAGCTGGCATACTTATGAGGAAAAGGTTGAAATAATTATATAAGTTTTATATACCTTGATATCAAGATAAATATTTCCATACACTTAGTAATTAGTTTTATTTTATAAATTCTTTCTCAATAAGAACGTTCAAACTATCACTATCTCTCTCACACATCATACAAACCAAATGTGTTCATGACATCGCAATCCAAATTCGTCACTAAGGAAGTACTTTATCTTCATTCTCTCTCAGATAGTACAAAAACATTTATTTCGTTGTTATTCTATAAACTCATCCACACAGCGAAAGCAAACCCCCGGTCAAAATAGGACCCACCCAATGCAAAGAGTTTTGAATAAAAGTTTAAATACAGCAATTTTGCTCAAGTAAAAAAAAATGTTTGAACCTCTGTTATACTACGGTTTATTCTCTATTCTCAGAAAAGCAAACGTGCTTTTTTCGCAATATAGTATTCAGGATATTCAGGTTAAAAAAATAGTATTTTGTTGTGTTTCTTTATGCAAATCCACCCCATAGGGCATAGAGACCCCCTCTGAGAATGTAGGCCTAACCCATACCACAAAACGAATGGCATCAAGTAAATCAACAAACCCTCAGTGTGAATTCTATAACTCTTAAACTCGGTCAATCTGTTATAAGGCCATGACTTCCTACTAGGGGGCCGTCACTCCTTCACATGGGTGCCGTAACAATTTACTCTTATCATTTTTAACTAACCAAACTAAAGGTAACTATAAAAAACGGGTTGTAACCCCCACCCCAGTGAAAGTAACCCCCCGAAGGGAATAGGTCCTAAACATCTCACCACAAAACGAATGGGAACGATTGCTGTAAATCAACAAACACGAAACCCACACTCAATACCTAAGAGTCTATGCTCCGCGACATCCTAGGGGGCCATCTCACCCTCATGCAGGGTGTCACGGGAACTTGCTCTTACATTATAAGTTATTAACTTTAAAAAAAAAAGATAATTTTTCTTCATTGTGGTGCCAATGGGCGCTGTGAGAGTGAAAAAAAGTTTATTTAACTCTTAATTACGACATGGTTCATAATCTCCTTTTTCTGCAAGCCTATATTAAATTTAAAATATTTGCTTTTAGGTCATATCTGTTTCAACCAAATGACGTTTTCTGGAAAACCAACACGCGAAAGGGGACCTTGAATAATTGGACTATAATGCAGTTGCTGTACCATACAAGGGTCTTGCTGGGGGATACCATACAAGTAATATCGTTTTCAGGACGTTTAACGAAATAAATAAATAAAAAAAATTGTAAACTGACCCCAACTGCGAAAGTAACCCCCCCCCCCCCCCCCCCGATGGAAATAGGACCTAAACCCCCCACCACAAAAAGAATTGGGATCGATTGCTGTAAATCAGCAGTCACCACCCCCGAGAAACCAAAGCTCGGGAATCGTCCTCAGGTGGCGATGTCTGCCCTCAAATGCAGTTATTTTTTGGTGCCAAGCCACATAATTGCCACCCGAAGACGTTTTCAGCGCGTCGTTGGGGGTTTTCTTTATGGGGTTTCCAATCCATGAGGGATGCCAAGGATGGGGAAGAAATTTAGAAATGAACCTCTCACCTATTAGCATTTGGAATTTCAAAAGCGTTTGGTAAAGCGTTCTTATATTTTTATGCGAACAGCCCGAAATCCTCGACACATTTGCCTTTACCATATGCCTTTTCACAAGAAAAGATCCTGGATACATTAAACATTAAATTTTTTTTTACCTAACTAAGCGAAGAAAAAACGACTATTTTGAGGTGAAAAAAAATGCTTCAGGTTCAAATGGGGTGTTGCTTTCCTCAATAAAAATTTGTAAAAATAGCTAAAATAAGACTAAAAAATCATTCGCAGTGCAAGAAGTTTTAGGTTCAAATTACTTATCAGGTTTTTGCCTAGTTTTCATTGCGCTGTCTTAACAAACTTACGTAAGGCCATTTTGGAAGCTTGTTAAAAGATTCCATTCTTAAAATGGAATCTTTTAACAAGCTTGCGAATGGCCCAACGTAAGTTTGTTAGCCAACGGTAAAAATTACTTTTCCTCATTATTTTAAACTGCGAGACTGTACAAATTATTTTTAGCATTGTATAGAAGTTCAGATTGTTTCACTTTATTTGTTTGACAATTTCAGTCAAAAACAGTGTCTTCTTGGAAGACCATAGGCACAATTTACTAATAGCAAATGTTCTTCTAAAACAACCCAAACCTTTCACTTCTTTTACCTATGATGCACCAAGAAGTTGTGCAATGCCATCAAGGAAGGACTTATAGAGACAAGAGAGTAGAAAACGTAGAAAAAAAGCAATTTAAGGTAATTGATTCTCAGCGGGGCTTTAGAATTGGATATGTTCATGATGCCCAAGATGGGAGGCATCGCTTCTGCCGCACATGGGTTCTTGTTAGATAAATGAGGGCTCCTGGATTCATTTTTCAGAAGGTTGCATGCTGGTGGTTGATGATTGCCCCTGAGTTCAGAATTGTGTCTGTTTGTGGTTTTGAAGACATTGAGCAGGCCTGGGGTGTAGGTAAACAATTCTTGAATTGGACATTAATTCTATTTCGAGATTGAACGTTCCAAACCTCACCTATTCCTATTTTGGTCAATAGTTCAATGATACACTGGTTGCATTGTTGTAACCATTACCTAACTAATGTTTTAGCAGCCCCATTTCATACTTTGTTTAGTAAACGTTATTCAAGTCTTCAATCTAAATTAAAAACTTTATTCTGCAACTACAACTCCAATCTTGTGCTTGTACGAGACTATATTCTTTAAATATAGAATGAAGCACTTAAAAGCAAGCCTTAAAATAAATAAAACCAAGCTAAATCGCAAAACTACCGCCTAAGAAATGAGTGACAGCTCAATATCTTAAATCCTCCGACAATAGACCAGGATTTCAGAAATGAGATTTGAAAGGGACACTGGTAATGATAATAAAGACACCGCCAACCCAAAGACCACAATCTATTTATTACTTACCCGGTTTATATGAACTCAACTGAATCGTCAAACGTGAAAAGGGATTTAATCCACTGGCAGATTTCCTTACTGCTTTCCCCTTTTACGAAAATGTTAAATGTAAAAGCGTAGTGGGTAGTTCTCTTATGGACATGGCCCCTTTTATTCAACTGTAGTGTGCAATAAGTGGTTGGGGTAAAAAGGGTTTAGTTAGCTGTTCAGCCGGATATCGCTGTCCCTCCCTTAATCTTCTGAAATCCCAGTTGAATGGGCTGGCAAAAGGACACCTTCGAAGATTTCGTCAAAAAGAAGTGCTCCAGCCCTCAAAATGTCCATACTACGAAGAACTCTTTTTTTAAGTAATTGTATCTCTGCGGGGATGCTGGCTTTGAACTTGTCCACCTGTTCCGAGTAAGATTTTTACCACCTACATTGAAATTGAAGTTATCGTCACCGTGTAGAAAATTTGGTAGTATAATGTGAATCTCATTAGAAGTATACATTTTAATAATAATATATTTATTTAGTATTAATATTGTAGATCTCATTGGTAGTATATTATAAATCTTATTCGAAACTAAAAGTTTATACTAGAATTGTGGTTGTCTCTTAATTGAACTGGACACAGAACTAGTGTCAGCTTTCCTAACAGTTAAAAATATCTATAAAAAATATTTAGTAATGCAATTATTTTTTTAATAAAGTACCCCAACCACCCTGGTAAAGTACGATGCACTAACTAATATTTTCCTGTGTTAAACCTGTTCATTATTAACCTGTACCCATTTATGGATATTCACAAAATAAAATTTCAGTAGCTTGTACACAAAAATTTAGAAAATAATTAAATATCGTTTTTTAAAAATGGAGTGTTCAGACGGGCTGCATTGTGTATATTTTCACCAAACCCCCTCCTTGATAACTTTTACAACCAAACTAATAGCAATAAAGACATAGTATTATTTAATGCAAGGTGATATCTCGATCCCCCTAAATAATTTTAAAAAAATAGTCCTAAACCGTTATGCCCAATGCTAATACAAAGAAATATATGGACTTTATGCCAAAATCATGTCAATTATATTTGAACTGCATCAAAACACGATCTAACACATTTTTTTAACAACACAAATTCCCATGCATCTGTAAACACAGGTGACCACCATCGATCGCTCGTTGTCAGTGACCAAACTGACCATTCGTCTTCACTCCTGAGTCACTGGACACATGGCGTTGGAGAACGATATTCGACATGCATGTCCAGTGACTGTATGTGTTGTGACTGTTGTCAGATCGATCTTCGTTTGCATTGTTCGAGGACAGGTTCCCACCAGATAATGCTGGACATTCCTATAGTGGTACTAGTGTTAATCCTTTTTTAAGGAACTTGTTAGGCCTGTGTTTCGCTTATCAAGCTTAATCTGATGGTAGATATGTGGGTGGTTATCTACCAAGAATGAATTATGAATGAAACGTTACAGAAGTTAGTCGTAATTGATGACGATAAAAGTTCTACTTCTGTCACGGAATGTGACAGCCTATCCATCTATAATGTATGAAATTGTTTGGGTAAAAATGTTAGCAATGAACTTTTACAGAATTTGTGAAAAAATTGAGTTCTTTTGCGCATACTAGAGGTTTATGAAAGGTAATATAAAATTAGAAAATAAAATATCCTGCTTTTTATGTAAAAGTGGTTGGGTGTTTTCGAGTTTTTTTATTTAAAATATATTGAAATAAAGAAAGCCTGATTTATTCTGCTTTTAAAATATAGTAAATAAAATATTTTTAAATTTAAGAAGTCGATTTAAAGTATATTTTGTTAATAAAAAAACTTTGATTGAATGCTTTCGTCGAATGTTACCCCTATAATTTGATGTTCAGTTATTTAAACCAAGATTATTTAAACTAATAAAAATATTCCTATCTTTCGCTTTAAAATACCAAACACTTCAACAATTTTCCGGAGCTGGCAATTCGAGTACCATTAATAAAGCTCAAGTACCTTGTTAAGCAATCGAACTCACCACTTCACCATACAACACCTCGACCGGACATGCTTTTCGGATACGCTCCTTTACCTATCAAAACAAGACACGTCCTCGAGCCTATTTTTGACTCTCCACACTCCATATATTCATTCAGAGGGACTTTTATATTGACACGACTGCCGCACCTGATGACTCTGTGAAGCTGCATCTAATGAGACCACAATGGACCAACCAACAAGGACCATATTCCAATGGCCGCCCGTATTGTTCGGATTGAATTCTCTTCCTCTTCAGAATTTCTCGCTTTCGGTCAGGGGTCTATTTTATGTTCCTTTTCTCGATATACCAAGCTTGGGTTTCCGCTCGGCTGAACAGCCAATGAATCTAATTCTTCGAATGTCAGATCCCCCCTGCAAAAGTTCTTTTTTTATTGACGTTCTTTTGATTTTTTTTATTGGGGTCCTGCTTTGCATTGTGTGACGTCGAAGAAAGTCCGAAGATTCGGGGGTTCCCCTGTGGGTTTTTAACAGATTGTTGCAAATGCCTCTCTTTCTTGACGCGGTTGTGGCAGGGCCTCCTCGATAAAGGCAAGGCCTTTGGGTGTAGGGGGGAGAGAACTGGCCATTGACAGCAGGGGGTCAGAATCGAAAACATATCGCGCAGGTGAGAAAATCGGAATGCAATATTCTTCGTGGAGTGGTGTTGATGTTCGGTTCGAGTGTGTGGAGTTGTAGGAATGACTACTTTTCGGCCATTGATGCCGTTTCCTGTGAGAAAGCGAATTGGAAATGAGATGAATATTTAAGCACCGGATTATAGGAATCTACATTGGTAAAGTGCAAATGCAACAGCGTATTCAAAATCGTGTTTCGTATACTTTCAAAATAAATAATAATAACAATATTCCTTTGCAAGGAATTGGATAAGGTTTAAACCAATGCAAAATAAAAAATATTCTAACGAAATATGCTAGTTATTAAAAAATTATTTCAACTATGAAAACTCTTAGAGCATAGAATTTGCAACATTACTCTTAGAACAAGAATTAATAATTTTAACTCTAAACATAGAATTTTACAATCTAAAAATAAAAATTTATAAAGTACAAACATTACTTTTTTTGTCACAAAAACATTAGTTTTTAAAAATTGAACGCGAGTTATTTTTAGCCTACTTTTCTTTTTTTAATTCGAAAGAATTAAAAAAATGAAAAAGTAGGTATTGACATGCGGTCGATGTCCGTCTGTCTGTCTGTCTGTCCGTACCCCCCTTCCAAAATCGGTTCTATCCATCGGATCTTAAAAATTCTTTTTTGTTAGAAAAGCTATGACCTCAGATACCCAACTTTCATACTTTTTTCCGTCTGTCTGTACGTCCGGACGGACATAAATCTACTATCTGTCGGCGAATTTCCATTGAACTAGCATTGAAATTCAATTTTGAGTCATTTAAATCACTGTAGGTATTGAAATGCGTGATGTCCATCTGTCTGTCTGTTCGTATGTATGTCTGTCTTTCCGTCTGTCTGTCCGTCTGTCTGTCTGTCTGTCCGTACCCCCTTCCAAAATCGGTTCTATCCATCGGATCTTAATTTTTTTTTGTTAGAAAGCTATGACCTCAGATACCAACTTTCATACTTTTGTCCGTCTGTCTGTACGTCCGGACGGACATAAATCTACTATCTGTCGGCGAATTTCCCATTGAATTAGCATTGAAATTCAATTTGAGTCATTTTTAAATCGCTGTTAGGTATTGAATGCGATTGATGTCCATCTGTTGTCTGTTCGTATGTCTGCTGTCTTTCCGTCTTCTGTCCCTGTCCTGTCCCGTATCTCTTCAAAATCGGTTCTATATCCCTCGGATCTTAAAAATTCTTTTTTTGTTAGAAAGCTATGACCTCAGATACCCCAACTTTCATACTTTTTGTCCGATTGTCTGTACGTCCGGACGAACATAAATCTACTATCTTTCGGCGAATTTCCCATTGAATTAGCATTGAAATTCAATTTTTAGTCATTTAAATCACTGTTGCCAAATCAAAATGACATGAAAACGTTATTTATTTAACATATTTGAAGCAAAATAATACTTTCATGAATCAGTTTGGAATGACGTCATAAATGTAGCTAAAATGTAATTTGATTCTTTGATTATTCATTATTATCTACCAAGAAGCGACAAGGCATACTTTGCATGCATTATGCTTAGTTTTAATTTACATTTCTTATTTTTTAATGCAGTTCGGAGTAGTTTCATTACTTTGTTATTAATAATATTTAATTATTCTTCGAACTACAAATAAATCACGAGCAGATGATAAATAATATTTAATTAATTGCGAAAGAATATTAAGGAAAATAGTTGATTTAGCTTTAGAAGTTTAATTTATAGCTGGGTGCTGTGTTTCGATTTTTTTCTAATGTGTATAAATCTAGTGTAGAAACGGCTGTTGATGATATTACTTTAGGAACTAGTTTTTTTTCTCCTATTAGAACTTCAGTAAGTATTTAAGTAACAGGAAAGTAGGCTATTTTAGTTCTTTATGAACTTCGTGTTTATTAACAAAATGATAACACTTTACATGCTTTTAGAATAGTATAAGAAATAATCATAATTCTTTTGCATACAATTTCACTTTGAAGGACAAAATAAACATAATCTAGGCAGTTTCTATACTTTAAAATTTTACATACTCAAAATTCCTTAAGAGAAACATCCATTTGCATAATTAACAGCCATAAACATTTCTTCAACAACCTAAATACATTTTCTCATTTTATAATGGTATGCTTAAAAATTCCCAAATTAATTTTTAAAAAATAAATAAATAAAACTTAGCTACAAAATAGGCAGGCAACAACCTTAAGACCCTATAACTACAAGCTCAAAATCAAAATGCAAATAACAGTTTTAGAAAAACTTTCCCTGGAACCCCTTTTATTCAAAATTTCGAAAATGGTTGAAAACTTCATTGTCTAAGTGCGTGCCTCGCCTCTTACTCGTAGAACTATCTTACTTAGACTGAAACCACTGTAACTTAAGGGATTTTCAAAAGGTAAAGTAGTTTCTTTAAGTATGGGTTATAATGGTGGCTTATGGAGACAGAAAAATACGATATTTATACAACTTAACTATTCCCTTTTTTCCCTATATGTGTATTATTCCTACAACTCTTTTATATACTACGAGCAAAAACAACGTAATGACTAAATTGAATTCTTGATTTTAAAAAAAATACAACAATGTGCATATTTGGAGATCTAGCATTTGGTGAAATGTTTAAAGATTAAGGTACCAACCTCATTGTGATACAATTAGTATAAATAGGTAAAAAAAATTACAGAAGAAATACAGTGGAAACGCAAAATTTCAAGTGATCTCTATGGGAAAATAATTTTTTGATGTTTTTTAGTTCAATATTAAAACTGTAGTGTGTTTATTTAAAATAGTACGTTTAATAGTTTTGATTAAAAGATTGTTGGATTAAAATTAACTGAAACCTTGTTGAATTAAAATGTCCAGTTTCAGAATGGTACAAAATTTTACAGGAAAACCGAGTTTAAAGGACTTTTGTTTGGTGATATCAACGGAACGCGGCAATGTCTAATGTATATAAGGCATTCTATCTAGAATTAACAGTAAATATACTTGATGAATTTTTAGTCTCGTTCCAGTGCTCCATTTCTCTTCTGCGGTATTATATGCTCCATTGATTATGCCAAACTTATTCCACCACCTCAAGAATGTTTCTATCCCATTTAATAAAATTTTGACGAATGTTATTCATTTAACACCCATATAAAACCACTATTTTAATTAAAATTTCCTTGTAGTATAAAACATATTTTTAACATATAACGTTAGTTACATCTTTTTCAAAACCATTCTACGAACTCTTGACTCAACAATGAACGGGGAAATTTTAAAACTTCCCCTGCCCGCTATTCTAGTTCCGTGGACTAATGGATAAACTTTTGGTACGTTGTTCTCAAGCTCTGTTGTAACATTTTTTAATATTTTAATTCCAGTTTCCTAGCTGTAGCTCGGGTAGGAAGGAAAACGTACCATTTATAAGTGCAACAATCTGATAAAGTATGCGAAATTGATTTTTGTTTTCTACTGTAATACGTTATATATAGAATGAAAGTAAAGATTAAAGTGCAGTTTTCGACTAACTTTTAAAATATGAAATTTGTTTCAAATTATATTGAATTGATTTAATTGTTTTATTTATTTTTTTAATCTAAAATTTTTGACTTGCTCGAAAGATACTACTTAAATATTTACTCAATATTAATAATGCCCTATACTATACAATACAGGTCTACCTACACAAATAATTGCTTTGAAAATTTTTAATTCCAAACAAGCATGATTATCAACTTGCACAGTAAAATATTTTTCTAAAGTATAACTTAGGTCTTAAAAAACCAAAACAAGAAAAGTTTACTTACATCGGACAAGTCGGGCAAATAGATATTTTTAAAATAATGCGTGGAAGGCGGTATTCGGTATTACATCATGTTAACCAATGGATCTTCGCTTAGCTTGGAATTTTTTTAACGTCACTGCTGGGTTGACACCACACAAAGTGGATTTGTAATTTGATCGCCTATTAAATACCATATTCCTCAGCTAATTAACTGGTAAGTTAACGAAATAGAATCTTCTTGAATTTTTCAATTGAATTGAGGCGAAAAGAACTTCAATTTCATAATAAAAAGCTTTTTTTATTAAGGAAAATGTACAGATAATTAGTAGATAACCTTTTTTAGTTCACATGGAAAAATATCCAATTACGAATATTATTAACACCTAATAACTAAGTAAGGTTTTTTGGAAGACAAAATGCCAACCAGTACAGAAATAATAAACTCAAAAATAATGTTTTCACATGAGTTTTAGAAATGACATCATTTATGCGAAAAATAGCTAAATTAAAAAATGAAAGATGTCCAGATAACTTTTCCGAATCTCAGATTTCTCTTCTACGAGAACCGAGCGGCAAATTTATCGTTTTCACGTGAAAACGGCCGCTTGGTGGCGACCCGTGCAGACCCACTCATGACGTCACAGGCCTCGGATCACGAACTGGAATTCTTTTTCACTCGACCCCCTCCCCTCACCCCCTGTTTTCCGTCAGATTCGAACGCCGCGTTCCTTTTCTCAGAGCGCGCCGGTGTCTCGCTGCGGGAAGAGGCATGTACTGAGTTCTCTGATATTCGTGAGAAGACAACAATAATAAATAAAAAAACGTTCCTTTGAAATCAAGCGAAGTCAACCACCTCGCTCTCCGGATTGGGTAAAAAAAAATTGTGAGGACGTTTTGCGTTTTTTTATTTTTCATTTCGGAAATGCATCAATTTCGAATTTTATAAAAAGAAGGATTATTGTGTATTATTTATTTGCGGAATTGTGTGAATTTGTGCAGGAATGGAATTGAGTTATCGAATGCCGTGGAGTGTTTGCAGACGATATTCGGCCGATTTGGATTAATTTAAAATTTCTTCGACTCTTCTCGTCTAACTGTAATTGTATCCGTGTGAAAAGCAGACGATTTTGTACCGAAAAACTATGGAAAAAATTGGATTGTTTCCCTGCTTGATGGAAACTTTTTGATTGCGTGAAACTTTGAATCAACACAAGTAGTGTTTGTTTCAGAATTATTTTCGATGTGCGTGTGTAACTGTGAAATTACTCTCTAGATATTATTCGTCGTAGAGTAGTTGTGAACAATTTCTCACCATTTACCTTCGTTCTTTTTATACGTAACTGCTACAATTGCCGAATTCTGTGAATTTTATACAACTTATGGATGCTTCATAGACTTCATACTATTCTATTTGGTGTTTTACGATATATCAAGCCTGTACGTGTTTCCTAATTTGGACTTTAAAAATTCCAGAAAGTGCAACAATCAAGGTAAGTTTTTTTTTTAAATATTTTATTCGATAAGCTGTTTTTCATTTTTAAGAGATCAACATAAAGTTTTGTTGTTTCAGTGGTAAAATATTTACCAATTCAACTGTCTTATAATTATAAATTTTATTTTAAAATGCGTAAATTTCGTTTATGTGTATATTTTATGCCACTTTCATTACAAAGACTAGTCACTAGTACTAATGAAATATTTATACTAAAAAATCGCAATTTCTTTAAAGGAGTTGAATTTCAATACAAAATTTGCAATTTAATGTTTTAAAGTCTAAGTACCTGTAATTCTTTATCCAAAAATTAACTTTAAAAAAGTAAATTTTGAAATAATATATACTCGCTTATTAACTTACATAATTATGTATTAACTTTTCTGTTGTTATTTGTCGCTTTACTCTCGATTTCGCAAGTTAAAACAGTGCGTAACTATAAATAACTTACGTTTCTAATTTATGTAACTATATAGCTTATTTGTTATTTTTACTCAACTTGTAAAACTTTATTGCGTGTGTTTTTAACACTGAAAAAACGTTTCGTTAACCATAAACGCTTATACAAAACAACAAAAATGTCAAATATGACGAAATCATTTTTACTTCTCCCCCATTTTATCTGACATTTCCATCCCTTAAAATTAGATAAAGATAAAAATTGTTTATTACTAATACAAAAACGTATTTTTCTCTCTTCCACCGATTACTACAAAAAAAGCAAAACCATGGAAACCCATTAGAACAATAAAGATGTCAAATATGACGCCTCGACATTTTTCTCCGATTACCGCCATGTCTCAAGATAAGTCATTCCCTATCGCCGAAATATCTACAGATTCCTGAGAAAAGCCAAAAGCATTTCACCCCCTAGAATGAAAAAAAAATATCGTCCCCCTAAAACCTGAGGGGAGCAACAAACATAAAACCTGTTTTCGAGCTGAGATTGTTGTCGAATCTTCTTGCTGAGGCCCCAAGCAGCCCCAAGGCACGAGCAAACAGAACCCAGTCGCCCAGAAAACAACGCCGATTGTTGTGGTTTCTCCACACAGATCTTTTGATGCCGTTGTTGGTGTCTCCGCTATCTCTTGGGGCACTAAAAAAAACTGTGTACCCCCTAGTGATTTCCAATTTGTAGCGTCTGGGCCAGTGTAATTTTATATGGCACCAATTAAAACCCATTGTACGTGTGGTCGAGGATAGATAGGAATGTCATATACCACCCGGGCTGTGTGTCTTCTCAAGACCACCCACGTAGGTCTGTGACCACAAGAAGGTGTAAATTCTTCTTGCTGTTGTCCCTCTGGGGTCTTTAGGGGTCCTTAAAGACCTTGTCCTAGTGGGAGGTTGTAAAAAAAAGAGATAAAGTGAATCAGATTGCTTTTTAAGTGCTGGTTATTTGGCTATTCCCACATTTGGCCGCTTCTGTGGGGCATTGGTTCTGGGAAAATGATACCTAAATGGGAATCGTTTCCTGTGGGATTTTAGTGGTTTTTAAGAGATAATTGCTTTACGACGCCTTTGTCCTATCCAGCTAAGAAGCCAGATAGTCTAGTTTTATTGGCGAGACCGATATCTTAAATTGCATGTTCTCAAGTGTCGGCAAGTTTGTTGTTGCAGCCATAAAACTGCTGATAATGTATGCAATTTTATTGGTTTTGAGTTCAATAAAAAGAACACTATAAATGTTGTTTTAATGCTGCGTTTAGTTTCGCTCTCCTTAAAAAAATCTTATTTCGAAACTAGCTTTATTTTCTTTACTTGCGTTGGTATAGCTTTTTAACTATGTATAAAATTAATTTACGCGTTCATTTTTATGTATCTTAGTTGAATATCAATATGTTGGGAGGACGACTACTGTGAATCTACTTAAAATATATGTAACATTAATTTAACCTGTATAAGTACACTGAAATAACCAATCCCGAAACGAGCACCGCAATGTTTGGAATGCTATCTTTACCTAATTACTCCTGGTATCCAAGCGGACCGTCCTATTACTCATACGACATAGTCCGGGAACCTTTCCCTGGACATTTATCCGGGAATCCTAATCAATCCGGTTGAGCGGACCCAATTATTATCTTATTGACGCCAAAGGTGCGAGATTCATTAGGAGCTCAGATAAGATTAGCATTTTCTCAAACCAGGACCTATGTCATCAAACCAGGATCCATTCTCGGACTTGTCATCAAACTGTGAGTTATCTGCGGGGAAGTGATTCATGTGGATTGTATAAATACGCATGCTTTGCACATATGGATCGGCATCAGAATGGATAGCATACATATGCAGATTGTATCTGGATCTGAATCGTATATATGGGCCTAGGTTTGTGGATTGGCTTTGATGTAACGCGAATAGATTATATTGTAATAGTTGCAGATTTTCTCTTGGAATTGACAATTTGTATTGACAATTTAAAACACTATTTTTTTAGCCATATTTTGTTAATGTTTGAAAGCCACAGTTTGTGGCATGAAATAAATTCTATTATAAGTTAATTCTACCAATTTATAAATTTTTTGTGTGCACAAATTGTCATAACTTAGTAAATACATCTTACGAAGCTTCATTTCTAAAGTACGCAAAACAGCGCCAATATTCTTAGTTTGCAAATATTTAGGCCCAAAAACCGATGTTTCCAAATGAACAACATTTTCTATTTCCGCCCAGTTATCAATAAAACTTCGATTTAGCTTCCAAAAGTTGTTCGTTTCGCCACGGTATCGCTGTGACTTTCCGGCCCTTTCACGGTGGTTGGGCGCCCCATCGCGCGTCTACCGGCCGAACTGGTTTCGATAACCGTGTTTATGTTTGCAAACTCGCTGTTTTCCAGCTTATTTTACTTCAGGAAATTGAAAATTAAAATAAATTATGCACCGAACTTGATTTTTAAGTATCAATTTATGTTAATGTGATGTTTAGTTTATATTTAAGGCAGTTTATTAGGGAGAGTTGAATGAATTTAATATATATTTTTTGAGTTATAGCTTTTATTTTGTGATTTGTATTCGTATTTTATATTATTTTGATGTGTATATTTTAACCTAGTTGTGAAAGATAGTTGATACTTATTTGATATATAAGTATTTAAAAAAACCCTTTTCATTCAAAAGTACTTTTAAACTATCAATTGATTGTAGTTTTATTTAATATAGTATCTTCTGCTATAATATACAGTTGATAATTATCATTTGATACTTTATTACAAAAAAAAAATCCGCTAAGTGTTAGAATTAATCTTTGCGACAACTTTATTTTTTCCAATTTTAACTTTAGCGAATTGAAAATTAAAAGATACACAAGCGTTTTTTTTGTTTGATTTGTTTTTGTATTCACCGTGATATTGGTCTTTAAATTTAATACTAGACAGTTGCATAAAAAATAATTACCACCATTCTAAGTACAATAACAGCTACGATAAGCCTACAAAATAGATTTTTCCCGAAAACCTTAGAGAAAAAAAAACCTTCAGTGTCGTAATTCGAACAATTATATGCAGCGCCAAATCCCCTCCGCACGACACCAGATTTTAAACTCAAATTCGAATTTCCTAGCAACAAAAAATATTACACATTTCGAATAAATTTCTACCATTCTTCCCCCACAAATATGCAAATTCGAAGACACCTACCTCCCGAAACGAACAGCTCTTTTTTGGAAGAATTTCATTTGTTGGACAAAGACAGTCGTAATGATAATCCACAGTAGATCGTTAAATCCCTTTTCACAAAGCCCTATGGCTCCTTTTTTATTCTTTGTTCCATGTTCCTTACAATTTTTTTGTTGTTCTTATCTTTTTCTTCAATTCTAATACTGCTCCTGGGCGATGTTCTAGTACGAATAATGGAATATCTCCGAAGCTTAGGTTCGATGTCAGAAAATCTCCAAGAAATAAAAGTATCCTAGAGTAGTATACTAGTACTCTGAGCTCATTGAATTTCAAGCGGTCACTCTTCTATCGGATTTGGTGGAAGAAATGACTCTTAAGAGCGTAATATAAATCTAGGGTTTTCGATAAGGAATTCTCAGATTTCGGGTCCCCTAATGCGGGATATTATTTAACACTCTGATGTCTTTTCTTATTTAATATCTTTTGGTTTGGCCTAATAATGATTGCTAGTGCTTGATATATAAAGTCCTTTGGTGTCATTACAATATTTTAAAGCTTTTTGAAGTTCGAACATAACTTCATATGATATCTTTGAAATTGATCTTTCAAGTATTTGAATGGTTTGACTTTCTTTTAATTTACATATAAAAATAAGGAATTTATTAGCAATACTTGAAATTAAAAATTTTATTCAGTCAGCAAATATTGTAGAACTAAGATAGTATGCTCGTTGAAAAATGTAATTAATTTATTATGTTGTTTCTATGAATAAAGCAAGACATTGTAATTCCAAATATATACATAATTGTTTATCGATTCAACAATAAACAGTGCATTGTATACAGTGTAACAGTGTATTCAAAATATATACAGTTTGCTTCTTTACTATTCGTGCTTTTTTATGCAATATTCCCCACAACAATGCGAAATGCATGATCTATAATAACATCATAAGTAACAAATTAAATAATATTAATGTGTTTTGAAGCACATAACTTAGGGTAAATGTAACATTACTACCGAACACAACGATCTTATCTTGCCACAAAGTATTTTAATTTTCCAATGCACACAAAGCTCTTTTCAGCGAAGCAATGACTCACTTGAGCGAAAAATGGTTAAGAACAAAAGCTTAGTTCTATTGTTTAAGATAGCGCGAACACAATTCATCACTTTAATACAAACATTAATTTATTTCTCCTATTCTAAAATCTATAATTTGTTTCTCCGTAACCTCACGTTTTTCGGCCTTCCCGCGCATTTCTACAATCTGAATATTCTAGTAAGATTGTCGATGTGTTTCGCTTCTGCTGGATTATTCGTCAAAGTCAAAATAGTTTTACAATAACTCAAAAAGGGTATTTCAGTACAATTTTTTTAACTGCATGAATAAAAAAGAAACGTTAAAGGAAACTTTGTTCGAAACAACGTTGATTTATTGTTTTTATCGTTTGCATGAAAAGAATTGACAATGATAGAAAAGCAAACTATTTTTTAAAAATGATACTTTTTTTAATATTAATATGAGATTTTATGTTGGTTATTAGGATATAAATCATCCTAGTCCGAAAGAAACTATATTCGAAATTTGTTTCATAGCCCAGAATATATGCTTAATCGTGCGAAGATCGATCACAGTGGGATACGATTAAGATGAATCGTGTGGGCAATGGTTGAGCGATGTGATAAGAGAATGTGCATATCGCGATAAATATGGATCAGTGAATACTTTAACCATGTATCCGAGTGATCACTCATAAGTTTATTTCGAGGTACTAATCTTGTTATCTTGTGAAATTTCTTTTTTTATTGTTATAAATGAAGTGGATGATGTATTTGCTTTGCCAAAAGAACATAAATTGAAATAAAATGAGCTGCGTATGAAGTGTATTGAAGTGAAGGTAACGGTTTATCAAAATTTTATTACTTTGAAATTGAGCCATAAAATCTATGCTTTGTAAAAAAAAACATTGTCAAAAAAGCAGAAAAGTTGATTGTTAAATTAAATTGTATGATAAATATTTAAAAGAAATTAATATTACATGAATTATAAAATTGTAGAAATATAACGTTTGGTAGACTGAAACTCCATTTGATGGAGAATGAAGATGCACAGAAATGTCAATAAAGCTGTTACAGTGCCCTCTAGTGGTTGGAATCGAAACAAATCGCAAGGATGCTTGCGTGGACACCATTCTCCCAAACATAATTTTCGCTATTATAGACAAAGACAGAGTTTATCAAAAAAAAATTATTAAATAGAAGATCTCTAAAAATCCCTATCAGCATATTTTAAAATGCTCCTACGACATACATTTTAATAATTACTGCCCGATTCTTTCGAACAACATCAACAAGTGCAGCGTCTCCTTTTCAAAACCGAGCGATACAAAAGACCAAAACCCCTTCCCATCTTGAGCAATCACGTCTCCTGTGTACATATACCAAACAACGTCAATTATCTTCCTTCCTTAGCTTTGTTAAGGGCTAATTAGAAGAAGGGGGCAGTTTTTACCCCCCGTTTCACCTACAGCCTACCTTAATAGGTGCGCATTAATTGGTTTCGCTTTTTGTTTTTTCGTTTAGTTTTGTTGCCTCGAATATAAGGGTTTTAATTAATGTGGGGGGATGCTAAGGATGAAGATAAGGCTATTAATTACGGAACTCTAAGTTTACTTACGGAAGGAAAGGGTTATTTTGAGGTTGAGAGAAAGTTTGTTGTTTGGTGTTTTAAAATTTGGAGGCGAAAATTTCATCATGTAGTGTATAGAAAATGAGAATATTTGATTTTTTTTTAACCGTGTAAAATTTTTGTTGAGCGATGTTAGTTGCGACTTTTTAAAATTATTAAAATAAAGTAAGGAAATCTTAAGTAATAATCTTCGATAGTCTCAAAACCGAGTTCTGGAAATATTAAAAATATAATATTATAAACATACATTTAAAAAATATCTGTATGCGAAGAAAAAATAGTTTATAATATGTAACGCCAGAAATTTACTTTGTTTATTCATTTATAAAAACTAACTTTAACATACATATGGCAGCTTACTTAGGTTACAACAAAAAAAAATAACATATTGCGAAAGCAGTAGACAGATAACTTGCATAATGGCTCAATAAGCGATTTTTAATGCAATATTTCCCCACCAGAGAAAAATATCCCCTAAATGCGCGAAAAATACTTCACCTATAACATGATAGAAAAAAAAGAGGAAAATAAACTCTTTTTAAAGAAGAAACACCAAACTCTTTTCACCTTTATACACCTTTCTCTTTTTCCCTAATCTAAACACCAAGAGAAGCTTTTTTGCGTTATCAAAATAAAACCCCGGCACGTTTTTCTCCCCATTCCCAAGCTTCGCCAACAGTTTTTTCTTTCTTTTCTTATGTACTTCTTACACAGCACCTCTGTTTAACTCAGTTTATTTAACCTGGAGAGTGAGATAAAACCAAAAAAGTATAAAATCCTTTATATATAAAAAAAGAAAATTTAAAACGTGTGTGTGCAAAATGATTTAGGCTTCTTTTTTTTTAAGTAAAAAGTTTTTTAAACCAACAAATCTCTGGATAAACATCACGGGTAATAGTTTAAGAACAGAAAATACGGGGCTTCTAAAGAGAAATCTATGAAAAAGTAGCGGGATCTAATGCAAAAGCATGTGACGCGGAAAACAAGCTCTTGGGGGACTCAGAGCTAAGGACACGATTGTGCTTTCAGGGAAAATGTTTTTACATTGGGAACAAATCAGAGAGAAGCGTGGGAATTGTTTTTGTATCAAAGTCGTCGCTTGATTTCTCTTAGTTCCAAGAAAACATCCTTGTAAATAGCATTTTTTTTATATAAAATATAAACAAACAAGAAGCTGAACACTTTTTTAGCCTGACGGTCTATATGTTGTTGTAAAGAGAGAAATCTTCTTTCAAGAGTCATCTATACCTCGATTTAGCTTTACTGCTCAAAGGGTTTTAAAACAAGATCAAAATTTTAATAATTAAAATTATTTCAGCGATTCAATTGTGCAGACATAATTTGAAGAAGGCACATAGAAACATTTAAAAAAATTGACAATCAGCATTTAAATTTTCTTTTAAATAAAATACAACGTTTTATTAACCGTCAGTTAACAACGGTTTTTTTTTTGCCTACAGCAAGTGAATTAAATCAAAATTTAGTTTCTAATGTTTGTATCTTTGTTTCGTTAAAAATAATGGTTTGGTTTCATTGTCGTTGCACAAGAGCTATACATGGGCTAT
Source organism: Oedothorax gibbosus (assembly GCA_019343175.1). NCBI lineage: Eukaryota > Metazoa > Arthropoda > Arachnida > Araneae > Linyphiidae > Oedothorax > Oedothorax gibbosus. The sequence goes on from CM033279.1 coordinate 31,275,952, forward strand.
TTTTTTATTTGTTCAGTCATTATGATTTTTGCAATGCGATTTTTTTTCCACTGCCTGCCGGACTCAAACGCATTCAACGCACAATTGTGTGCCACAGTATTTGGAAAAGAGCGACAGTTTATATTAATAGTTTATTGTTCTCTCCTTACCCTTAATTATACACCATCCTTCACGTTGAGTCCTTATCACTTTAGCCCAACGGGCCGGGTTTCGAGAGCTGGAGAAATGGATGTATTGTTTTATGTAATGGCCGGCCATTTAGATATATATGGGGTGTATTTGCACGACCCTCCTAAAAGAGCATAATAGCCGAGTCTTATCTTTGAGTGCCTGTCATGTTTTTGGTGGAGATTGCCCGCCAATTGCCTACATTTGTGTTTCGGGTGCTGTCGATTTAGTACTGCGCAATGATATAAATAAATGATAGTTTGGTAGAGAATGTAGTTCATGGTATTGGTTAAGCTAGGTATTTTATTTACTGAGAGAAAGATCATTAAAAGCATTCGTATAAAGGGCGGGGTCGCGTTACGGGATAATTGAAATAAATTATCACCGTTTGAATAGTGTTAATGTTTTTGCAGCCACTTGATTAAATACTTTTAGGAAAAGTAATTGTGGTATGGTTTGGATTTAGTAGTGTATTGGGTAATTGTGAAAGGCAATAAATATAAATACGTTAAGTGTTGCTTTAGTGATGTCTTAATAGGAATAACCTCAATTCATTCGTAATAATGAGGACATTAAAAAAAGTTCTATTTTGTTATAAACATTTTAACTGATCACTGTTCGTGGAAAAATGGCGTAACTGGCTTAATATTATCGCAAAATTGTGATATATCCGTCACTACTTTACATTACTAATAGCGACCGACTAAGTGCGAAATTGGGTAAAGAATCAGCCTAATCGCGCTTAATTTCACATTTCTAACGTAGTACTTCTATTGGTCAGATCTATTTTTTACGGTAGTGCATTTATTAATAAAGCGACATTTTAAAGTGACGTATTTTGATTAATAATAAATGTCCTATCATAGCGTCAGTCCAAGGCGTTGGTATCATCTCGACAAGTCCAGAGGTTCTTTTCCCAGATTCCAGAAATAAAGTATTCAGTGGAATGCGGAGGTACATCTTCCCCGCGCCATTCATACATATGTTATAGATATACCACCAGACAGAGAAGCGTGTATATTGTGGTTTATTGTTAGGCGAGGGTGTCACCAGAGAGATGGTGACCCTAGATGCGTCTATTTATTCTGACTCGCGGAACAGCTGTGAAACCCATGAATTTATGATGGTCTTAGAAGACATCGGTGGGAGATGTATGGGAGAGTTTTTGTGGGTAGAATATGTTTTGGGGAATGTTCTTCTTGTATTGGCGATTTTATATGTGACTTTCACTCGTGTGATATTTTAATGTTGTGTCTGGTGTTTTCTTAGAACGATAGGCTAATTCTATGCAGAATTATCCTTTCTGTAGTCTAAATCACTTCTGTTAAAAAGTGATTATCACTACTTTTAGCATTGAATGGCAGAAGTTTAGCGAAATAGTTTACTTATACTTACTGCAACTAATTAATGTAACCTGTTTCAATTTTTTTTTTAATTAAAATGCTTTTTAATGTGTGACTAATCTTCAGTTAGATGGAACCAGCCAAACCAAAGACGCTGTAAGTAAATTTATATTTTAAAATATACGTGAGGATCTCTGTAAGGGTTTCAAATTTTTAATTGATTGCATTTCGCAATTAAGTATGTTACGTGATTAACTAAAACTATGCATGGTCATGTAATGTATGTGGTGTTCGATATTTCCAAATGTTTTATATATAACCACCCATAGATTGATATTTATCCTATATATAAAACAAAGATTGTCACAGACTGGGAGATCATTTAGGTTAAAACACATTTTAGTTTTACGATGGTTAAAGTTTATTTCCAGCAATTCATCGCTTTTCAAACCTGGCTTCAAATAGTCATTCCCATAAGTTATGGCTCACTGAAGGGCGAATTTGAGGAAAAAGTTTTTGACTCTAAGCAAGTATAAACATTTCTTTCACCTTCCAGGTCATGTCATGTGCCAAATATATTCATTATTAAAGCAGGGTTGCCTTTTTTTCGTTTGGGATTTTACCTTCCTTCAAAGTAGAGAGAGAGAGAGTCCTCACAATTAGGCCTCTCATTTGTCAAATTTAGGGTGGGGTTCCAATGGGTTGATACAGGCCCCGATACATAGTAAACGATTCGTTATCTTCGGCAAAAGGGTCCTCACCCTTGTCCGACCTCTTCAAAGTCTTTCCCTCTATTAGGAAATTCATCAAGCCCAGAAGAATATGACAGCTGGATTCATTGGAAAACCCACCATAGGATCCAATGGGCTCATATAGAAAACCTAATATGCGTAAATATAAAATAAGATAGATGAAACACTTTTAAATTTTATAAACAATACAATAATTACCTGATTTTTCAATGAACTGGAAAAAAGAATCAGTAATAAATTTAAAAAAAATAGTAGCTTTGCAATTTTTTAGTTAATGGTCGCCAAATGACAATTATAGCCACAAATGTCCCCAGATATTTATTAAAAACTGCCATAATTACAATAGCAAGATCAATCGATTTTTTAGGTTTTCGAAATACTCTCGCAAATACATGAAAATATCATCTACCCAATTAGTATGTTGTTAGTGTTATTCCCTTTTCGACAATTTCAGTACTTATTTCACGCCTACTTAAAATCAACTAATTGCATTTTAAATGTTTTTAACATCAAATGGGCTGGCATTAAAACTGCAGTAAGATTGGCATTTCACCTGACAGCTGGTGCAGGTTTCCTAAATATCTTCCGATAAGCTCTGTCTCCTTGATACGCGGCAATGTCCCGCTGTTATTAATTGCCAGCGGACCCTGGGTGATAAAAGTGGAATTAATCGGCCATTTTCTCTTTCTTGATGTGATTAAAAGTTCGAGCTTGTTAAGCTTTCAGGTATTTTCCTGTGTAACGTAATTTCAAGTGGGTGTGTTATATTAGTTTACCATTCGGTGCTGGGAACTTGTGGTGGAATTTACCTTGGTCACTCTCTATTGGGTTATTAATTAGAGTAATTATCATTAAACATGCTTTGCTTCTTTTTTTTTACTTCTGATACTACAGTAAAGGTTTCCACCGGTTATGTTAAGTTCATATCAATTTAGAAGAGGACCGCCATGTTTGTTAGGTCTTACGCATATATTATTTGAGAATTGAATAAATATTACCTTTGGCTTGCAAGGTCGAATAACTAAACAACAATACTAATAGATTTTAAACAGCAATGGATTTTTTTATGAAATTAAATATTTTGATTTTAATACAGTAAAAATCCTATAAACTGATATTTATATCAAAATTTTTTCTTTATTTTATTACTTTAGCCACTTTAAACCCAAGCATGAAATAAATATAAAAGATCTAGATAGACTAGTTAGTTAACTTCGTGTTAGTTAAGACAATGACACGCCTACGCATTCCGTCTCTATTACCAGCGAGTGCAGTGGCCTTGTTCTGGAAATGTAAAATAAATAGCAACCTGCTCTTTTCGATGTGTTTCTTTAATATAAGCTTGAACAGCCAGTACTTCGCTTTTAAAGCGCTATTTTTATGCGATCTTTCTAATTGATTATTAAAATTTTAAAACAAAGAAATAAAACAAAGTATTAAAAAGGAATTTAATCCTGAAAATAACTTATGCCATGTGTATGTTATGCAATGTAAAATAATGCCAAATACTTCAATGAAAAAGATTGAACCAACAGCTCTGTTAACAGGGCATTCGCACAGGTTACTATTTAACATGTTACGTAATAAAAAGTATTCCACTCCTCTTACCAATCACATTAAACAGATGGCGATTAAATGTCTTGTCATTGCTGTACTCTTTTGTGATTGGTCAACGAAGTCTCTATTTGAGTGCAGAGGCCTTCTCTTAAGAAGGGATTCCTTGGACTTCTAGCATTTTTTTACATTAACTGAAGAGAAAAAAAATCTTTAATGAGATAGTACCGAGAACATTAACTGTTTTCTTTAAAAAGCATATCTGGGCCACTTCTCGCCCCTCATCATCAGTCTTGTGGTACAGAGCAGCTGTCCTTGGATACTGACCCCGATTTAAGGAAGGGGTCGAGTATTAATGAATTTAAGAAAATGGTTCATTGTTTCAGAATGAAGGTGAAGTTAAGAAGGAGGAGGTATTAAACCGTGGGAATTAAAATGGCTTTTTCAAACTTTATGCTGGAATTGTTGCTCTAAATGAATCACTAATGACTGGCTTTTGGACGGAAATATGCAAAGTTGGGATGATGAATGAATTGGTCTTTAATGTGTTGCTCTGAGCGTGGGCGTAGGAAATTCATATCATGTTGCATATAGCTGTTTGAACTTTAGGGTTTAATCGTTTTTTGATAGTGAAATAAACAGCAATTATGGCTCATTTTTGTCTGTAATCTCAGCTCTAAACAAGCGGCTTTGCTCACCTAGCAGGAAAACGTGTCAATTGTAGTAAAGCTTACTACATGTATTAACATAAATTATTTATATCATCAAAATTCTTTATTGTGGGTAAAAAAAATGTATAATTAAATACCACATACCTAACATTGAAATTGTCGAGAAAAAAATAGCTTCTAACACAAATTTGATTAAGTGCAAATCGCTTTTCCGAATCCGTTTGATCGGTTGGCGGTTAAGTACGCCCCATCAATATAAACACCCTTGTAAATTGCTAACCTGTAGTTGGAGTCATCATAATAAAACCCCAAATAAATGTTCACGCTCCACAAGCTACTGTTTAAAAAAATTGCCATCTAAGCTCCACAAGCCAACTTTTTAAAAAAATTGGCCATCTAAAAAGAATTCGTTTGTGCATTAGAGAGGAAGTCATCCGTTCCCAAGATGAATATTTATGTAATGCGACGTAATCTAAATTCACGACGTAAATTGCAACTAAAACCAAGTGATTGGTCGTTGCGAGAATTGCTTGTTGCCGATTCGGATTTGCTAGGCTGGCTCTCGGGAATGAATGACATCAACATTTCGGGCCTGTCCACCGTCTCTGGGTCGTGACGGTGGAAAACAATTTGTCATTTGTCAAACAGGCAGTGACATTAACATAACCCTTTTGTTTCGTGAGGTTCAATGTGTAGGCTAATTATACTTTGTGGCAATGTTTTTTTTCTTTTACAGTAGTTGGACGTGTTGGGCAAAGTTGGTTCGAAATACGCCCTTTTCTTCATATTATTTGTTTAAAAAAATCTATTGCTTTTTGTTGTATTATAAATGTAAATTTTAAAATGTAGACAAATTTTATCATGAATACTTTTAATAAAATGCTTGTGAGTTTTTGTCAATGCATAAAATGTTAGTATCGAATTCTAAAATTTTCTAATAAAAATAAATGAGATATGAACAAGTAATTTTATTTTGCAATTAATCGCTAAACAAATAAGTGCTACGTAGCCAAATAAATACAAAACCCAAAATGCGTCATTAATAAGAGATAATTAATTTCAGAAATTACCAAACTAAACATCGACATTTCAAACATTTATATTACTACCTTTCCGTAATTCACGCAAAATTATATTTTATCGAAAAAATTCGCATGCATAATTCTACCTAGGTAGAACGTTATCAGTCCTTTTTTTTTTACGAAAAACATAAACTGAATAATAATACATCGCCCGTTAGTGAAGAAGAGTGACTCATCTCCCATAGATTTAACACGACAAATACGCCACTCTTTTCCGCGCGTCAGTGTGATATGTAAATAACTGGGCGGGATCCCCTTGTAAGCGATCCAAAATATAAAAAAGACCCCCTAAATTTATAACTTCTTTCGAGCGGGAACATTATTTAAAATCATAGATATTTTCGGACGGAATCTGTAATTATTTTGGGCACGCTGCATTGGAGACGATGCGAAATGCATCGATCTAATACCATCATTATTGACGCTGTATTTGCATAGCTTACCCTTTTATCTTTTTGAATATTTATTAACTACGCTAGAAAAAGGGTCGATATGCATGTATTCAAGTTTGGACATCAGCCCTTTATCTTTTCTTGGATACGTATTTGTTGGTCAGGCACATAATGTTTCATCTATGGTCTTTCTTTACTTAACTATTTTTCTTAGATGGTTCTCAGGCTGGGGATTTTAATAATAGTTGAAGAGCAGAATATATTTACTAGGTACTCGAGTTTTCATTAAACTTTTGTTGAAGAAAATAGAGTATCATTAAGATTGAAAAGAAAATAATGCATTTTTTCAAATAAATTATAATTTAAAAATATTTTTTAAAAAACTTTTTAATTATAGTTATTAAAGTTTTAAGTATGTAACGATCTATAAGTAATATATTTAATGTCCTCTAAAGTACTTCTTCTGATTTACGCTTGAAAGAACGACCTCGAAATTCCTGTTTTTAGACAATTCAATGTTTCATTGTCTTCGAAAAAAGAATGGTTTTACTAGTTTCTCAACAATAAACTTCTTATCTTTAGACTTCTTTTTTTGCAGTTTGTAGCAAACTACCCTTAGCATGGTCATTATTATTTAAAATTTTAAGTTTAATAAATGGTGAAATTACTGGACACTTTAAATAATAATATGAGATAGTATTTGGGTATTTAGTAAATCATTTTTTTTATTCTTAATATATTATTTGCTTTTGCAACAACTTAAACATTATATAGTTTAGTTTAAGTAAAATTTGTATGCAACATTAATGAATTAATGTATGAATTTTTATTTTTGACTTATCTGCAATCTGGAATGTTAATGTTATGCTTCTTCATTGTAGATTTTATTTTGTTTATGCAAATAAACACATTTCAAAATAAGCGGTCTTATGCCCTCAATAAACACCCGTTAAAGTCAAGCTCTATATCTTGGCCTACCATTTTCTTTGCTCGCAAATTTGATATTTTTCTAAAGGGGTGGTAAAGAGTCAACCCGAGTAATTTCCAAAAATTCCATGCTGTGACAAAATTATAACTGACATTAAAAACTAAAACAATTTTTTTCCACATCTAGTCTACAAGTTTCTATTACTATTTCGGAATTACTAAACCACATTTAAATTAAATAAAAATCATAAATCACAACCTTATACAACTTCGTCAAGCTAGCCTTGTTTCACGTAATTTCTCTCGAATCGGAATAGTAATTAATGAGAAATGACGCCGAAAGAGAGAAATAACAATAATTTCCTCTTGACTGAATCTTGTGCTGGAATGCATTATTCCAGGCCCTTTCTGAAAAGATATAATGGACGTGCGGGTGAAGTTATAGGAGTGCCTAAACATCCGAAAAGGTTCGTGTCCGGTTGTAAATACGACTTTTGGTTTTTATGCTTTTCCTGAAACCATTTTATTTGTTTGTTTGTGGATATAAATTTTCTATTCTGTAAAATCCATGTTGTTGCTGTTGCCGATGATAACTCAATCTGGACATTTTTTGAGTGAATAAACACTTGGCACTCCCCTGTATTTAAAATAATTTCCTTTTAAGAAAAACTCATCTGCAATTGAAATGTATGACATTATGCAACCTCAATTGGAAATAATTTTATTCCTTCAACACTTATTTCTTACTTTAAGAACAATTTACATGAATATGGCACTCTATGAAGTGATATACTTGGAATGTAAAGTCGTATTTTTGTCGTTGCGTCATGTTTAAAGTTGCGTCATGTATTGAACTGTGCAGTGTAAGAATAAGTACACAAACACACCCAGGCATTGACCCTAAAGTTTTGAAGTGCAAACAACTGCTATTCAGGTGATTTATCATGTTAGTTTTAAAATTTCAAAGACATAACAGGTTTAAATTTGTTTTAGATTATTCTTTACCTGGTAAAATGTTTCGTGAATGAAATTCCGCTCATTTTCACACTGGACGTTAAATAATAGGGTTGTTGATAATTTTTGGTCAACCCTATTGCTTCAGTATTTTTTATTTATAATACCTATAATAGCTCTGGTTTTGGTATATAAATTAAGATATATCTGCAAATGAATAAAAATGCCTAGAATAAAAAAGTATATCAATTTTTTTCACTCACTTATGTGCACATAGAACTAACCATCTTTTCCATCATCTGGAAGTAGTCCAAGTCGCAACTCTTCTGTTTACCCGATGACAATTTAGCCCAGTCATTAAACCCTAAATTGACAGAAATTGCCGACAATTATCCGCCCGGAAAACAAATTTTTTAAGTGGTTGGCATCTGATGCTTGCTTGTTCTCCTTCAGCTACCAACCCAGAATGAAATCATCAGTGAAATTATCAGACTCCGATCCAATTTCGGTGTCGTTTTTATTAGACTGTATCGTTCCGTCCAGACTTCATTTATCAGCGTAATTGGCCTGTACTGCACATGGTCTTGTCTTTCGTTGGATGTATTAGTTTTAATTTAGCAAATTGCATAGTGGTTTTTTACCTACTCTTTTGTTGCTTCAGGTCAGGTTTAATAACATGTCAATTTTTTTTAAAGAGGTTGATCGAAAATTGGTTGCAATATTAAAAATTACGATAGTTTTCAAGATTTGGTTGGCCGATTTATTTAATTTTAGCATTATATTTTTATAAAAAAAAACTGGGTACGTTTTTTGATTATCAAGGATCCATGTTTTGCCTTTATAACTCTAAGTTGTTGAGAAGGTACATTAAACAAAAAAAAAGAATACATTCTTTTAAATATATTATATAATCTTCAAGATCCGAATATCATCTGAGTTAATCAGACGAAAATATATCTTAAATAATGCCTTTCTAAATCGTTATTGATATCGAACACACTCTTTTCTTAAATTACCTGTCACAATAATTTGATACATTAAAACCGCCGACTTCGTTAGGAGAAGCCATTTATACAAGATAAAGCAGACCGTCCACACAATAAACTAAGAAAACGGTGGCTTCTCCGCTACACACTCCAACTATTACTGAGAAGCCAACCTTACATACAGTATATCTTCCTTCTTCTCCGCCATCTGTTGTTGATTAGTTTTATTGCAGCTCTTCTGTATCTTCTTCTTTTATAATGCATTTATGCAATCCATCTATTCGCGTTATGTATTTCGAGATAGGGATACCCATATTTATCGGGGGTTTCTTTCGCCAAGCCCCAGGTTCGCCGCCAAATGCATTTTAATATTGGCGAAAATTCATCATCAACCTTCTATGCCAGTAAAAATTTAACCCTCTGAGAAATACAGACGTAATAAATCCGTTATCTGGCTGTCAGGTTTTCCAGCAACACACATAATCTTTAAAAAGTAACAAATTTAATAATTTTATTAAATTTTTAAAATTTAAAGCATGTAGGAGCCATTAATAACCATCTACTACAGAAATATAAATTTTAAAAAATTTAAGAAATTATATTCTCAGTTAAAAATTTTAATAAATCTCATGCAGTGAAAACATGTTTACATTTCATACTATTTGCTTATTCCTCAAAGGATAAACGAAATTGATCTTTTGACTATAAACCCTATAAAAATAACTAATTTTGTATCAAATTCAGTACAACTGAATTGCAATATTGGCGAAATGTTGGCGAGTATACTAGAAAATCCCCCGTTAAGTAGGATTTCACGGTGAGATGTACCAAAAGCATGATGCATGTAGCTCCCCCCGGTGTTTGTTGTGGGGGGAAGTGGTGGAAAAGACAAATGGTTGGCATATTTCATCGGCTTTGGCCGTCGTTGGCAAGTGATAAGATAGCGCAGTATCGAAAAGTGGACGAAAATTTCTATAAAGCGAGTCGCATTTATCCGGAGTTTATAAAAATAAATTTTATTTGCGGATGAAATTATGTTTTGAAGTTGGACTATTTATGGGGATAAATTTAGTGCGGGAATATCTACTTTATCTTTTTTAAAGTCCTAAAGTGGTTTAAAGGGTTGAAGATATATATTTTGAAAATTGTAACCTTTATATAAACTTTATTTTAACATAGAATTTTTCTCACGCAAACTGTCAGTTTTTTTTTAAATCAATTGATTTAAATTCAAACAAGAATTTCATGAAAAAAAAATCGGAATATGTTCAATCCTAATTTCGTGGTAATTTTGGTAGTTCTCAAAAGTAAAATGTACTTGAATTCCTCTCTCCTGACAATTGTGAAGCTTCAGAAAGTAATACTGCTTACCTCTCATGAATTTACCAAGAAACTTATAAATGTATTCTCTGAATAAACTATATTTAACATTCTTTTACTGAACATTTTGAAAAGATACATACTAGGAAATTGTAAAATATGTAAATAAAATTTGAATTCGTCGTCAAAAGTATATTTATTCTGGAAAACCTTTTTTCTATATTCTATATATGTCATCAATCATTGAGGGATCCTGTGACGCGAAATATGATATTTCGTTTTTATTTGTTTACAAATACATTCCTTCTCTAAATTGGAAAACGTATTTTATTCTTTTTTAAAGGCGAATTTAAGTATAGCTTATATCTTGAGACTGATCACAAGTCTGGTCTATTTCTAGAAGAATATTTCAAAATTGTGTCTTTCTTGAAAGGATTCGCTGAATTTTTTATGTTTCTTTGAATTTTCTAGCCAAACATGAGAAGATCTTGAGTTTTACTTTGTTTTCGACATATTTCTCACGTCCTGGTGTTTGAAAAGTTCGGACGGTCCCAATATGGCCGAGCGTGATTTCCCTTTCATTTTTTTTATTCTTTCAAGAAAAAAAAACTATAGTTCACACAAAGTTAAAATCATTATTTTAAAGTTAGGGTATGTTTACGATACTTACTTTAATATTTCGTATTGTTCGTAGTGCATGAAATTAATATTTTGAAAAAATATTTTACTTTACAAGTCAAATGATACGAATTATTATGCAATCTCGAAAATATGACAATAAAGAAGCTAATAAAAAAAAATAATAGTGATTTATTCGGTTGCTGAAGTAATGCAATTGAAATTTATTTACTTTTGTACTCAACGTGTAATTTTTGTTATTAACATTTTCCACATATAGTGTAAATCGGGATCATTATATAATAGCTAATCTTAAAAAAAATAGCACATAATGTAATAATATCTTCGAATTTCAACGTAAGGCCTCTGGCTTGTGTAGACGAATGCCATCTGGCTTAGAACGGAACCTGAAACCAACTTTCTGTCTAACCTCTCGTCTTACGAATCGAACTTCGACAATCTAATGTCGACCCCCTGATTGCTACGTGACAGTGGTACCGAGTGCTCTTAAATGCCTCATTAAAAACATTTCTACTGACAAATAATAGTCTTCGAACAGCCCAGACTAGAAGAAGCATGCTCGACAATTATCCTCTAAGCGGAGAAGCAAGCGCAAAAGGAAATCCTGCAATATCCCGAGCTCCACCCCTTATAAGAGAAGAAATTTCCTTTAAAATGTTGGTGATTTGACCAATCAAGAATCCTTCTGTTTCTTGTTTCCGCCGGAATCGAATTTCCTAATTTCTCCTGATTTTTTCTTGAAATGGCTTACACCATCTTCCTTGATGAACCTTTTTTGCTTCGATGCAGCAGAAGAAGATGGTAGTTGCTGGAATTTCGTCCTCATCAATGGAAACTAGGATCCGTTTTCTGCTGTGGCCACCGAAAAAGACGTAATTGCGGGCTCGATTGGACGGCAAGCCTCCTCTTCCCCAGCTTTTTTTTTATTGTTTTCTCATCTCCTGATGAACATTCGTTGCTCTGTCTTTTCTTCCATCCGGCCTCAAATCGAAGGAAAGGACCCAATTTGGTAAACCTTGTTTTGAAAATTGTCGAGAAATGAGAAACGTAAGATTGCTGTTTCGATGAGATTTTCAAAAATCTTAGGTCTCACTAATCCTTTGATTTTTTTTCTTTCGTATGGGTGTAAGAAGAAATCTAAGAGATCAATTATTTGTTTGGGATTTTGATGGATTTTAAGATTAGTTGAATGATGCAGGTAGAAATGTATACTGGGACCGTATAACCCCTGTTTGCATTCAATATCATGTGATAATTTAATTTTATATTTATCACTTTAAGGAAGCCATAAATTATTTGAACTCATGGACGAAAATTTTTATAGATGCACAGGGTATTTTTCTTTATGAGATCTTTTATGCTTCTAAAGACGAAGGCTGTCGTTAACAGTATATCCCTTGAAAATTATAGGTATAAAAAATGAAAAACTTGGCGGAATGTGAAAAATTTTACAATGTACCTGTAACATAGAAACATCTTTGTTCGTTAGAATCACGGATCCTTCTATTCTTTCTGACCTCATAAAAAGTTGATGGACAAATTAAAGTTGCCGACTTACTTGGGATCGTGTCCAAGTTCACCTGCAACAATGTCTTGTCAGTCAGGTGGCCTATAAATGTTTCAATCAACAAAAGATCCACCATGGTAGAATCCGACCAGAAGCTGCCAACATTTTCGATTTCCCGGTGCTGATGCGAAACGGTGGAGGTAACTCCCCGCGACTAACAATGCCTTGTTCCTTGTCTGTTCTATCCGGAGACAATGGGCAGGTTATGGGGATCACAGAAGGAAGCGTCTGTTTTTGCGAGAGCTTACGTCCAGGAATGAGCTTGTATCCTGCATAATGCCTACATATTTTGGAGTAGAGCATTCTGATGTTCTTCTCTGGAATAGTTGGAATACGAGCTCAATTCTTTTCGGCAACGTTTGAGATAGATCTGTATGCGTTACGATATTTTTATTCGGTTCTTGCGTTTATCTTTTCGTTTTACTTATGTATAAAGAAACGAACTAAAAATTCCAAACGTCTCTAAAGTTTCATAATTTTTATTTGGTGTACTGTAAGCATTTAAAATTTAATATTTGACAACCAAAGAGGTTGTCTGATAATACTGGCTTTCTATCCTACATTTCCATTTTCAAAATTATTCTACTGTGTTTGTTGTTTTTTGTATGTGAGTTGTTTAACCCTATCGTTGTATATAATTACATTTCCACAATCTTCTAAACCGCGATATCCAGTTGAACAAACGAAAACAAACATCACAAAACAATTTCTTCTCTTTACCATTTATTCTCCATCCAACTCCGAAGTTTGAAGGCTAATGCATGCACCTTTGAGGTAATATAAGATTTCCCTCGGCATTTGGCCACACAAGAGACCGTGTTTCTTGGGGGCTCTCTTTTATATTAAAGTTGGCTTTGGCCTCGGAGTGTTAGGGCAGCGAGGGGCTTTTCTTTTCTCTTATTAGTTTTATTCCTGGTTTGATATTTTTTTCGCCTTCAAACTTTCGCCTTCTTCCCTGTGGTGGAAAATTCTCCTGGGGTAGAAAGATTTGGGAAAAGGAGAATTTTTTTTATATAAATATAAAACTGTTTTCGTTTTTCTTTCTCCACTAGAAAGTGTTCGACTTTTATTGAAGAGTAATTTTCACTGAGGTCTGTTGGAGAATATTACCCACCTTTTTTTTATACGCTAACGCCGACAAAGTTTTTAACTTGGAAGTTTCACTATTGCTTGGTTGAACCCTTTGCCGAGGACGGAAATTGGTATTACGTCTGGGACATAAAATTTTCTGAACGGCAACCGTTTTCCGGATGAATTGTTGAGGAATTTTTTCTCGACGTTCATAACATATTCTCTAAACTTTCTATTGTATTTCAACAATACACATTATGTTCCAAGAGTAAATTATATAAGTTTGGTTGAAATAAATATTTAATTTTTTTCCCTCGAGGATGTTTAAAACTTTACTTAACTCTTAGAATCGAATAAAGTTAAGTTGTTGTTTCTGAAATCGGTGTTTATCGATCTCAAATATTTATCAAATCTTTTCAAATGGCTTAACTTAGAATTATTTCCTTTGACTTTTATAGATAAACTTTATGGGCGAATAGATGTTTAATGATTTTGCAGAATCGTGCCATGAAGTTAAACGTTTTCCAATGTAGCACACTTGACCAAAGACGTGTAATTTGTCGCATTCTGTTGAATTTTTCTTATTCAATCTCCACCCTCCTTTATCAATCTAGTGTCCGACTTTCCTCCTTTCAATTATCCCTCACACAATAACGGTATGCTACCAAAAAACTTAAAAACTGCTACCATCTTTTCCTCACAAGGAGAGAAAGCAAAAAAAGTAGAACGCCTACAAAATCCAATTGAGAAAATTGCAACCTTAATAACATCACCCTCCCTACTTCACTCAAGTATTGTTGCCTCTCTCTCCTATGCTCTACTGTTCCCGTTACACATACGGATTTTAAGGAAATATTAATATGTTTTTATTTTATATGTTCTTCTATGTGAATGGGTTTGGTTAAATTATTGCTCGTAAAAGTAATTGATAAGTTAATCATTTCCGACTGTCTATGTCAAGCATCCTTTATGATCTTTAATGCAGCCAATAACGTTTCGTCATTTAGAACCCTAGTCAAGTGAAGAGGCCAATCCCGGAGCGCTCACCCAACGGAATTTGGAGCGACACGGGTTTGGTTAAATTAGTGCTTGTTAAAATATTTTTGAACACATAATTTGAAGTTGTAGTGCTTCGCTATTCATTTTATGTTAACCATAATTGGTTGATTGGAGAGTTACCTGCCAATAATTATTATCAATTAACTCAAGTTGTCTATACTCGCATACAGAGACCGTAAAGCAAAGGTTTTTTAAAGGTACGTATTTACTTCTTGGGAAAGCAATAAACTTGAACAGCTGCTATTTAAATATAACTTAAAATGAGCAGTTCAAGAGAGATTCGGCCCCATTTCTCTCCCAAAACTCTCTCGGTCGAAGCCTTAAAAATTCATTATGATTATTCATTATTTTTCCACCACCTTCCACAACGTATATCTTTTCATCATTACTCAATATTGCGAAAGAGGGAAGGCCAAAGCTGTAAAATAAGAATAAATAAGTAATAAACTTCCAAAGGGGGGGGGGGGGGGGGAGTCTTTGAAGTTGTTCTTATCCCCCCCCCCTTCTATAAAATCTTCCAATTTTTAGCAGACAATAGAGAAACACTCAAATAACTTACAGGAGTCCGCATTGTCATAGGGTTGAGAGGGGAGGGGGTGTAGGAGAGTATTGTTTTCGCACGTGCGGTGTATGGGTCTTTGAATGCCTATTGCCAGATTTTTCTCCCTTTTCCCCCTCATCATGAATGTTTTTTTTTCTTTCAAAATTACAACTTTGTATTTTGTTTCTCTTAGGGTGTCTTTATTATTTCCTTTGTGTTATTTATTATTTTCAATTTTGATCATTGTTTCAAATTAGGGTCGAGTAATATAAGAAAATTTCTGAATTGCTCAAAAGAGGAGGGAGAAGAATGGCATAGTTTTTTTTAAAGATAAATATAAAAGAAAAAGCCACAGTGATAATTTGTTCACTTATCTTCAAAAGTTCTGTTTTTTTTGTGTTTATTACTGGGAGGGGAGATAGACATCAAAAGATATATCACGTGGCGAATATAGGGAGAGCATATCCTCCAATTGTTTTACTTTTTAATTGAAAAAAATTAATCGTTTGCGGTTCCTCCTTCGTCTGGCAATTCATTCCAAAAAGAACAAATTATCGAGTTTTAGTTGATAGCGGGAGCTGGTTTGAGGGTATTTCTTTTGGAGAAAAAAAGAGGGGAGGGGTGATAATGAGATTTCGTGATAATCCAAATTTCTGTTCCCTAATAATTAATCGTCTCTTTCTCCCTATGATACAGATTTTCATTTGGATGGAGTTAATTTTTAATTATATTTTTATCGTTTTCCGTGTTCCCGCAGAGCGGGAATCACTAAGTGTAAAGTTTTGATGATTCCCAACTTCCTCTTTTATTTTTTGTTTTGTTTATCCTTCAAAGATATAGATGAGTAATGAAAGTTTTAATAATTGGGAACCCACAGTTAAGAAGTGAAAATGTTTGCATAGGATAATATATTTTTAATCCCTTGAGTAAAATCTTAATTTGGAGGGCAAAAGTAATCCCTACTCAGCGTTAATTTTATCCAATTATAAATAAAGTTAATACTTTGTTACTAAGAATTAAAAACCCTATTAATTTCTACGAACTGAGTTTAGTTTTGTTTAACTTTTACTTCATACTATTTGATTTTAAATGTAACTGTTTGTATTAAAATGTATTTGTTTAAAACCATGTATAAATACAAAAAAGCGTAATGAATTCTTTAAGCGATAATTAAGGATGAAAGCGTGCACATGAATATTAATTAAGGCATATTATTCGTTAATGTACCCCTAGTTTGAATAAATTTTTAAATAATGTTAATATAACATAAACATTGGATCGAAGTAAACATATAATGTAAATAAATTATCTAAAGTGTTATTTATCCTTCTATCTACCGATACCAACACCGATAAGGTTAATAACCAACCAACAACACGACACATCAAAGGATTACATTCATGTTTCGAGCACCCAAATTCGCAACCGACTTCCTCATACCCTCGACCATGCATGACAGAGCCACCGATACATACAACACCACATTCCTAAGCACAAAGAGATTACAACCCTTTTTAAACAGAATTGGTAGGATTAGTCATGTTTTTTGAATCACTGACCGCTCTTTAAGTCGTATTAAGGTAATTTGCGACCTTTAGATCATTATTCCCGGCTTTGGTGTTACAAAGCTTTAAGAGACATTTTTGCTAAAAATGTGTGTGTGAATTTGTATTTTTAATTGACGTTATGAATCTTTTTTTTTAATACAGCGACTTTGATCGACATTCGATATGGCTATATGACACGTTATCTTTTAAATAAAAAACTTCAGTCGATTTTATATTGGCAATAGGACTCTTTATTTTCTTAATCAAGCAACTTTGTATCTAATAATTGACAATATGACAAGTCATCAATCTTACTTTGAAAATGTAGCAACTATTTTTTTTTGTATGAAACAGCTTTTTTTTACGATAATAATTGCATAATTATCGTCATAGATCCATTATGATTCTTATAACTCAATATTAGTTAACCCTCTATTACAACGTTGTCAAACTTTCTCATCGTATTGTTAATATTTAATCCCAATAATTATCCCAAACACAACGCGTGAGATACAAGATAATGTGTTCAATTTGTTTCTCTTGTTAGTGGTTGTAATTTTAAAATATTTCGTGTATTTTATATTGGGAAATATGCTGAATGGAAACACGTTTGTTTATTAGTCAGCAAAACGTTTTATTGCAGACTATGCTATAAAATTTGAAGTGCCTGCAAATAAGGCCAAACGTGTACAAATTCATCTAAATTTTAGTCCTTTGTGGTATCTATTTTTAACAGAAAACTTTATTATTCATAGTTAATTATAGTTGCGAAGTTAGTTACTGTACATTATTGATACTGGATGTATTAGTTTAAAAAGACGAAATTGTTTATTTCTATAATTTATTCCTACTCATGCAATTTGTTTAAATGAAAGGAAAATAACAAAAGCTATATATACCATGAACTTAATAAACATCGAAAGCGAAAAACCTTTTCAGAAAGTAATTTATTTTTTTAAAAAAACCTCAGGCGTTACAAATAGTCCGAGCCTTAATAAATCCGCATCTCGCAAT
This sequence comes from Oedothorax gibbosus, assembly GCA_019343175.1. Taxonomy (NCBI): domain Eukaryota; kingdom Metazoa; phylum Arthropoda; class Arachnida; order Araneae; family Linyphiidae; genus Oedothorax; species Oedothorax gibbosus. Next base: position 31,293,539 of record CM033279.1, read on the forward strand.
ATTGAGCTCATAATGAAAACGTCGAAGATTCCCTTAATAAAACAAAACGAAAAAACACAAAACAATATAGTGTTTCTCCTAACAACATGGCGCAGTTCAATTAGTTCTTCCCTAGATATAACGTTACGAGATACAATTCATCAAACCTTATTATTTTCGATTTTTATATCCCCCCTTCTTCGCACCTTTGCTTTTTCATTACATTTTTTTTATCTTTCATAACTGCAGAGAAATTTCGGGGGGAGTCGATCCGTAATGATTCCAGTCAGCGCCCTATTTCTGAAACTTGTGCCCCTTTTCGCATTATTAGATGCCCTCCCCACCTCGAAAGGTGTGCAATCAATTCTTTTTTCTAATATCCATGCGGAGAGGATAACAAATTTAATCGTTTTGTTTTGGGCTTTGCGTGAAACTCGATAGGGTTCATCGATGGAAGTAGTGAAGAGAAATGTTGGCCATTTTTTTAAATAAAAATGTGTGTTTCGTTTACTTTCATTAACGATTTATTCTCTCTCTATTCTTAAAATAATAATAATGATTAAAAAAATCCTTGATCTAATTAAACTCCTACACTTTTTTAACACACCATTAAAATTTTGGCAGATCTTACTTAAATCTACACCATCTCAGTTAATATCCTAATACGCGTGTTGTGTATTAAAATAAACCCTTTCAATTCTCAGTCTTTGTAAAAACTTTCTTTTCAAAATCCTGACTCATCAAAACAATTTTTGGAAGAAAAAGAGCAATTCATTTGATGCCTTACGTTTATTCAAAAAACAAACTGCACATAACACATAACGAGCGCGACTGAAAATACATTTTTGCCGCCTAGATGGTCTCGCGATAATGCCCCTAATCTTCTAGCACCCACTTCTCACATTGTTCCCCCGAACATCCCCGTCTTCTCATCTCTCCAAAAATAGCGTAATTAGTCTATTCCACCATGGAGGTGAGAGTATGATAGAGATGCTGCATGGTTAAAATCACTGCAAAAAAACTGTTCGCCAAAAGAAGCCATTGATCGCTTTCGCAATGCGCGTAATAAGCGCTTGGCGATCTATTTTGGCACTGTATTTTTATTATAATTATTTATTAAATCCTCTTATTTAATATTCAATGCCTTTTTAAATCGGTGGTAGCTCTGTCTTACTTGGAAGCACAAATTTTGTCTAATATGAAATTAGTAATTGGGTATGCTTGGATCAAAGTTACCTTTACGGGTTAATATTGCCACACTTGGCGGTATCTGAACTGTATAAGCACAGCTTGGGTGCATAGAATAAAATTAATAACAATTAAATCATTCGTTTGAATTGAAATGTAACTACTAGCCTTAAAACGGATCTCTTATTACAGTCCATAACTGCAAAAATATCCATCACCTATTCGTAAATAATAAAATTAAACGGTATCGAAATAAAATTAATAGTGCGGTTGGTATGAAATTATGACATCCATTTGGCTACGACGCATTCACCGTCACTCGCCAATTCAATCGTATTCCAGCCTCCACTTGTTTCAACAACTCTCCAAACGACCTTTTTTCTAAAAGTGAGGAAAAAACACCCCAAAAACATATTCCATTATTTATTTTTTCACTGGAGGGGTTTTGACTTATCCCCAGCTACTGCGATGAGCTAGTTGCTGTTTTAAAATTATACATTTCCAACTTGTTATTACGCACAGTTGAATAAAATAGCGTGTGCATGGCCACTAACATCTAATGGCCAAAGCATGTCCCACTGTTCCATTTGTGTTCCAGCCCTCCCCTGTTCTTTTTTTTTTCACTTCTATTCTTTTTTATTTTAAGGAAAACCCGCTGGACTGTACTTGGTAATTTATGTTTTGGTGGGAGGTTTTCAAAAGTGCGGTGCTGGAAGTTTTTTTTTTAGGCGAAATCCTTTTTTTAAAGTTTTAATTAAGTTTGTTTTTCTGAAGGGATATAATTTTTTTCGGTTATGACTGGAAAAACTTTTTGGTACACATATTTTGTTTTGTGTGTTTTCATCTTGTGATTGATGGTACTGTTATTAAGAATTTTCTTCGAAACTTCTTCCGTATTTTTAGGATTATATGTTATTACTAGGATTGTATGTGAGAAGGATAGCTTGAACTTTTGACGAATAAAATTTTATTTTCCATCACCATAAAAAAAAATTTATATTAAGTTTACATAAAAAAAAAGGTCTTGATAGTGGATGAATATAAATAATACAGCAAGGTAAATGGTTATGATATATGGTCAATTGATGTAATTCGTTATGTAAAGAAGTGTTTAAACTAAACATATAAGGTTTTTCTATTCTAAATTTATTTATAGACGTATTAACGCATGTGTAGCGGAATCATAGAAATTTTACCTACATATATCGACTATGGAATAGTAGTAGACCAACTTGATTCTAGATCGTCAAGTATTTACTATTTTCTCAAAAATAGATAAAAAATAAACATAAAAACAATTTCGAAACCTTTTTTTAGCCAAACTGAGCATGCATTATGTATAATGTGCTGTACTGAATAAGGAAATTGAATGTTATTATACAGTTAGCTGTTTCTCCTATGCGTAACGAAATGTCGTGATCAGGTCGAATCGTGCCTCAGTTCGAAATGCGATTTTTCAGAAGCTATATTGTTGGCCAGGGTACTTTTTACAGTTATAATAAGTCACAGCCACTTCTCCATTGTTATAGTATGCCACATAGTTATTTTATTGTACACACTATTCAGCTGTTGAATTTTAATTTATTATGTTACCTATCACAGGTTATTTGTTTGTCTGCATTATATAACATATTGGTGTTTTTTTATATAATGGAGTAAGGAAAACCTATTTAAACGAATTGATGATGTACATAGTATTTAAAGGTAAAACATCAATTTAATGACCTAAAATTGTTCATTATTAGTTGCATTGGGAATAAAGTTTAAAAATAAACTAAACGGTTCTTAAAGAAAGCAAACTTTAAAGAACTTTAAGTATGATTTTAAAGAAAGCAATGCTCATAAAATTTCTCTCAAAGTCTTATAGATTATAATATTCTTTAGTCTAAAGTCATCTTCTATGAAATTCCATAAATTCATCGCTAGCACACATATCCTTATAATCATTTTGTTTTAAAACCTTCAGTTCTTAAAGTAATAATCCCAAAAATTTCCAAAGACTCTTTTGGGAATCCAGATACTTGCATCACACGTGCCCAAATCAGAATTTATCGTGCAAAATTCGACAGCGTCTTCCAAATTTCAGCCAAAAATATATAAAATTCATGCAACTCCTTCTCATAACATCGCCATAAAATCTGAACGCGCAGTATCGGCTAGCACTGCCCGCCATTGATATGACAAAGTTCTAACTGGAGGCTGGAATAAATTGGAGAAAAAGGGATTTGATAATAAAAAACTAAGAGTCCTAAATACAGCAAATATCATTCGTAAGTGATTACGTTTTTGATTCAGACTGATACTAATAATTTCAAGATAGCTTGTGTTTGTGTTGATAGATATGAAGGGTTTTGTTGCAAAACTCATATTCTCTATAGTATTACTAATATATAGGGTCCACCCCATTCATGGGCTACTTTTGCTGCTGGTCAATTCAATTGAAGGACGTCGCTTATCGCCAATGAACGATCTGGGCCCTATATCTAAGTTATGCTTTGGCAATTAGATCCTACCTATGCATTTCCTTTTGAGACCATGATACTTTTAATGTATTTCGAGGTAACCCGTATGCTTGTTTCATTGGGGTCTTAAATGAATATTCAGTCCATTTTTATTGTCGACTATCAGTTTGGTACTTTTTTTAGATTTGCCAATACACTGTAAAACTTAGGAACGTTTAGCAAACACCGGGCGCTTTAGCAACTAAAATTTTCCAGTTACATTCACTGTTAAAAATTAGGCACTTTGTTTCACCAAAAATATGGTTCCTAGTAGCTGCAACGGCTGTGTGGTGAAACGTTAAACCATATATTTGGTATTCGGTTGAACCATTTCTCAGGTTTTTGTTTCCAAATCCAGAAAAATGGTTCAACCAAACACCGAAAAAAAGGTTAAATATTTCACCACACAACCGTTGCAGCTACTAGGAACCAATATCATGGTGAAACCAAGCACACAATTTTTAACAGTGTAGTAAAACAGGTTTAATTATCTATAAATATAAACTCTATTCAAGAAGAAATGTTTGTTAGAACCCCGACAAACCCAAATAGGGACTTCATAAACAAGGGCTAAACTTCATTACTTAATGCAATCTATACGAAGCAAACTCTTTTTCTATCTGTTAAAGTATATCGCTGCCGCTTCATCAAATTTTCAAAAGCCATGGGAACGTTATTGGGATTTCTTATGGGCACGGAGCCTTCTTTGCGTATACCAGTTTGAAAGATTTAAAACTTATCGATCAATATTTTTTTTATAAAAGTCCCTTGGTATTTTTAGTAACGTTGTTAGGGAGTGTAATTCAATTTTTACATGGTATCGCGGTCTGTAAATTTCTTTTTTTAGGTCGAAGAAGTTATTTAAAGAATACTTTTTTACGTATAGCATTTGATAGTTTTATTGTTCGATATTTGACTCTCTACTTCGATGATATTAGTTACACTGTAAAAAAAATTCTGTAAAATACAGCACATTTTCCGCATATTCACAGCGCATTCTGCTGTATTTGATTAAAGCTGGTGCTGTTAACACAATTCTACGTAATCTTGTAAAATTCATTGAAAATATAGTACGTTATGTAATTTGAACCTTAGTGAAACAATTAAGTAATTTGTTCTTTGAATTTATTGTATTAGTTAGTGTCTGCATTTGTTGTTCTAAAATATCTATTTTTTCTTTTATAGGTAAGTTTATCATGGATTTTACTGATTTCAATTCCTTAATACAATCCGGCTAATTGATGATACATGTAATAGAAGTCCGGATATTTGGTAAAGTATTAATGTTAAAGTGTAATACTAGATCTTTAACAAATGCCTTACGATAATTCTTAAAGACGTTATATTGTAATAAGAATTGAAGAGACGATAGATTTACTTCAAAAAAGACGTTTCATCCCCTAAAATGTTTATATCTTACTAATGTATCAATATCAAATATATTTTCTTTTATGGCTTAAACGTATCTACAATTTGGACGGAAGTGCAAGTGAATAGGCTCTATCAGCCCTTCATTTTTTCCAACTATGGTTTTTCCCCTTCCAAGACTATTCCTCCTAAACAAATTCTATCCATAGAAAACAACAGTTTTTTACCATTAACTCTCCCTCAACAAAACAACAAAACCCGTCAATAGCCGCATTCCTTCGATTGCCTAGGCACAGCCAAGCACTGCCGGCCGGCCTGTTTCGTGCGAGTCTTGGGAGCGTTTGCAGCTGCCTTGCCTTTTCCATACCTGGCGGCTACTCCTTGACAGTTTGCTGGAGACGTAGAATATAAAAAAAAATAACACAGAAAACCGTCCCCGAAGATTTTCAGATTTCACCTGTCTTGAAGGCACGTGAACGATAAGGCGTGGCAGCGATTGAAACCTAAGATGGCGTCATAGTGGTCTAAGTCTAGGCATTGGCCTTTGTTAATTTAGTTGTCGTTTTTTGTTATAATGAGTTTTGGTATAGGCGTTATTTAATCAGTTGTATAGCTTTTTCCCCCACATCTCATATACATTTATTTAATATTTAAATGCGTCTTGGTTTTAGTTTCTTTTTATTTTGTCAGATAATATTAGAAATAACGTTTAACGAGTTTCATTGAACAAAGAGTTAATAATCATAATTTCAATTTGCCTTTGTTTGAGTGACATTGGTATAACTTTCTTTATAGTGCCATTGTGAAGGGTAATAAAAAATTAACATGAATAAATATAGGAATAAATTTGTTGTTTAAAACCATTAAAAGTAAAATAAACAAGTTTTAAACAGAATTTAAATAAGTAATCCTGAAAACATATGATCGAAAGAAAGCAATAGATTAAAGATAAAACTGAGAAATTACCGTTGCAGATGCTTCTTTCCACAATATATGTTACCTTTAAAAAGTAATGCACTTTTTTTTTTTAACCTTTTCTATTAATACTTTTTCAGCAATCACTTACATAACCCCCATTACAATCTTTTTTTATTACTGGCAATTCTGATATAAAACTAGACAATCCACCTGACATACACCACTATTGATTGACTCGGTTGAGCTAAGAGGGTAAAAAAATAAGCTCTGCCCATCCGTTCTATTAGTGACATCTCCCAAATGATAGATATTACTATCTTGGAAGTTTTTCGGCATGAGGTTATAAGGGAGCTAATAGTTCAATGTTTCGTAGTTATTTTTCCCATGTGAGGCCTCTTTTTTTAAAAACATTTTTCCTCCCCCTTTCGATTCTTTTTGTCTTCCATCGAACACTTTGTTCCTTTTTTTTAAGAATAAAATTATATAGTGACGTTCTTCTCTGAATGTGATTTGCTACAAGAGGACGTTTTTCTTTTCTACTTCTCGAATCTTATTGTTGTTGGACGTCTGTCCGTCCGTCCGCATGTCGTCCGAAATAAATGATGGGTTTGTCCCTGTGGAATAAGAATGCGACCATCTTTTTTGCGTTCGATTTTTTTTCTATCTTCAAACCTTATATGTGTGTATTTGCCGGAAATAAATATAGATGAGGTAAAGAAATCAATGTTAAAGTTATTGAATAATGATAGTTATTGCTATACTAATTGAAAATTAATTAAATGTGCTAGGTTGATTATTGCAATGTAATTTTTTTCTTAATACGTATAAGAAATTTGTGTTTTTTCTTGATGCACACTGAACTAATAATAGGTAACAATTCTTTGAATGATCCAGCGGAAATTGAATATAAAAATCATCATAAATGACATTATTATATTATCAACCAATATTCGATTTAACGACCTGTTTCTAATAACAATAATTTCGAACGTTTTCAAAACTTAGTATTCCAACTTTCAATTTTATTTTAATTATTTTATGAACCGGCATTTAATTTTTTTTTCTTCTTAAACTTCAAGTACATATGCGGTAGCTCAGTCGTGTGAAGCGTCATGCTCACATCGGAAGGGTTGTGGGTTCTGTCCTCGGCGGTGCTCGCCATTCTGATGGTTGCTGGGTCGGCGCTTATATCCGGCTAAAGACCGCCGTGTTGCTAATGGTGGCTGGGGCACGTTAAATATGTCGTGGTCACAAAGTCCTCCATGTTCCCATACCAAATTAATACCTCTGGGGGTACCAGTCAGGGGGTTATCGGCCTTTGATCTGGATCAAAATTCCGATATGTGAGTGAGAATGGATGTGTGAAAAGGGACCTCCCTGTAAAACGGATGTGTCATGCTGACGAGCAAAAGTCGGACTTCCTCCCTTGTGGCGCTCAATAAAAACGGAAGCCGCCCCACTTCGCCTTAAAATCGGGTAGTTCTCTACTCCGGGCTCGGTTACCGAGTGGCATTAGAAACAACAACAACAACAAGTACATATGATAAAGTCATAAATAATTTTTTGTGCAAATTTAATCCTTACTTCTTGTGCATTCCACTCAAATAATTTAAAGTACAAATTCACGTTAGACTTGCCATCATGAATTCCTAAACCAAAGTACATATAACCAGATCGAAATTTCCTCCCAATTCCATTTAAATCCTTTCCCCATTTAAGCCTATTTGACACATTCCTTCATCTCGCTGTCGACTCGGATTTAACATGAAATATCCATAAACCCTACCAAATCGGTTCCCGGCTTTATTATAATTACTATTCCAACGTCCATGGGACTTACAGGTTTAAACGTTCTGGGTGTTGCCACCACTGTGGTAGAATGAATAAAAGATAGAATTTCGAATAGTATGTCCAAATAAACGGCGAACGGAATCCATTCACGATTTTCGTGTTTTGGAACTTGAGCAACATAATAAGATATTTAAAGATCTCCTAACTACAATATCGGAGTTGAATGCTTTGCAAACATTAATAATATTTCTAATATTTTTCAATAGGCTATTCCACATAAATTTGTGATTACCATAGCAATACATTTTTGATTCTTGCATCCCTCTTTCAAGTTAAATACATATAAAAATAAGTTTTAATGTTAAATCTGATTACTTATTGTTTTTAGATTGGCATATTTAGTTTTTAGTCGCGCCATATTGATGGTATATCTATTGTATTAATATTAATTCATTGTACTTCCAGCTATTTCGTTATACTCTTCAGTTTGTACGATAAACTAATTTTATTTAAGGTTTTTATATTCGAACAATTTTCGAGACCACATAAATATAATGCACATTTTATCGTTTGAGGTTTAATAATAGACTTTGCCCTAACTTCCGCTCTCAATTCTTGTTTTCTAGTTACGTAAATAGTTAAGCGAGTTCTCCCTCATCATCTCCGAACCAACCGCTAATGGCGTTCCATTTTTCTGAAAAATTGACTAGGTAAGCCTAATGCCTTCTTTATGGTCTACCATGGCAGTACCGAAAGTCTTAAGTGCATCAGCAAGTTGGAAAGCGGGAATAAGGCACTCCAAATTCAATTCGAAATTCGCTTTCTCGTCCAGAACTCAAATTACGAAGTTAAAAGAGATTTCTTGAGAGACGACAAAGCTAAGGTTGAATTTTCATTCCTTTATTACGCAAAGTTACGCACAAAGTAACCATTCAAAAATTTCCCTGGATGGATTTGTGGTTACTGAACTGGACTTCGACCTAATGGGACTGGTTTATATTCCTGACAGCTTACCTGTGTAATACCATCCTTTTTTTAGAGCATATGTTATCTCAACGCAACGTCTAGAATATTCTGGTGCGGCAAAATAATAATTAAAATTGGGGTAAAGGGCAAGATAATCATTAAAATTGGGGTAAAGCATCCTTCCTGCATCGGTGTAATTCACCTTGAGTCCGTTGGGGCTGGCTCAAACTTAGCCGTTCGTGTTTCAGTAGTTATAAAACTTTAGATAATTAAAATAAAATTTTAAACGTCACTGATAATAAAACCTTATATATATATAGCCCCCAGAATTTGTTGTCTAAATAACTATATAAATTGCAAAATTCCTTGTATCATAAAAATCTGTACTAGTTTTGTAAATCAGAAATAACCAATTTTACAAAAAAATTTATCTTGTAATTTCCGGATACAGAAATCCTCATGTTACTACATTCAGTGAAATGTTCTAGTATTCTGATTTTTGCAAAATTGTTTCATCTCGATTGGAAGTTGCGCAGCGCATCAGCTTCTAAGTTTCGTTTGTATTATTGGATGCAAAGTTCTAATCATGCCATTTTAGCTTAAATCGGTTAATGATTTGTTTACTTCATGTCTGCAACGGATTTATGGTCAGCGAATTTATCTTTTTATTTATCATCTGTAACAGTATTACTTCAATTATTATTGAAATCGCAGAATTTATCGTTCTTTTTTATCGTTTCAATACGCAACCGATTGTTATGGTATCAATTTAAATACATTTAAATTGGCTTGTTTCGGGCAACGTAGTTCCTTCCAGATTTCATTCCTACATTTTCTTCGATTGGTGCTAAGTATCCACTAACCTATTGTATTACGCTACAGTAGCATATTATAAAATATATGCTGTTAGTTGGATAATAAGTATCACAAATTAATTGCTGCCACCAACCCAACAAAGCCCTCAAATATACAATCCCACATTTCAATAAACACACCACGTTCGCGGTATAGAATCCCCCATATTAAATCGTCACCGAATCATCACCTGTATACGACACGTTGTCATCAGCCTAGCCCCTTTCAGCGTAACGCCCCTCCCAATTAGCCGCCCCACTTAAACACTGATGAAACATGAGCGCCCCGTTTATGTGCCGCCCCTGGCTTCTCTTCATTAAGAAATTGCAGGGGCGCTAACTACCTCTCTGCTTTTAATGATATTTCAAAAGAATTTCATTTTCCGGAATTTTTGGAGTGTGTATTGTGGCTTTTCCTTCCTTCCTAGGCAATAAAATCGGTTCCGGTGTGTTATGTTTGGTATAAATGACGGAGTGTACTTAATTGAGAAGGTGTGTTTATAGTACGAAATGAATAATGTACGATGTTGATTTTAATTGTCCTTAATCTTACGGCTATAGCATTCGATGTAAAAGTAAATTTTTGTATATAATTTTTTCGTGAAGTGTTATGTACTCCGGCCCTTAAGATAGGTCAATAGAGTATTTTGCCCTGTGTGTATAATAGGAGTCTTAAATTGATAATATGGTGACATTCTAAATATATAACCCCTATCATCTTGATATTCATACAAAATATTGCCAATTTATGCTTCCTTTACTCCCGGTTTTCGAAAAAAATTACACGTGATTTATATAAGCTAAAGTTTAATTGATGACACCGAATCTCACGAAATTTGAATTTTAATTAACACGGAATACCTTATTAATCCATCACTTTATATACTCCCATCTTATTCTATTCATTAAATTTAAATTAGCAGACATATTCAATTTACCGAGCATCAACTTGGTTCAATTAATTCATGGGAGGTTACGACCACAACCAAAATAATATCGTAACGTGTTATAAAAACTCGGACCACCTCATCTGCCCTTGAAGAAGTCTTTATATCCTCTTCACTTTTTTTCGATTTTTTCCCCCACTCAGGATAGTCTACCTTTTCTGACCGGACATGAGTTATGGCATCGTTATAAACGTAAAAAGACCCGTGGATAGAGGAGAAAATGGCCCAATATTCAGGTTTTTAGGAGCCGTTTATGGATTTATTTTCTTCTTTTGAAGTTTTTTTCTCTCTAATTTCACTCTTGATGCTTCTTTTTATCGACCCTTTATTGAAGGGAGTCTTGGGAGGTTTTTTTATTAGATTGTTTGTACAATTTGATAATACATTTTTTTAATAAATTAAAAATTAAAGTGTTATGCGATTTATTGTGCTTTAAATTCAAAAGTTTGGAGATGTATCAATAATAGTTATAACTTTTTTTTGTTATATTTAATAATCCTATGGTATGAGCTCCAAATGGGAAATATTATGTTGACCAGCAGGCAGCAATAGAATTATGACTCGAAATTTAAGGGATGTCGATGTATTTTTTCGGTCGAACCGATGTTTTAGTAAATTATAAAAAAAAAATCTCCAGTGCCGATTTCACAGCAGTAATCATCCCTTCAAAAAAACACCCTTGTTTCAAATCGCGTGAGAACCAAACGCTTGCATTTCCTGTTATTTTCACGTAACATACGACCATATCGTTCATCCTCCCCCGAGTAAAAAAACACAGATCTGAAGCTAGCGCCTTTGCCGGAACATCCCACAGCGCTCTTTTATGACTCAGAATGCCGACTGAGCGTAAAGCGCGATGAAGAATGATTCTCGCAAAGGGTACTTCCCACCTTTCATAATTTTTCGGATACATTTTTTACAGCGAAGTAGAAAAAGTACCTAACACACCCCTTTTTTTGAGACAGGGCTCGTTTGGTCCCCCGCTCTTCAAAAGAATCCATGGCATGAATATACCAGCTGTTTTCTATTATTTATGTTGCCGAACTGTAAAAAAGACACCTCGGTTATGTTATGCTGACTTTGACAGGCAGACGGCTCGTTCTTTCTGTCGCCCGCTACTTTCGGAATGGTATGGCATTGGAACATAGAATCTGTGCCGCCGGCCATTTTGATTTTCCATCACCTATTCGGATGGGGAGCGCCATCTAGTGTTGGAGTTTGTTAACGTTTCTGTTTCTCCTCACCTGACGCTTGATTGAACTTCTTTTCAAACTATATTTATCCAAAATTATAAGTATAAAGTTATTTGACCTACCAAAAAATGCATACGTCCGTTTCAATCAATCGAAACTCGACAAATATATTTTAATCTCGCAATTTTATAAAAGAGATTTTATCAATAACACAATTTCATTAGATTACCAAATAGTAAGTATATTATATTAAATCTAATCTTAAATATCAAAACTTCCCATCATTTACGCTTCATAAATTGCTTATAAATACGACCACAAAAACATCGCGAGAAACGAATACTCAAAATTCACATCCAAACTCATCGAAAATGACAAGATCCTGTACATAAATCAAACCAAGTTTCAATGTTATCTTTATAAACCCTGATATAAATCTCAATATTAAATTGTAACTTAGTGTATCTACATTAATCCTCATCCGGTAGATAAAATTACTTCAAGCTTTGTAGCAGAAGCGAGAATTATTCTATGTGAACGAACTGCCCTCTTTGGTACTCTATCCGTGATTAGCCTGTTTTAAAAGTGTTTCTCTCATCAGCATTATTTCTTGTTGTTGTTTACTGGGTTTGTAGTTCGATTCGATATTGTACAGAGTGTGGAGTTAGAGCTCTAGAGAGGGGGTATACTTGATGGTAAGGAATTATTTTCTTTTTGTTTGTAAACAATAGATCGTGGTGAATGTTGTTAACTTGGTTTGGCTTTAAAGTAAATAGTCATTATTTTAATTATCATTAAACACAACTGTTTTTTTCATATTTTATAGGTTAATTTACTCATGCAAAAACTATTTAGTTTTGATTCTGTATGTATTTTCTTTACGATTCTTATTTTAAATGCAAATGTACTGGCCTTTCTGTGAAATTTCGAGTTAAAATCAAAACTAGTCTTCAGTCACTTTAAAATCCTTGAACATAAACCTCAACTTTTAATTATTCAATGCACGTTTGTTTAATATTTTGTTCATGAAATTTCAAATTATACACATAAAAACTTTATTCAAGGGAAAACCGTGTTCTTGTTTTAGTCTAAACAAACACTATAATTAGAATAATAGTATGTAAGAGTGCCGGCCCATTTTGACTTTTCTTCCTATTTACTCTAACAAAATGCAAATGGGCGCGGTGTTTTTTGAGCTCTTGTTCTGCCCTGTAATTGGCCTCGCCGTAAAAACAAAATTGCGCTATTAATTTGTCGTTTTTATCAGTTCTATCCAACGAGTTTCCGCTCTCTTTTAGTAAAGTAATGCATCACCAAAAAGGTAATTTTTTATTTTTTATTTCGAAGCACTTTAATTTTAGCCATCACGCAAAAATGAAAGAAAAGGGGGTACATTTTGAAAAAAATAAATGCAATTGAAATAAAATTATTTCTCCGTTCTCCCGAGTTTTTATTGTTATTAAAAATTACCATGGTAATTGCTCATGTGTTTCGTGATATAGCACAAGCAAGATGGAGCTATTTTCATGTGACTGCAATTTCGAGTTCACGATTTTATAAAGGTTTTCTGCTTCCTTCTTTGTGAATATTGTAGTAATTGATTAGGAGCCGATTCCGGTTTGAAATTCAATTTTATTAAATTCCTCTTTCAAAGAAAAGAAGGAAGATGCGAGTGTTAAACCTCTATTGTTTTCTCCGGTATTTATTAAAGGTTTCTAAACGTGACGAGGTGTTTTTTTTTATTTTCCTTCTTTTTTTAATCAACTCCAAAGCATCCTCTTCCGTTTAGATTACGTTCCCTTAGAGAGTCTTTCCTCTCTTTAACAACTTTTCTTGCTTTTTTAAAAACCAACTAGAACACTAATTAAAAATCAGTTTTATTAAGTTTGTATTATATATTGTTATTATTCTTATGCTGTTTTTGCCAATTATAATTTCCTATTAAACGAATTGTCAACTTACAGTTCACAGTTATTCTGAATCTCATTCTCACGAGCTTAGAAATTATCAGAAGAAATGCATTTATTATACATTTTTTTTAATTTATGTTGCTCAAATTTTATATAAAATACATATTCAAATGTATTACTTTATTTTAATGTGGGAATTATTAATAATTATTTCACCAAAGTATTGAACATCACATTAAGTTCGTTTATTCGACTCGATTTTAAAAATAACTATCCTCTTATTTATCTAAGAAAAATAACAAATGCATATGTGACAAAACATTTCCCTTGAGTAAGGAGCACAAAAAAAACGATATATAAAAAAGAAGACCCCTAAAAAACAATAAAAAGAAGCCGATATTTAATCAAGCTGTCCCTTTTCTGCTTTGTCAGCTCTTCCTTCTGTCCAATCGCCCGTGAATCCCTGCAAGTGATACGAAGAAAATGATTATTTGTAAAAGAACAGATTTTTGTATCAGATTTATGCTCCTGTGTCCTCTGATAATGGAAACTGAGTAACGTCCCGTAATCTCTTTGTAGATTGCTGCCCCGTTGAGGTATTGATTGCAGAATCATTATATGAGTAACTATTTCGTTACGGAAGTTAGTTATCTGCTAGCCTTTTATTGACCATCATCGTCTTTTTCTTATTTGAAATACATATACCAATAAAACAATTACTTAAATTCCGATACATTTTTTTTTTCACATTTGATGTATACGTTGTGTTTGGATTTAAGCAAGCGTATGAATTTTGTAATCTATATTTTATCTTTTTTTATGATGTAAATAACTAAATAAGGTTGTTGACAAATGTTTATTTTGAGATACAAAAATAGTTTACAGTCTCCGTGTTTTCTGTTCTTTTACTTAATTAATGTATGAAAGACAATAAGTAATCTATTACAACCTGAACTAGAATATTCGATAATCGATCACCAAATAATTATTTTGAAAATAATTATTTGAAGTTTCGGACTGTTATTATTCAGTTAATCATCGAGTTTTGTCAGTTTTCTTCTTTAAAACGCATACATACTTGCCAATTAATATTTACATCACAGTGTTCATCCATTACAAATCATTTTCAAATATTTCATTTCGAACTGGCCTATCTGCCATCTGTAGAAAAGCGACGCCAATCAGCTGACTTAATAGAATATGAACAATTACCAGTTAACGAAATGCGATACCTCATGATCTGGCTGTTTGCCTCCTGCTTTGTATTTTGACCTCATCCTTCCTTTCAACCCATACCTAGGCCATTAGCCTAAAAGCCAAACTCGAGCCATTTAACCTAAATGGGCACCCCCGTAAATCTATCAGAGGGGGCCTTTTGTACCATCCTCGGCTATATTGGCCATTTCCTTTCTTAATACGACTCCCCGACTCTTTTATTTGTGGCTTTTCCCTAATTATCGGAACTTTCTCTTCTCCCTGTTTCACGTTTCCAATTAAGAACTGAATGCCCTCCCCCTCAACCTTTTGCATGAGATTCTGCACCGCAGATAGACAGACCGACAGACAGAGAAACTGCAATAATTAGAGGCTGCCGAAACTGAACCGAAACCGGGACGAACCGGTGCGTTGGTGCATGAACCCGAAATTGCCCCACCACGTTTGTATGTGGCCCCCATCTTTTCGGGGCTTAAAAGTGACGTCACTTTTGACGGGTGGGTGGGGAGATTTTATGAAACATCCGGAAAAGATGCCCTCCCCAATGCTTCTCAACAACATAGAAACAGTTTTTTTGGCGAAATATCTGTCATTTAGAGCCAAAGGGGCGTAACTCCATTTTGTCCCAACTGTACAGGAAAGACATTAAAATATTTTGACGAACTCATTGTTTGTTGCGGCAACCCACTGTTTGAACTCCCCAACAGAAATTTGTTTTTAAGTTTACAGAAGTATGCTTTTGTTGCTGGATGCAAAGACAAGCTCTACATTCAAAGCTGTGAAACTTAGAAAATCTTCGTTTATTGAGAGTTATGCCCCTTTGGTTCTGATGTACAATATGAGGGTGCGGGACAAATCTGGCCGGCTTTCAGCTAAAGTGCGTTTTTATAGCCCCCCGTAGTGCAACTGATGTCGGCAATGGTGGTAATGCTCCGTTTTTCAACTCTGAAGGAAGTTATTTGGTGTTTGGAGGGTGTGTGTGCTTTTTTTTATATTTTGGTTAACAATTTGGTTGGAAAATTACTTACTCATTGTATTAGCGTGGGGTGGCAGAGGTATTGGGTCGTATCGTAATTGACTCTGCACATGATGGATTTTCGAAATCTCTTTCAGGATAGAATTGAAGCAGTGGGCATCTCAATGCACCATGCCCAGATCTTTTGCTGTTATGAATTGTCACCCCCCCCCCTAATTTTATTTTGAAAATATTGATATTTGTTATTTCTTAGTTGCAATAAAAGGAATTAAAAATGCTTTTAAGGCTAGCATACTACGTTTGGACATTCTATTTTTCAAGCAGTGATTTTGTATTCCTGTAGCAGAACTTTTATTTGTGCAAATCATTTAGCTGTCGATTCAAAACATACAGCAAGTCATCGCATTTAACGTGGTCAAAGAATTGGTCGACCCTAGGCATTCGAACCTGTACAACCTCAAAACCGATTAGTTTGCCATTTGTTTCCTCACACCGACAAGAAGTTATCGAAGCCCAGAAAACATTTATCAATGTCCTGGGCCCTTTTCTAAAGGTGTTTCTCGTCTGTAATTTGAGGGAGGCTCTACTAGAGGGTCGGGTAAGGTTATTTTCACCGTCGGGGGTCATGAGAGAACTTTGCTGTGTTTCGATAGCAGCTCAAGTGCGTGGTGGGTGGTAAGAGGGTCAACGTGCAGCTTTTAATGCGTGTCTAATGCCCCTTGAAGCCCACCCCTCTTGATAGCGGTGACGCATCAAACTAAGCTTGTGTTTCCAGAGGGAAGGAATCCTATTTTAGATCGATGGGAAATATTAGTTGAGGACACATGTTGTAAGACTTGTGCTCTTCCTATCTTTGTTTAGTGTGGGGATATTGTTTACAATATGAGGAAGGAGGACAGGTATATTGTTTTTATATCAATTTATTTGGAATCTCATTTAGGGTATTTCTAAGTGCAGTTAGATATATAAAAAAAATTTGTTATCAAAAAGCTTATATCTGTTACAATATCAGTTAACTTCTCACGTGCTTCTGTCATCCCTTTTTTGAACTACCAGTTTGATAACATATTTATCTTTTGAAATAACTCTGTCAAATGGACCAACTAACTTGATTTCTTGCTAAAAATTACTAGCCTGATATATAAATTACCCCAACCAAGTATTTAACGCTTCGAAGATCGAAATGTCTTCAATCACATTTATCCAATCTCAAACATAGCAATCCGTCATCCATGATCACTTCTTTCCCCAAAGTCACATACTACATACCCACACGTCACATTCGAAATATCTTCAATTTCTTTAACACCAGTGGGCGTCTCTACACGAACAAATTACGCCAAATGCGTCGCCAATTACACACCTTTCCCAACGCAATTAATTAAAATCGTGTCACCAACTATCCTCCGCACTTGTAGTTCTTACATTGCACCACATCAATAACAAATCGATAAAA
The DNA here is from genome assembly GCA_019343175.1 of Oedothorax gibbosus. Taxonomy (NCBI): domain Eukaryota; kingdom Metazoa; phylum Arthropoda; class Arachnida; order Araneae; family Linyphiidae; genus Oedothorax; species Oedothorax gibbosus. The sequence goes on from CM033279.1 coordinate 31,310,801, forward strand.
CATATATCAATCAAGCTTCCATTCACCGCCTACGCACCTTTTCACCAAATTCCGCCCCCGGTCGTTGTACGTATAAATTGCCAGTAGCCCCTCCACAATAACACTAATGTCGTGACTCACTATTTCTAGGTTTTGCTGCCTTGTGTCCCAGGTGGTAAAATATACGTACTCGGGTCAGTTGCCAATGTTATGTATCGGAACATGCCCCAGAAAATGGCCAAGGAGGGGGAGGTACAAGTGCCATCGACGCATGTTGAAGGAGATTCATGCATATGCATGGGTATGACTGCACCTGCTGTTGGGAACAACGTGGGTACTTGACTGAAGCAGTTGGTGTGTAATAATAATTATATATATATATCGCAGGGGCAGTGGCGGATTTCTATCCAAAGCGATGAGTCAAAGCAGCGTTTGGCTTGTCCATTAAGTTCATTGATCTAGCCGAAGTATACCTTTGTTCGTACTGAGCAAATTGTACTTATCTAAATCTACTTCTGAATCAAGAAATTTCGATGAATGTTGAGGGTATTTATAGAATACTTTGCGGATATTTGAAATGTTAACTTTTAAATGCTGTCAGCAGCAACCGTTGGCTGCTGAACATGGTTCCAAACTGCACGTCGACGTCGTTGCCATATCTAATAGAGAATAAAATCAATCAATCATACCTGTATCATTACATGTTTCATTCGAAGCCCACCTTAAGCGATCACTGAGGTCGTGCCTTTCCAACAAATTGGCCAATGTTCTTCGTTTGGTTTTGTATAGAGTGGCTTATTGACCATTTCCCAAGACCACCCAGACGAAAGAAGAACACAAGTTTATTTTTTTTTGTGACCTTCACTTAGATCTCTATCGTATTCGAACTCTTTTCGCTTCATTTCTCTTCGACGTGCCCTGTTCCTCCGAGTTCCATACAGGGTCACAGAAAATGAGATCAGGGGTGATCCCGAAAGGGATGTTTTATTCTCTTTTGTTTTTACCCCTTTTTTTGCCTTTTTTTTTCTCCTGGAGATAGGGAATCATTGATATTCAGACAATTTCTCCTATTTCGACTTCGTCGGGAGCTTTTTGATAAAACATACGTCAATGGGCCATTCATCTTTTTTTAAGGAGAAAACAATGGTTACTTGCTATTCCGATGTGGGAAATGGTTGTTTGTATGTGACAGAGCAGTAGAATTGTTTCTAGGAAATTATAATTTTGTACCCTTTTTCTAAATTCGGGGAACTAAAGATAGAAAAGTAAATTATACCAGGAGACAATGATAGAGTTCTTCTTAACCTCTACGAATAAATCAAAACAAAAAAAAAAGAAAAATATTTTTTGCTGTTGTGGAAATTGATTTCTGTGTATTGTAGAAGTTTATGAACTCGTTATGAATAGGCTGAGGGCGCTGCTGCTTGAATAGTCTATCCCCAAAAACATTTACTTGGCTCAGAGAAACATCGACTTTTTGAAAGCGCAAGAATAAAGAAAAAAGCTAATATTTTACAGACTAGAAGATCTTTTTAAACTCACACCTCTTGGTTGAGCTCTCAAACCCTCGCTTTATCACGTATCGTTCCCGAAAATAGACAAGATCGTCGCTGTTCGCTGTCATTTCTTGTCAAGTCACTGTTGATTTAAACTCCACACTATCTTGGATGTTTTAGAAATTCTACAAGCTGCCAGAAGGAGTTTGTCCCGCACCTTATGTTGCGTAACAGCTGGGGTGGAGATTGCCTTTCGCGATGAATATACTTAAAAATGTGCGCACCCCCTATTTCAGTGAGTAAACATTTTGTTGTCCCGAGGTTCATTGATCGGTAGAGTTTGTTTACTCAGCTTTGAAAAGTATTCGTCATCTTGGGCATCCACACGAGAGCTTTGTTGTAGGCATCGACTGTTCGTCACTTTTTTTTATTATTTAGAACTGGGTTTGATGTGTGCACAGATTGCGTAGCTTTCGTTTAACAATCTTGTTATACTTTTTTTGTGTTGATGGGTGGTTAAGCCCGTATTATATATGTATGTACACTATGAGTTAAAGAAATTCCACAAAAATGTTGTAAACTATTTGTTAATTTAACTAGAATTAAAATACATGTTAACTTCATTACGTACATCGTATAAATCGGGGATGAATTTATGTTCAAACTTATTTATTGATCCTTTTATTTTTAACCCATTGACGACGACTTTGTTAGAACCATTTCCACCTTCATTTCTGAAGAAAAACGTTAAGTTTTAAGTTTTTTAAATTCATTTTTTGTGTAATTTAATTTGTTTATCATGAATTGTTCAGGACTATGGTTTTCATTCGTCTAATATTTTGTCAATTTAGATAAACTTAAGCAGAAAGCTCAATTTCACGTGGCAAATTTTCTGCTAACCGTCGCGAATGGGTTAATACAGACATTCAGCTAGTTAAACATTAACGCTTAGCGAGAAATCGAAGAACATATAGCTCCTGTATCACAAAGTATATATAGTGCCGTATCACAAAGAGGGATAGCGACCCTTTTCGCTAATCTGTTTCAGTATTGATTATTCACAATCCGGCGAACATGAATGATTGCTAATTGTAGCTGGAGATAATTTCGGTCACGCAGTTATTAATTATTTATTCAGAACCCGAAATCCCCAACTTTATTCTTTACCAATAAATCAAATACGGCATTTGGCGATTACCGCACAATTAAGGGTTATTATGTTCACTGACTTTATAAATAAGAATCAGTAATAATTGGCGTATTTACCACTAAACCCTCTTGCAGTTAGATTGGACATGGGTTACGGTGAAGATATATTAAGAAAGACGTCTCCAAGCTTGAATACAAAATGTTTATTTACTACAAAAATTAAAATTTGAGTTAATTTTTCTTATTTTTGTTAATTTTAAATGGTTAATGGTGGGTGCATCTTTTTAATTGCCTAGCTTTTTTTTATGATCATATATTTTTTCTGGAGTTCCGAGTTGTAAGGCTGGAAAAAAAACATTGAAGAACCAATTCGAACAAAATAAGACAAATGTTTAAAACGATCTATTTGCAGTTGCACGAAGTGAATTTATATTTAAGTGCCGGTAACTGAAATCTCACACAATATTGGTAATCTTTCTTTCTTTTCTCTGTCCCAAATTTTCGAATATACCGTTAAAATATTCCGTGCTCGTAAAAGCACAAAATGTCGTATAGATTTCTGACTCCATGCACTTCTGGTATCGTGACGAGTAATTTTTTTCCACCTTCCAGATGTTAAATTTCGCACTGTTTCACGGTTTCTTTTTATTGTTCCTCAATGTACTAGAAATATATTAAATTTCGACGCCATATTTCCTTCTGAGTTTCATGTCTTAATGCGATTTTCTGTTGCCTTTCGCGTCTCTGGAATATATTTTTCTCATTACCATGGTGTTGATAGCTCGCTTTCTGAATTAGAATAATGTTCGTTGCTGTTAATGGAAGTTGTAGTATTTATTCTGGCATATTCTTTTACTTTCAAATTAAATTACCGTGTTTTCTCCTTAGTAGTCATATGACACGAATTTCGACGCACTTCGTCTTTGATTTATTCGAAACTATTGCAGTAAATGAATATTTTTAATGGTTTTGTGTATAAATTATTATTTTTACTTCTCCAACTTTTATAGAATATGAATTTTGTCTTACATTATTACTTTTCAATTGCCTTCTACAGTGCAACCTATGAGCTAAAATTGTCTAGTTTAGTTTTAATATTGAATATCTCCTAAATCAGACAAACAAGTTACTAGTAAGTTATTTGTATGCAAAACTTAAAAGACAAAAAAAGAAAAATTTGCTTTATCAGCTTAAAATCTAACTTGGCGCTTTTATATCTAGGCATTTTCATTCGTAATTTGTTGTTTTGCAAAACGAAATCTTAATATTAAATCTCCACTGAAGCAGAAAAAGCAGCTCTTGCTGCACTTAAATGTGCATATTTGCCTTTTATATTGCTTCTCCAAGTATATTTTCTGAGAGACAAACCGTTCGCGAAATACATTTTAAACGGAAAGAATGCGACAGTGTAAAGAAATTTGAATTTCTCTCTGCATCCAATCCAATCTAGTCAACTATAAAAATGCGAAGCTGCCTTCTTTTCTGGATTTTACTGCTTAGATAATTTCGTGCTCTTCTTAGACAAAATTTGTTGACTTGTTTTAAATGATTAAAATAAGCATTTAATCAAATATTTCGAATAAAACTGTTAATTTCTTGAAAACAGAAAGTCTAAAGCTTTAAAAATAAACGGTATTAAAATAATGCTATTTTGAACATTCATACGGTATTTGGTGTGTGCGTATGAAACAATTTTTTTTTAATTTTTCGATTGCAAATTTTTTTTATTTACAGACTACTTTTTTAAATAGACCTTAGGTAATAAATAAGAATGTTGTGCAAAAAAAATCAATACAAAACTATTAAAACCTTGAAATTATGAAAAATGTTAATTTTCATATCTTTATTGGGTTTTTTCATTGAGCTACTCATCTTAAAACAGGAAAAATTAAAAACACCTAACTTTTGTATGTAAAACCACGATTTTCTACCTAGAAACGCGATATTTTAACACGGTTTGTAGACATACGGGCATTCGAAAAGAAGGAGGGGGGGGGGGGGGGATAGAGAACGATCTGCATATAAATTAAAGATATAGCTTAGTTATCCAGTGGCTGACACGAATACTGCATACAGTAATGATAATAACATCGCGAAGCTTTGTAAACTTAATAAAAACGTTGACTGGCAAAACCCGTGAATAATAACAACAAAAAAATATATATGTAGCATCAGTCGGACACTAATTGCAAGTGTCAAACTGCAGGGTGGAACCCACTTTACATATCATTATTGCCACTCGTTTGAAAAAGCTTCGATCGCAATATCCCATCCGATTAAATTATGTTTTATTCCTGATCTATAATGGAATTTTCTTGTAAAATACATAAACATAAATAAGGAAATGCAACAAATTTTTGGATATATTTATGGATTTTGCGTAAAAAGCGATTAACCAACGTGCTTTAGTTCAAATGCTATTAATTTTTAAGCATGCAGTAAATTTTTCTCATATTCCATAAGTTTTAATCATTTTTAAATCTGAATGGTTTGGTGAGTTTATTTTAATACGTTTTTGTGCTATAAAACCTTTTTACATTCAGCAACCTTAAGAATACAATCATTTTCTGGGACTTATTATTATTTTTTTAAATCCATGATAACGAAGATGAAATAATATAGAGGGAGGAAAACGGCCTTTTTTTCCCCTTCTCTCTTCTTTCAGACCTCAGCCACATACTTTGTTACCTATCCACCTATTTCTTAATTACTTTTCGCCACTTATTTTTTCTTCATAAAAAACAATCCCAAAGTAAAACTTATGAACCCAACACAATCCAGCAACAACAAAAAAACAAATGGAATGCATCCAACTGTCGAGAAGAAGTAATCGTCCAGTTTTTCCATGAGCCCACAGAAAAAGAATTATATTTATATATGAATGATGATATAAAAAAAAGTTTTTTTTCTCTGGTCTCAAGAGAAAACTTATGTTTTTCGTATATTCTTTAACCAATTTTTCGTATTTATTTCGAATACGAACTCCCTTCTGGCTAACTTTCGTAAAGAATACCAAATATTGATGTTGGAATTTCTATTGTGTTACTATTGACTGCCTTCCTGTATAGCTTTTTTTTTTTCTTAAAAGTGCACTTGGTATTAAGTAGGAAAACCAGGTTACCATTTCGAGGTCTTGCGAGAATAAAAGTTCTTTTTGTGTACATGCTAAGTCCAAAAACCCGAAAACAATTTTGTATTTCCCTACGGATTACTAGACGCGTTGCAACCCCTAATTGTTAGGGTTTTTTTTTCCATTTTTATTCTGAAAGTTGTTTAAACAGTTTAGTTTTGGCTAGTTGCTAAGTTTTCCAATCCAAGAGTGTTTGTAAAAGTTTCACAATGTTAGATTAAACTCTTTAATATTCTTGTTTTGTTTACCAAAACAAATTGCATTCTTATAACTCGACTAGTTCTTGTATTGCTTAACTTGGTCTTTGTTTATATGCAGTTCACTTATTTACAATGTAACATTAAACTTTTATTTAAATTAATTTTTGTGAATTTATAATTAGTTTAACATGAATGTGCATCAAATGGTTGAAACTATTTGTAATAATACGGAAATGATCAATATAATTGTTTTTGTTTATGGATTTCTGCAACAATTTGAATAAGACTTGAATGAAGAAAATATACATTATATGATTTCGAACCCTTAGTTTACTCGCTCGCTTTATGCCTAATCGTAAGTCTTCTTCATGATTTACAATTGTGTACGTAAAATGTATCCTACAGTTGAACTGTCTAAATTCTTCCGAGGAAAAAAATGAGCTGTAAACTTGCATCATCTGATACACTGGAATTGGGTTACAAGAGCTTAAAAAACTTCCATGCTGCGAACCTCCTGCTTTCTTCAACGTTGTTGCCAATTTAGGGAACATGAGCAATGGAGACGGTATAAAAAAGATGAAAATATAAAATCCTATAAAAAAATATAAAAACATTCACCCCTTTCACTTCGCTTTGTAGAGAAACTTTTGTTTCTTGGCCATCATCTCAATTCGTTACCCTTCTCTATCGAGCAGCACCAAACACCCTCAACTCAACTTGGGATTTTTTTTATATTATTATTTTATTATTTTCCTTTTAAATAAAAGAAGAGATAACAACGAATAGAAAAAAAATGTATGAAATCCCTGATGAATTTTTCTATATATTTTTTTGTTTCACTGACAGCACGTTGAAAGTGAAATTTAATAAAGTTCCGAAACTTGCCAAACTAGGGGGTGGTGAAAAATAAAGGGGAAAGAGAGAAAAAAAATAATGGCGGCGTGTAAGATCTGGCTCGTATCCGTTTAGGATTCTGAACATGTTTATTTTGCGTATTGTTGTTGCTATTTTTGGTTTCATGAAGTTTTTCGAAACCTGTCTTTATAATATTAAAATCTTTTGTTTTTATTTTATAAATTTTGAGATCATCGTTCGAACATTCTTTGAAACAAAATTCAATTTATTTTAATTTGTACGGTTCACCTTAAAAAACAAAGTTAATTTTTATTAGTTTCTAATATTTGGAATGATGAAATGTTTAAAGAGAAAATTGTCATTTATTAACAAGGACAAAAAAGCAACTTGAAAAGTCACTTTGAATGATGCTAAATTGCTCATTAATTTTTTTTAATTGAATTTCTTCAAATTAAAAGGACATTTGAGTACATCGTTAAACTAACAAACTCGTTGTATCAATGTTCTTTTGACAACAAAAACTTGTCAACAATTCCTTTAGTACCCCACTTATCGTACTTCAAATTTGTTTTTATTTCTCTTTCGATGAGCTATTATTGTCCTTTTAAACCATCAAATCAATTCATCGCTTTAAGTACCCTCCATCTCGATTAACAACCCCTTTTTTTTTACAATTTATAATATTAAAAACAAAGTACTTTTGAATGGAGAAACACAAAAGTAAAATACCTACCTCTCTCTTTAAAAAAAAAAATGAATGGATCATAAAAATTTATCATTCATTGCATTTCGTCTTTTTTTTACGGACGTACATCATAAAGATAGCGCCATTCAATGATGCCGAATCATGTAGGTACGTGTCTCTTTGATACTCGTTAAATTGCGGCCGTGTTACAACATGGATTCCTGGTTCCGGTCCGAAGAACTCGTTAAAATAACTGAACATGTTGATTCTTTACAGTTCGGATCACGCCATCGACCTTTAGAGGATTGATTATGCCTTAGATTCCGCGTTTTACCTTTAAAATTAAACTAGCATATGAATCCAAAGACAAATGGTACCCTATTGTTTTTCAAGGTTAAAAACAAATTAAAAAGGATTTTCAACGACGTTCATTATTTAATATATATATATGCGTGTATCCGTTTTGTTTTAAAACTATGCAAATTTAATTGATCGCGTTACAGTTTAAAATTTGACTTGCATCAAATACAAATGATACCTCGTGGTTCGTAAAGTTCACCTTTGAGGTTTATTTAGAAGATCCACTGTTAAGTTTTAAGTTTTTCAAGCTAAAAATGTAGCTATAATAGTCAGGGCCATAATGACTGAACAACGAATTGAACAGCAAGTGCGGTAATTACTTCAAATTAATTATATTCTTGCTTTAAATGCTGTATTAAGCTCTTTTTTCTGACATAGCTGCAATGTGCGTTTCCAGATTTTAATTATGAAATACCATGCCTGGTATGTATTCGTTAGAAGTAAACTGTAATTCAATTACTGTATCTTGCTTCCCTACTTATAACCCTATCCCCGTAAAGAAAACAACCTCCTAGGAATCGGTCTTATAAACCTTGAGACGTAAATGCTTACAACCACGTAATACGGACGTGATATTTCGGAAATATTTAGTTAGTGGGATATATTTTACCCCTGGTATCTTACTTTATTTTATTCAGATGGGATCGGAATGGAAAAGTATAAAAGAAAATCAGGAATATTTTATCGTTTGTTTATTCGTTTTAAATGGAAATTTATAGGTGTTTGTTCAAAAAGAAATCGCTGTTAATATATGCTTGAAATGGTACACCGAAATGTAAAAGAAGTAAATATTAATACTTCATCGTGGTGTTTATTTGTTTGCGGCTACAATGAAATTTTTTATAATTTAAAATATTGACCATGACCACAAATTATTCTGATAGCAAAATTTAAAAAAAAGAAAGAAATGGCGACCATTTAAAAAAGGTCTTGTTTCACTTCCGCCATTGAATTGTGTTCATTAGACAATGTATGATGTGCATGTTTTCTCTATTTAAATAAAATATAGCGAATAATGTTGAACATTCCTAATACTGTTTGTTTAATAAGTTATTATTTTCTTTTCCAGATGACAATGGATTATACTTATAGGATTATAGTGTGCGTCATCGTGCTGGCTCACTTTGCGCACGCAACGGGAGCCAGAAGAGGTGGTGGTAAGTCCATTTCACAATATTTTTTATTGAATTCACCAAAAGGCGACCAATTCACACCAATTTCCAACCAATTAAGTTCATTTGAATTGAAGTTTAATATATAATTTCATCCTAATAAATTTAAATTTAGAAATTATTCGAAATAGCTTAATTTATGCAGAATTATTGTTTTAATTTATTTGTTTTAAATATATAATTTGGTTAGTAAATGGTGTTGGTATGTTTTATTTGTAACCCTAATTGTTTAATGTCCTTAGTTTACCCTAGTGATTTCTCTAGTTCATTAATAGAAGTGAAACAGATATTGAATTGAGACCATCCATTTTGCACTATGTATTTTTTTTTATACATAAGAGTTTTATTTTGTTATTGTAAGAAAAGCACTTAGTTTCTTATAAATACAATAAGTGTTTTATATATAATCGCATAAAAAGTTCGATGTAATTTTATACAAAACCATTAAGAACTAGTTATTCCGTCACACTACCCACGTGAAGTTAATCACTAATCGAAAATAACCCCATCACCCCCACTTTGGTATAACCAAACAAAACAACGAACCTCGTTAAAACCTTCCCTCGTAAATCACCAGCTCCAGAACTAACTCCCACATTTTTACACTGTATCTTTCCCGGGCCCTCTTAATTAAGGCCCGGTGACTCACATCAGAATGTTTAAAAATCGGGAGCTCGTGTTCTATGAATAATGATTAATTTTAATTAATTTAATGGAGCGTACACTCCCCCTTGATCAATATATCGGTAATTCTTCAAACCGCCCACCCATTCCACTCCTTTTAATCCCGGGATCAGGAAATTCAGTTTTAATCAGTCCTCTTCAGCCGAGTGACTTAATTCTTGAAGATTAAGATTTGTATCCTTCCCATTTTCGTCGTCAGCACTTTTCGTCCGAAATGAGCTGCTTGAGTTATTTTGTTATAGTACCGTTTCTGACCGTTCTGGATCGCTTTACGGCTGGACTGAATACAAATGTATTCATTGTCTTATAGTTGATTAAATAATTGCTTTTGAATAATTATTGAAGATTTGTGACTTTTATGTGTAGATTCAGTTAAGGGTAATTTCAGTATAGGGCGTATAAGCTAGTAACTATAAACCTTTGGAATCTATGTAACATTTCTTTGATTAAATATTGTATTTATACGATTTTTGACTTGTATTGATTGCGCATAAGTTATTTAGAATACGGGTATTATATAGTTGTGTAAACTTTTAATCTCTATGTATGTAGCTTGTTCAATTTGACCGAAATCAATTTTTAATTACTAAACTTGAACTATTAACTAGAGCTATTAAAAAACCACAATTTATTGATTTCAACTATAAAATCCATCAAAAAGTGCAATGCACTCCCAAAAAAAAGAGGGTGTCTCTCCAATTATCAATCTTGTAATCATGTTAAAAGTCATTTAAAATTCGTAACCACTTCTTCAGAACAAAGAGACTAATGCATCAAAATCTTTCGAACAAAAAAATAATGGGGGAGGGGATTTAGTTGTATAGAAGGGGCGTGGAATCATTCATTCTTTATCGTTTTTTATGGGTCTAATACTATTCCACCGGCGCATTAATGAAGCCATATCCCCACCATTTCATGCATAACACGTTTTCGATTTTTTTTACCCCACTGAAATCTTCACTTCTTAATGAAATTAAAAAAAAAAAAAGAAGAAGAAGACCCTTGTGTTGTACGAGGACCTTGTACTGGCATTGTTCCTCGATTTCGTACCTCAATCCACCCCCCTACTTGACAAGCATAGGATGTTAAGGAAGAAGATAACTGCTCTTTTTTACTGACTGTTTTAGAATAAGCAGCTCTGCAGTAAACAAAAATTAAGTTAGTCAACAGTAAGTTAAGTAAGTCAGTTAAGTAGTTATGTTGTCAAATAGTTACTCTTAGACGCACGTCTATAGCCACACTTTGTCTAAATGTAGTCATTTACCATAAATACTATTTTAGTTATTATACTGGTATGCGACAAATTAACAATGTTCATTGGAGAACCGCTTTGTTATGTTCAGATATTTCTTTTAAATAAGTACTTCGTGCTCTACATTCGAAGAGTCTTATTTGCATTACAGTATTATGGAATTTAAAAAAATGCTCCTCTTTATTATTTTATGAAAATATACAATATTATACACATAAATTAGTTCTCCTACTGTTTCCCAGAATATTAAATCACACGATATTAGCTACTATATCTATCATTTGTAGTTAGGAATTTTTAGTTTAAATGTAATTATCATTCCCAAGAGAGAAAACAACAAGTACATAAAAAACTTTTTGCTAAAAACACCCTAAATGCATCACCCCACTCGCTGAAAAGAGAGGCCCCCTCGTTTGTCGTAATAGATTGTACATGTCGGGACAAATTAAAAAGATTTCTTTGTATCCCAGACCGATATTTGGGGAAAAGAGGGGGGTCTGAGGATGTAAATGACTGATTAGAAGGGAAAAGAAGGGCTATGCAAATCAGATCCCTGTTTACCACCCTTTCCTGTAGGGGATCAATTATTTCCCTTTCCCACTTGTTCTTTTGTCCTTTCGACTGTGTAATTAATGCGCGCGTTAAACGGAATGCATTAAGGCGAGGTGATATTAAAGTTTAATGGGGGAACGATTTTGTGAGAGGGGAGGTAGGTCTGCACCCTTTTCTCACTCGAATTTGCATTTCATTAATTAAAAATTCATAATATTTCGTCCCATATGTGATGTTTTCTGTGATTTATATTGTTGGGGTAGTTCGTGTTATGAATAAATTTCTAATTGAAATCTTTTTTTAAAATTTTAGTTCAAATAACTTAAGCATGCATTTAGATATTAATCACATACGTAATTTTTCAATATCTATCTAGCTTTACTTAACATTATTTAAAGAAGGATCTAAAAACTGCCGTGAACATAATGAAGCAAGTTCTCTATCTTAAAGAAGGTATCACACTAAGGCGATGCGCACACAGTTTAATCTGCCAATATTGACTTTGAGATTAATGAAGTATATATTTTAAAAGTACTCCGTTGTTCTTCCCATCGCTGTATAAATCATTCATCCTTTGTTTCTCGCATGGATTTATGCTCCGGAAATAATTCCTCGTGACAACTTTACTGCTCGCCATTCTGTTCTTCTGCTCGGTGACAACAAAACTCCTGCCATGTTTCTCTCTCTCTCACTCGACTTCTAAATTTAGCTAGCATTGGATATCGAGCGAAAAGAAGATCGCGAGTGACAACTCAAAGCGGCTTCTCGCACTAAAGTTATCACCTCAGCCGTGAATTAAGTGGTATTTTTCCCGTGTTGCCACTGGAGGTTCCTTAAATTCGCCGTCTTTTAAAAATAGTAGCCAGCATGTGGAGTCGCTAAATCACTTCTCCGTGGCACCCAAAACATTGATTTAAGCCGTAACTCTAGAGACTCAGTTATACTCTACTACTGCAAGAAAGTTATCTTTTTTTTCTGTGTATGATGCCTCTTGCACCTTTCGTCGTTACAGTGATGAATACCTGGCCTTTATCTGACGTTATCGTGTCGCGCCGAAATGATGTATTTCTACACACAGATGGAATCTGGTTGGGCGACATGTTCTGCTGTTCGAAATAGCCTGAGATCCCCCGCGTGGATTATACACTTTTTCGCATCCATCGTCTTCAAGATCTTTCTCCTCTCCAACTGAAGATGTAACCTTTGTGGTTGTTTTCTTGGAACTAAGAGACAGAGGGATATACCTAGTATGTTAACTTATTGGAATTCCTCTGAGGTTCTTTACATAAAGATACACTTCTGTGGTAACATAACAGAGTGTGGCGATAGTTTTAATCCATACAAAGTATCCTCCACTATTCGAGTATTTTCGTAAAGTCTTGCGCAGTTAGTACATGCGTAGTTAGATTATTTCGTAAACAATAAAACAACCAGATTGTAAATGCCATAATCTTTGACATTGAAATATAGCTTAAGTTTTTCACATTATGTTTCAGTTCCTTGAATTGTAATTTTTTAATACTTTTTTTTAAAAAAAGATTTTGACGTCACCAGTTTCAAATGCATAGCAGCACAAACCCATAAAGTTATGAACTGCAGACCAGATGTCTCATCTAATCCACACTAACTAGTGAAGAAAGAAAATTTATGTTTCTAAAATCCTTATTAAGGGGCGATAAAATCTCTAAGTACTGCTGTCAAAGGGATGTGCGGAAAAATGGAGACAGGTTGATAGTCTCGTAAAGGATAAGAAGAAAAAAATAAGAGCGTTGAAAATGAATCTTAAATGAACTATCGTGTCATTTTTCACTCTCATTATTCCATGTAATCTGTATGCCCTTTTGAGTACAGTAGGATGCCTGGCGGCAGCACGCCTGGAAATATCGATCAATTTGTTTATATATTCAATCAAGTGCGATAGCAAGTGCTGAAATACCAAAGATAATTTTGTAACAAAATATCGTCCGATAACAAAATATTAATACATAAAAAGATAGCCGTTTTTTCCGACCAAAATGCAAAAGTTCCAAGCCTTTTTTTTAAACACCAAAATTATATATTCACTTTCTATAAACTCTTTTTTTTTTACATATTTTGTTGTGTTTTAAATTTTATTTAAATTAAAATGGGATAACCGTTTTTAAAGCTAGAGCTTCCAGCTAAAAATCCTTTCTAAGTTAAGTATTTAATCTTTTCAGTAACAAAGAAACTCACGCTAATTTTTTTCCACAATCCATCTGGTGCACCCACATTCGTTCTTAAAACCAACCCTCATTTGAATTCAACCACGCACACCCCTTTACCTCGTCCCTCATGCCACCTCACGCACACGCAATTCTCACGAGGGCCGGTATGCTTTTCAAAACCGTCCTCCTTATTACGCTGGGCCTAATGAAAGTTGACATTGCCCATTAATGTGGAGGCAACCTGGAGGCTATTTAATAGAAAAGAGTTACAGCCCCACCCGCGAAAAGACACACTGCGAACTGAAGTGACAACACGTCTCCTGGGATTTCCCGCCATGGCGCGGCTTTCCGGGAATAGTTGGCCACCGGCAACGGATTAGGGAATTGTGTAAGGCCGGGAAAATGAATATATTAAGCGAGGGGAGAGAATATAATTTTAATTTTCTACAGCTGAATTGTTACGGTTGGGGAAATAAAGGCTTTTGTTGAATGAAATATGGACTCCGGTGTTGTATGGGGGTTTTAAGGAATGAGTTTGATCGGTTTAAGATTGCTTTCTGGAGACAAACCAATAGATAAGAAAACTGAGTCATAAGCAATTTGTTAAAGATAATTTCGTTTATTTAAATAAGATAAGTTATTTAAATGTCAACTATACACTTAATTTCGAAGATTTATCTTTTGATAAATTAAGTCTCTTATAAAGTCTCTTGATAAATTTTTGTCTCTTTGACAATAAAAATCTATTCCCGATTTCTTGTTGTATCTTGAGCTTTGCCAAGTTAAAATAGGCATATTTCAGTTACATTTTTACTAAAAATGTGCATTTAAACCCTGTGACACCCCAGTTCACCCTTTGAATAATAAAAATTTCAACAACCCTCTTTATTTTTCCAAAATTTGAAAGGCAGCAAATAATCGTCCACCACCCCACCTTTTAAAATTAATAATTCCTCACCCATGGGAATTCTACCCCCATGACACTCGCCAAACAACCCTTCCGAATTGTTGACCCTGAATTCCAAATTAGAGCTAAATCCAAGGGAGAAGGGTGGTCTATATGGGATCCATCAGGCGTTTTGCTCCAGGGCTCTTCGACAAGAGATGGATCATTGCTAATCCGATGGGACTCTTTATGGTGACGTCACCCGAGATCACGGGCCGGAAGGATTGGACGGGGTGTCACACAGAGATGGGATGTAAATGGTGTTTCTGAAGAGTAATTGTTTTGTGTTTATGTTCTTTGTTTTGTTTGGGATTGATTTTTAGTAGGCGAAGATTTTCTAACCTTTGTTGAAGCGTAATTACCTAATTAGAGTAAATAGATTACACTTAAAATAATTGTGTTAATTAAGTTAAAATATAAGTTAATCGCAGCAAAAAAATTTATGGAAGACCTTTAAATTATTGTAAGAATCAGAAATGTATGCATTTCAATAGCAAATTTGAAGAATACAAATTTCGATTTTATCCATAACTCTATGGGACAAATTTCAGCAATTCATAAATTTTTCATGGCTACCATTTTGAGGAGATATTCTAACTGCCCTGTTTGTATTTATACGTGTATAGAACAGGTCAAAAAGAATATCGCCTTTTTTGTCAACCCCCTTGTAATCTTTGCACAACCCCCTCCCCTCTCTGTAGATCGATTTCGTCACCTGTTTGCATTGGTGGCAGATGGGAACCCGATGATATTAATTTGAGTGTACAATTTTGAAAAGAGTTCATTTTTCACGTGGAAAGGGGTGGTTTTGATCCTTGAGGGGTCAGGGCGGGAGGATGAATGGGCAATGAATTCCAATCGGAGTCCCTATTCTGATTACCATTCATTTCTATGGAAGTGAAAGCATGCTGATTAAACAAAGGGGGTCGGGGACACTTGAATGTAATATTACAATAATGATCTGGCTGGATAGGGGACCTTATAGGGTCTAATATGAATAAAGCTGATATTGTTTGTCATCAGATTTTTTTTAATGTATTGGAACAATGTCCATTGTTCTTGATTAATACCCTAATAGTACAAATAGTTTTGTAATGTGAAGTGATAGGGGTTATTAGAATTGTTAAACTATATGCAGATTGGGGAATTTGAAACTAAATTAATCATTCCTGAGTAGACTCACTAGTCTAATTCGGAATGTTTCTGCGTCATCATTGCCCGCTATTGTATCTCAAATGCCGTAAATTAACGATTCATAAATACAGGGCTTCCGTCCAAAATGTTTGGACCTTTAACAATGACGTTTCTGTTTGCCAGATTACATTAAATGTCAGCGCTTACATCAGTCAGTCCTATAGTTCAATTCCCTTTGAACATAATCAACTAATCACCTGTGATTTTCTGCAGCTGGTCGCGTTGTATAATCCCCCCGAAAGGAATGTAATTCCAATTGCATTGCCAGACCATAGCCCCATCCATTCCTAAACTGTCGCTGCATTTCTGTAAAGCTGTCGCATTTCGACCGTTCCTCTATCGACAATTCGTAATGAGATATTAATAATGTGGCGCTATACTCCCGAAATATAGTTATAAACCAGTTCCAGGAGTTTTAACCGGGATCACTAGATTTCCCCGGATTTGACACCTAATTAGCATCGGCGTGTGCTCTTTGTTGATTAATGAATTTCGCCATCTGAAAGATTCCGTGTTTGCACTCTCTATGTGTGTGCTATTTGCGGAATCCGTTGAGGTTGCTGGTCTGTGATAAATGTCTGGCGGGAAAATGTAATTTGAATGATTGATTTCCGTCATTACCCTCTCGTTTTTGGATGGCCGGATTCGCGAAAATTCCCGGAAGTTTGTGTGGAGAGAGGTATTTTCGTACTTGGTGATTAGGCGAGCATTTTTTGATATTATATTGGCAAGAGAGAAGTGTGATGGAGTAGAAGGATGTTGTGGTGACTGCAAACACTCGTACCTAAGAACCAACGTGGTCTAACCCTAAAGAAGTCTGTTTATTATTTGCTATTTACGTGGTAGGATCCCATTCTATATCCACACAGCACATTCGCCATTTTAATAAAATAACTTCTTTTGCAAACAAATTACAAAATCACAATTTACATGAAAAGGTTATATCAACTGAAATTTTTATGTTTTCCTATAAAGTTAGAAAATTATAGTTGTACCCCTATAGCTCTGAGCTGCAGAATCCTATCAATGTGGTTTTGAAATGGAGGTGAAATGGATAACAGAATTATGGCGGACATCAGTTTCGGATGAGTTCTTGTTGCTATGGTGTAATGCGTTTAGAATGAGTGGTTGGAGGTGAGAGTTAAAGACGAATAGCTCAATATGTATGTGATTAACAGTCAATATATATTTATTACAACCCATCAACATTGTACCCCACCCTCCTTTTAATCTCCAAAACCGATATTGCTGTCAATTGCTTTTATACCTAATTTTCGCAATGTGCTGTACTTATTTCATATCTTGCTGTCATTGACATTAACCATTACTTCCTAATCGTGGTTAAATATTAAGTTTTCATGGAAGGTGTTTAGTATTAGATTTTCAGATGTAGTTCGCGTTCTGATTGATTGGCAAGCTTTAAAAATAATAGACAAATGATAAAAATTATCTAACCTCAGGCTTACCAATGTACTCGGAGCAACTTTTTCTGATGCTCTGAATACACTGTTAAATAACTTTTACATAAACATTAGGAGAAATACATTATATTCTAAGTTGTTGTTTTAAAATTCAAAATCTGATTAAGATATTTGAAAATCATTTTCCTTAAAGTAACTCTAAAAGTAAATTGGACTTTATGTTCAGTTGTTCTTCTATGACCTTACACAATTATATTGTTGAAACTTAAATTTTATGCTTTACAATCATAAAAGAGTAATTTATTCCACTCAATTTCAAGGCAACCCCCGGAACCTTATAATACACACAACACGACTGGATAAGAAAACAAAAAAAATCTTAGCGGGCTAAATTGTGGTAGAAAGGCGAAGACACAGCAAAACCCGGAATACACTTCAACGTCAAAAGATTGATATCATACTCGGAAATGCAAATGAAACGAAAGGTAAAAACACTACTTGGACGGCTTTCCTGCGCAAAATAAGAGCACAACAACAAAAACAGCGCGTCAGGGGGGAGGAATTTCAGAGATGAGAGCCTGGATTTTTCAAAACGCGCTTTTTATTTTTATTTCTCAAGAGATAAAAAGCATGTTTCGTTTACTTAGATGAAAAGTCCTTCGTTCACATTTTCTGCGCGCTATTTTGCGTTTTATTTGTTTTGTTTTTTAATCTTCATAGCGGTTTTATTTTTTTGAAGAAAATTTCGTTTTGGCGCCTAAAAACAGAAAAACAAAGGAAAATGTTAAGTTATTTAATGCTTCATTTTAATATGTTTGAAAATACTTGGATGGATACTTGCATCACTTTAGTTATCAATATTAATCGAATATATATCAGTTCTTACATGTACTGAACTAATCTATACAACCTAGTAACACTCATCTAGATATTTGTAATTATAAAATTAACGAAATTATTTGTAAACTTTTTTCTTTAATTAAAATTCAATTAGAAACAAGAAACATTCAATTGCCATTATTGAGCTCTCTGGAGATATGTGACTGACTGAAGGGATGAATGATCTATAAAATATAACCCACAATTCAGCAGAGTTAATATTCAAACCCATTTTGCAGTTCGAAACTGCATTTTCCACTTCAAAATATTCCCAATCCATGATCTATCAGAAATTCCCCCCGCAAAGATGGGGAAAAAATTCCTTCCTGATCCATTTTTAAGAATCGAATCTTTCCGCACGAATTTATCACCTCTCGTGATCAGGCCTCTCTCTCTGAGACGATTCCACGGAGAGAGTCAAGTCTCTAAAATATCGAAAGAGTGGCTCATGTCCTATTCAAATAACCTGGCTGAGGTGCCACTCTTCTTCGGAATGAAGTGCGATTATTTAACCGAATCATCAAAACCGGAGTCGGGTATCAGATATAGGGGGAAGAATTGAGACGTGCCCATAAATTGAATAGCTAAATATAATAAAGGGTCTAGTTCATTGGAGGATTTCCCTTTACCACCCTTTAATTTCAACATATTAGTAAAGGAGAAAGCGAAGAAGGAAACCTTCCTATCGATATGATGCCTTATTGCATTTGGTGATTGAATTGAAACAGAAAATAATGGACCAAAAATGCAAATCTGGCCTCTATTTTATGGATGCATCGAGTGAAACGAACTAATGTGTTTTTATGATATGCTTATTGTTGTCTGTAATAGTTGTTGCATGTGGAATGAAGAACATTAAAAACGCGGTGTAACCAGCTTGATTGTTTCGAAAATCGTGATGTATTAATTTGTCTCTCGTTAATTTTGATGGCCTTTCTGTTTCATTTGAATATTTATCATTATTTATATAACAACGCATTACTAAAAAGTGATATACAGTATATTACCTATTATAAAAAAAAAATAGAAATTAACTATCAAATTAATAGGTTTCGTATTTAGAGAAAGTATTCACAGGGTCAAATGAGTAGGAAAAATTGCCTTTTATCATGCATAAAAGGTTATGTTATGGTCTGATTTTCATTCCTTACAATTAAAATTTTGGATTTTTATATTTTCTATTACATATTCGGAAAACAATGTACCACACTAACACAATTTATTTACATTCTCCGTTTATTTAAAATAAGGACATTTGATTAATTTAAACAGTTAGGAATGAATCATTGCTGCTTTCAAAAGACAATATTACTTGCATTCTAAAAATACGCGTATTTTTGGAGTCAATGATTAACTTAAAGCCACCGGAGTGAGGCGAAAGAAAAAAAAATGTCTAAACAAAAATCGAAGCGTAAAGTATTTTTCGGGGTTATTTTTTATATTGGAAATCATTTTGGAGTGAAAGGTAATTTATATGCTAATGAGAGAAACGGAAGCGACAAATAGCGACCGTTGCCATTTCCCGAGGGTAAACTTTGACAGTTTTCGAGAGACGGCCATTCCAGAACTATGTGCATCTTCCTAATGAAAATATAGCTTATCTAAGGAGAAAATAGTTGGTATTGCTCTCCTAAGAATAGAAGGAAAGGAAATCTTAGGTAGAAGGGGAAGTACGAAACGGTGACCCTGTATCTTAATAAAATTGGAGAGTTTTTACGACTTATTTGAATATTTTTGCATTTTTATAACGTTTGTTTGAAAAGTATTGCAGTCACAAATTGCTATTTTTAAATAAGCTACCTCATAATGAAACTTTCACATTTTTTTAAAGAATGAATACAATGGATATTGGATAAGTATCGATAACAATATTATTCAGTTTAATGTTTTATTTCATAAAGGTTTAAGAGTTTTTTATGTGTTATCTCATATATTCAAATTAACATATCTCATAATGGTGAAAAGTTAAAAATGAATAAATAAGTATAAGTATTTATATAAATAGAATTCTGTGCAACGTTTTTTTTTTCTACAAAATAAAATATTCTAAAATACATCTATAGATATATTTTTTCTTTTCCAAATAACTTTAACATTTGTCTAGTCAAAACATATTTTAGTTGTCTGCCGTTATCATGCAAACACCACTTACCCACGAAATAAGTGCCATTTCCACCCTTGTTACACAACTTAATTCCCCCTTTTAACCAAGCCTAATAACTATACATCATACGATACTTTACAACTGGCACCTCAACTTTAAAACAGCCCATGGCTCAAAAAATAAAGCAGACATTTAACCGTATATCTAACATGCTTGACCTCGTAAGAGCCCCTTGTTTTCTTTCTAGGAAGTTTGGACAGTGTTATCTTCTTTAAAAAAAGCGACACATATCTAAACGTTTGGTCCCAAACATTATGAAGGCTTTTTAATCGGAGGGGTTTGTCGTAAAGCAGTCACACCACTGCCAGTGCCGTCTTGTCCCTCGTAAATAAACTGTCACTCCGATAAGACCGCCTGTCAAAACTATGATGGATTTAAAACTCGACTCGTTCTCTTAAGTTTTTGTTTTTATTATCTTCTTATTTTAAGAAAAAAAACTAGCTTGAGAGTATCGATAAATTTATTAGCGAGCAAAAATGATACTCGTCGAGATAGTACAAGTGCTCCGTTGTAGATAAAAGTCAAATGAAGTTAGCTTTTTTATGTAAAAGTGTAGAAGCCCTTTGTAAGGTTACAAAGTTTTATAAAAGATAACTTGCGTGTTCATTTCTCTTTTTAAAAAAAATCTTTCTTATACAAACTATTCACTTCGTAGTTGTAATTAATTACCTAAAAAACATATATCTTTGTCATATTACTATAACTCCATGTTTAATATAGTATAAAATGCTCATATCTCAATCAACAAAGTTTAAAACTTTAACAAACCTTAATGATTTCGTATAATTTTGTAAAATTTTAAATGGCTTTGCTAAAACAATAGTGAAGATCCATTTAATTCGAACTTTGCATAAAGGCATTGCAACGTTTTCCTTAACTTGTATAAAGTGATAACATTTCTTTTTAAGTTACTCTTAATCGATCCAAAGGGAAAAGTAAAAGACGTGCTTTAAACATTACATTCCGTGCTTAATTAAAAACACATTGTTAAGACTATTTATTATAGCTAATAACTTTTAATGAAGCCAAGATAGGCATATCCCGTCAAACTAGCAAAATGAAACATATTTAATATTACTTAACCGTCTTTTTTTGCTTGCGGAATAATAATAAACTCTACCTATGAAAAAAATTAATTTCATGCAATAAAAGAAACGCAAGTAGGAAGAGGGATTTTGTGAAAAGAACGATGTAGATTCTTTTTTTCGTTGCGTAAGATAATTTGGTGAATCGATATCTAACTCATCATTCTGGATTCTTTCATTTTTTTAATGAGTCCCGATAGTATTGATAAAGTAATTAGCTTCTACGTTTTTGTGTGGGTTTTTGGATAATTTTTTTCTTATATCTTTTCGGAGTTGAACATACTTTCGAAAAATTTCTAGTTTTTCCTCTTTCTTTTCCTGCCAGTCAAGTATTTGAGTGTTTGCAAATCGTTAGCACTTTGTTGGAGAGGAATGAAACCAAGTGTTCATCAGGAGCGCATTTTAAATGAAATTGAACGTTTCTTTAGGTTATTTTATTGGGAAAAAATAAATTATTTTTAAAAACATTAGTGCATATATTTTTGTCTTTAAAAAAACTCAATGAAATTAAAAATGTTTTTACGTAAGGAGTTCTCGTCTTATTTTTTAATATATTTTTTACCTTCTTAAATTTTACGACTGTTTGTCATCAAATGAAAAATCCCGATCATCTGTATTGTCGTAAGTGAATTGTTTAAAAATATTTTTTTTTCCTGAAGAGAAACGTTGATTTTCTAAGAAAAGATTTTTTTAAAAGAGGTTCTGAATCGAGCGAGTTGTGAATTTGTTTAGGAATTTTAGGAAAGAAATGCGTAAAACACTAATACAACGAAAAGAGAAAGATAAAATCTGGCGAATCTTGATCTTACCTTTTTCCTTAAACGCCACTCTATAGCAAAATATACCGACGACAAAAACAAAATCTGGCTATAAAAGAGACCTTCGAAAAAAAGTTGTAAAGAAATCATTTTAGCATTAGTGTAGAAAAAGCTCCTAAGTCCAATGTTATAACTTAGGACACGGGCCATTTTCATTCTACAGTTTAGATTTTATTCTTCGTGCACGTTCTGTCTTGAGTTTTTGAGTTTTACGGAATGTGTGGAATGTATAACAAGACAGCCATTGAAAAATAAACGATTTCGTTGCCTTCTTTTTTTCTTCCTCTGCAACAATTCATTTTTAATTTGGTTAAAAAGGTTCTAATTTAGTACTTTTAGAACGGTTTTTTGAAATTCTAAGCAGAGTTTTCATTTGAATTTTTACCCTCGATATTTTTTTTGGTAAAAGTTAGTTTTGAAATGAATTGAGGGATTGATATACCATTAATATCTGCCCTGGCATAACAATTACAACAGTTAATGTGCATAGTTTCTATAGCATAAATATAATTTTTTTATATACGATATGAAGTGCAATTACTTTAGAATAATCAACTCTGGATTCTTAATTTTTATTTTTAAGACCCGAAAAAGAAAACTGGAACTGTTAACTTATTTATATGTATTGATGACAACTGTATAACTGGCCTCTTCGCACTGAAGTTACTTTTACTTACGTGTTCCGAAGTCCTTATTCCAACTCGTGACCGTGTCTAATTTATCGAGTCGCCGCCTTTCAATTGCGGACCTAATTGAAGAGATATAGAAATGCTAATGTCATTTTCATCAAAAGGCGGTGCTTTTTTTCTTCGTTTCTTTAATTTCACGGACAATAACACAGGAAAAGTTGGCAAGGTTTATGTCTTAATTCTCGAAAAGC
The DNA here is from genome assembly GCA_019343175.1 of Oedothorax gibbosus. Lineage (NCBI taxonomy): Eukaryota > Metazoa > Arthropoda > Arachnida > Araneae > Linyphiidae > Oedothorax > Oedothorax gibbosus. Next base: position 31,333,888 of record CM033279.1, read on the forward strand.
CGCTACAACGAAAATACCAAAAAACTAACGAAAAGTCCATCCCGGCTTTTTTGGAAAAGCCGGGATGGACTCGTCTTGGAGAAAGCGGATTACTATTATCATTTCAAGCTTTTTTTTTATTATTATTCACTTGAACAGCTCAGCATCACGATTGAAATTTCGCTCGTGATAGTACGATGGGCTGTGTTAAAAAAAATAGGCATAACGGAACAGAGATTAGGAGGGAAGAGTACGGATAAAAAGTGAAAAAAATGAATAAGAAAAGGTAAAAGGTAAGGTTGGAACATACAAAAAGATATCAACAATGGTAGGTGCGTCCACGAGTTGAGACGGGGTGTATGGTATGCTGCTGCTTGGGTCACTTTTCGGCTGAGGTCAGGGGGTTTTATGGAAAAGAAGCGATGATAAAAAAAAATGCTGTAATGGTAGAAGACAGGGAATGTGCATATATTGTGAGGCGTTTAGGGTTAGTCATTCATTTGTTATCCTGATTCCTGGATTTGATTTGGGCAGTGATTCAATGTTTAGGACTGTCATAGATTTCGACCGAGGTTCGATTCCAAGTAGATATAGTTGCAGCTTAAGTGTACTCTCAATTCTTTTGAAATATAAGTAGGGCTAGGCCTCACACACAGATTGTAATCACTTAGTACCAATACTTTTTGAAGGTTTTTCAAACTTACGGAGCATTATGCTAAATGGATGTTCAACATTCCACTTAACCTAAAAGTTTTCCTTCGCACTTAAAAACAAATTATAGTTTAATTTGTTACAGTTCCTCCAAAAAACACTCGAACAAATCTAGATTTAAGTATAACATATGGTCATACCCTAATGGAAATTATAAAAATCTTACACTTTCCCACGGACAAACAAATAAAAAAAATCTTTTGAAGTGAAGATATGTTTCAAAAAAGGTCATTCATCTATTTAAAAAAAACTATTTTTAGGGGGGAAAAATCTAGCTAAAACAATGACGAGAGTTTAAAAGAGCTAGAGACGAAAAAAAAAGTTCTTCTCTTCCTAAATGACAAAGGCACGTCTATGATGACAGACTGTTCACTCTTCGGAATTATCACTTTTACCCTCGGAAGCAGCAATAAAAATAAATGAAGAAGGAAGGGTATAAAAGCAAGGACGGGAAAAAAAACATAAATAAGATACCCTAGGAGCTATTAGCGAAAAAACGTCCTTTTGTTCGACGTGGAAAAAATATCTTGAAAGTTAGAGATGGTGCACCAAAGTTGTTTTTTGGAAACGTTTGAAATGCGTTCTTGTTGGCCCAAATTGTTCCCAAAAGAAATAGTTATTTTTAATCAATGGAATAATGAGCAAATGATACTGTTTCCTATTTGAAAATACTTAGCATTAATAATAATTATTAAATTTTACTTTTATTAGTTTTATCTATAATGATATTTGTTATTAATATTTCAAATTAGACAAAGGATTCGGGTAACAAAACAATTAATTTAAAAAAATTACTCAAAAATTACAACTACACTCTATGGAGTAGTAAAAAACCTTAAGGGATTTTTAAAAAAATATTGTTTAAAAATTAATCTCTAGTTTTTTCAGTACATTGAAAAGAACAAGAGAAAAACAACCAATTGCTACTTTCCTAACACATTTATATAAAAAAAATCTTCACTTGCTCTTACTCACTTGGGCTTGCGCACAAGGTTTAAGGGCGTGAAGCATTCGTACCCGATCTCCAGAGGGGGCAGCAACAAACTGATTCTGAAATTCTATTCCGAATTAATTTTTCTAGCATGAACTTTTCGTGCTGCGGCGAACGCCCGAAGAAAATTGACCGCTGATTTGCTTGGATTTGAGATGACAGCTATCAAAGGGGATTATATGTAAGATGGCGAGTCGTTGTATTGTAGATGACGTTTGAATGAAAGTACCTCAACTTTTATAAAAGAAATTTATAAGGTCAAGAATAAATCTTGGGTCACGTATAGCGGTTATGTCGAAGGGTTGTCCGATGGCTGTCCTGAAATTAAATATAAAATAAAATGGTTTAAAGATGTTTAATTTTATTTTTAACGGGAGAAGTTTGAGCTTTATAAATGTTTCGTAAATTCGCCATTTTCGAGAAAAAATATAATAATTTCGAATAAAATTGTAATATATTTCAATACTTTATTTTAATCTGTACTTTTTTCTCTTTCAATTTGATTCTTAAAATCATAACTACAAAAGCATGTTATAAATTGAGGTGTAATCAAAGTTAAGAATTTTTCAATGGATGTTATTCTTACTCAACCTTCATTTGAGATGTATTTTTCTAATCCTGCAAATTACGACGATTAAAGTATTTTTACCGACTCTAATTGTTATTCATCTATCAAGTTGAAAGAAATTAGACAAATTACTGTGATAAAAACGACCGTACCCAGCTTTTTAAGGTCAAAATCGTGACGGCCAACAACAGTCAAAACATGTTTCCTACGCATTTTTGAAAAACACTCATTTCTAACTTTTTTTTAAAATATATCTTCCAGAAAAATTGTCTGAATTTAAAAAAAAAACCTTTATTAATTCGACTAAAAGCACGTTAATCTAAATTCCGCTATTAGTATATTTAACTACATTCTTAAAAAATCCGAAAATCTCAAAAATATCTTAAATTCCCTTTCATATGTCATTAATTTCCATTTTTTAAGGTTTTTAAACTGTGGATGTGGAACATTAACAGTTTTATGGTTAGATATTAAAATTTTTTACTTCGAAAAGTAAAAGAAACAAACTATCACATTTCATAGAGAACATTTTCTTTAAACGACAACGAAAAATAATCGAAGAAAACTCAAATATTTTTATTTTTTAAGAATTACTGATTGAAGATCCAAGTTTTGAAAAGTAAAAAGTTGATAGGATAAAAAAAAAATTATGTGGAATTAAGAAAATGTGAGAAAGTAGAAACCCAATAAAAAGAATTACGTTCATTAGTTTTTATTCAAACTAAGCGTTTATTAATAAATAAAAACGCATTACACTAATGAGAGAGAAATTAAAATTGTCCATGTTAGTTTTTAAAAAAAGTTTTTTTTAATATATATCCACTGAATTTTTTAGTACCAAGTATTTTCTACGTGACAACTAATTGGTCATGCATGCATAAGACAACGACATTTATTATCTTAAAAAAAAGATAATTATTTAAACTATTTTTCTAAAAGTAGTTTTTATAATGAAATTGAATAGCTAAGCTTTTTTTAGTGCACATTCATTTGTTGTAACTACATTTTAAATTTATTGTTATTATCATTGGTTGCTTTTTTTCTTTTCAAATGTGACTTTCTTATTAGCATTATTTTTTTAAACTTCGATTTACATTAATTATAAGCTCTAATGGCTTACAAAACTAAATTATTATAATTGAAGATAATGCAATTGGGTAACTTATCGTTTATTTCTTTCATAAAAAAAAGTACAATTTAAGCAGCTTAATATGCCAACTGCTTTTCAAAGAAAAACACGAAAAAGGTTTTGGAACATCTGATCACTTTAGAAATGCATTGCTAGGATTGTCTATTAAAACTTCAGATCTTTTGACAACAAAAAAATTATTTTTCTAGCTTAAATGATTCGACTCTTGCTAAAAAAATATATCTAAAATAAAACGGGTACAAATGATACACCTGGACATGGAAATTAATGTACAGGTGATAGATATAGTTTCAAACTGGAGATCACAAAGAAATTAAATAACCGGTTTAAGTTTTTCTTCCGTCTAAATTTAGTAGTGCGATATGTCAGAAAAAGCAATCGAGATGATGCTATTATGATTCAAAAGGCTCTTATTATGTTGGTGCTCGCCTATCCGTTGAAGAATGTTAATTGAAGTCGTGGCTTTGAAAATCCTCGCCATCATTCATTCCAACCGTACTCTTTGCTTTAAAAGGAATAACCTCTTGACCAGTCATTCTTCTTGCCATCTGTAGAAAAAGAGACCATCTGCAACAAAGTTAAACTTTTGAAGGGTCTAGTTCATGAAACTCACATTCTCCATAGTATAACTAAGTTGTGGGGTACGGTCATTTCATTGAAGATTTCGTCCAATTGAATTTATCATTATCAAAAGTCGCCAATAATAGGAACGTTCCCTGTATCTTAATTCTAACCTTTCATTTGCCTTGTCATTGATGTAAGATACTTAACTAAAATTGCCATGGAAACGTACTATTAACAATCTGAGCTAATAATTTTGTGGCTGATGATACTTCTATAGTTTTCAATGTTTCGATAACGTGATTTATCATTTTCAAATTTTAATTCCTTTTCCGATTTCTACTATGTTTTTTGTTCAATGTATTTCATAATATTTGGTCCAAGTCACAATTTGTTTTATTTCTGACTACAAACAGTTAAATCTTCCTACTTTGTGATCCGCCTAACAAACCAAAAATAACTTTCCTCGAAGTCTGTAAGCAAAAGAAATTACCTATAGACTGATACATTCCTTTGAAGAAAATATTCACATTTAATAACAGAATAAGAACACAAAATAAAATATAATCTATTTTGTCGTAGGGGGGGGGGGGGAGGTGTAAAGGTTCACTCACATAACTTAACTCCTAATTAATATTTCATAAAACGAGAAAGATCCATGCGTTAATAAACTGATGCTGTCATCTCGTTACCAACAATTAAATACATCCAACATGAAAGTATTCAAGTTATGCACACCAAAGATTAATTCAGTTCCCGCGTCCTTTTAATTCAATTAAGGTTCTATTCTTGTGACTGCCCTTTCACACACACGGCGCTTAAAAACGTATCTCCCTTGGGAAACCCGTTGAGATTTATGGCGGTTTTTGTTCTTTCCCCTTGTTAAGGAGAGTGTAGTCACTTTTAATTAAGACCCCCAATGCCGTGTCGCCGTTCTGAGCTGCCTAATTGGACCTTGCTCTTTATTGTTCGGACATTAGAGAAATTACTGTATGAAAGACAGAACGCAGAAAATTGGATGGAGTCCATGAAAATATGAGTGAGTTGTGGGGTGAAATTATTATCAATCATGACTCTTTGGTTACTGAAGGGGTTATTTTTTAAGGTAAGTTTTAGCTGTACTGACAATCGAATCAAGTTACGCATTCCTTGATTGCATATTAAATAGCAATATCCTATAATTTTAATTTTCATTGTTTTTAACGATTATTCTAAAACCTTTAATTGAAAGGTTTCAGGTTTCTATATATTTCTACTATTAAAAAATCGATCTAACTTTTTAAAAATGTCGAACGTAATTTGTCTGCTGATATGAACAGAAAGAAAAAGCCATCAATTATAGTTTAATTATCTTATACATAACTTTAAAAAGATAAAAGACCGGTTTCGAACTTTCATCGTTATTTGTTGACATATTCTTCTCAAAGTGTTGGGCGACATAGATCTCACGGCCAGATTAATCAGAAGTTTAAATCGAGATCTCAAGCGTAAATTTAGTTTCCTCTTCTCGGCTTATCGTGTTTGGATTTATGTAATATAAATCATCGCTGAAGATGCGTCATTAGACACAGATATGATATGATGCCCTGTAATCATTTCCGAGTAATCATCGCCAAATAATTCTGACATAGATACAACTTGAAAAGAAGAAATCCATATAATTTTCAAATCTGCAATCCCATATCATTGTCCTTTGATCAGATTTGTTCAAAATATCAAATAAGGTAAAACACACATATTTACGTTTCTACGTAAAGAATGCTTTTAACCAGCTTAAAATGTTCTACATTATATTATTTTGTATAAACTTGCTTTAAACAACAGCGGAAAATATGAAAGGTGCAATTAAGATATAGGGTCCAGTCCGTTCATTGGCGACTTCGTCCAATTGCATTAAAAATCGTCAAAAAACGCCAATGAACGGGCCGGGGCCCTATGTCTTAGTTATACTTTGGAAAATTTTAGTTTTACAACTACACCCTTTATACAGTCGTTAAATGCAAAGTGAATGGAGTTCTAAATCGAATAGAATTTGATATTTGCTGGAAATTCGCAATAGAAAAGAATGTCCCGGAATTTAACTGCAGATTTCAGGTGATATTTTTCTTTAAGATCCTCAACTAAATTGAAAAGGACACTCCATATTGCGTACAGTTCGTTTTGCTTGAGCGAGTAACTTTCGAAGGTCAAGAAACCTGAGACGGTTTTTTATATAGTCACTATGAATGGATATCATCATTGATAGTGAGCGTAGGGTGAATATTACACAAGATACAAATCGAAACCGAACCGTGTGATTGTATGCGGAAAAGAGAAAGTCAGCGACTTTTGATGAATCCCGGTGGAAATGTGAAAATAAACGAATTCTCTATTTTTTTACTTAAAAAGAATGGAAGGAAAGAAGTACTAGTTCGCTGCATTAGCTAGAAGAAGTTGTAATTGACATTTTTATCAAAGGTAGTTTTGTACTCGAATAGCAATTTGCCAAACGTTATGAACATATTTTGTTTGAAGAATTTATGAAATAAAAACATACGATTGACAAGGAATTAATTTGTTTTACCATACACTTCCACTGGTAGATACTCTAATTTTTAGAGCATTTTAACTCAAATTCCGTCTGACAGTTACAAGATTACCAAGCCAATTCAACTAGTACTAGTTGAGATGGGCTCAGAGGAAATAAGAGGCTGTGTTCTCTTCTGTTAACTCCACTGTTTAATTAAACCGCTGACTGTGAGAAGAAAACTTTTATTTCTTCTTTTTGTCTTATCAGTGGGCTCTTCTCTTCCTCCATAAAACATTCAGGGCTCTACTGGGTAAGAGAAGAGGGGGGAAAAGGGTGGAAGGGAATTAAAGAAAATAAATAAATGACAAGCACAAAAGCAATGCGAGAAAGCGACCATCGAAGGATTACGGATTCTAAAGAAAAAGTGCGGACGATACAGAAAAAAAGTAAACGTTTCATCGGAAAAACAGAAAAAAATAAGTTTTTTCATTTTGTTTCTTTTCCTCCGGTTTTTGCAAAAGAAGGAATGATTTGCACAATTTTCTTTTGCCATTATTTTCTAGGGTATGCGGTGGAGAATAAACGGAAATTGAAACTAGTTCCGGACTTTAGGGAATATACATCATTGCGGATACAAAGACACGCAAGGAGAAAAAACCATAATCTGAAATAAAAATGTCTCTGTTGGTATTTGATACTTGCTAAGTATTTATCGAGAAAAATGTATTGGGTTTCATTAAAAAAATTGAGAGTGGTAGAAAAATTTAAAACTTCATTGCAAAAACTCTGTATTATGCGGAATAAAAGTTACATTTACTAACATTCAAAATTTTAAACTGCTATCTATTTTCTCTTTTTTTATGCTGGAATGTTTTTGTTTGAAAAAGGGTTTACTTTAAGGGACTTTCTTATGATTAGGCAAACATAAGAACGTCATGTAAATTTCGTATATTAATATTTTTAGAGCTCCTCGGCTCCTCCATTTATATGTGAATTAGATTCCGCAAAACTATTTTTTTATATCCTTGTAGTTATAAACAATATAGTTGTAAAGATTCAACCTACACCTCATTCGCGTTTGGAATATGTAATATCTAGTAATGATTGACAAACTTTTTTTTTACTGGAACTGGTATTCACAGTGTAGCTTCAAGCCAAAAACCATTTCCGCGGTTGCGCTTTCTATGCATTTATATCCCTTCATTACCCCTAGATATATCACTTGAGCGTCACTCGTCAGACCGTGAAACGGACATTTGGACGTAATTAATGCGTCTGAAAGTCGACTTTTTTTTGTTTCCGTCCAAAAAAAAAAAGAAAACCTCCCCATAGTTTCCTTTTTGTGGAGAGACTGGCTAAAGGTCATGTGCCGCCGTGTTTTTCCTGAATAATTAGTATTCACAATCTCTCAAGACGACAGATTTATCGGGTGGAATACCATCCTAGATCTTGATGACTATAAATAAGAATTTGCTTAAGTTTATAAGCCTGGTGCATGTTCGTTTCTAACGCGAATGATTTTGTTGGCTAATGCGAATTTCTGGACGTGTTATCTGCTAATGCTCAGGAGAATTGCTGTTTTATCTTGAGTCCTGCATAGATAATATCGAGACCCTTTCACAAGTGGCTATAAATTCTTTAACTAATGTCTGGATTAGGTAGAATAGATGGTTTTAAAGTCTCGTTAATCTGTAGTTTGCGACATGGATAAAATATGCGCGTGATTAGAGTTCAGCAACATACAAGGGTATATCGTTTACAAATCCCACACGTTACAATATTGCATTTTAAATATTTTAATTTAGGTTTAATTTTACTGAAAAAGTTTTGCTGATGAGTTTTTTTAAGGAGATATGTGGTGAATAATTTCGAAGTATACTAGTTTCTATGTACTTCTCTTTGAAAATTCCAACTTAGAGTAAAAACATTTTTTTAAAAAGGGAAGTGTAGGGCATTGATAATGCCAAACATTCTCTGGGAACTTCTGATATACCTTCCCGGATAACATTGAGGACGTTCAGGGAACATAGCTGATGTCCAGAAGCATATATCTTCGAAATTTTTTCCTCTGAGAAAAATAGAAGTTTATGTCCTCAAACTGCCTCAGGGGTGTCTGCAGTTTGTCGAGGAAAACACTATTGGTCAAAAGTGACTGAAAATGGCTCTTCTAGGAACTCTTATGTTTTATCTCCAGTCACCGAAAGGGACATCGACAGAGTATATAGCCACTTTCGAAAGGATATCCTGTGGTTTCGGGCCTCTTGAGGTTATGAATATTTGATTCCCTCTCACATGAAAGGACCTAAATGGTTGGAAGCTTATTTATGGTTCCGTATTTTCTAGTAAAAGAATTTCCTCTTTGATTTGTATGTCGAAAGTTTTGCGTAATTACGAGTTGCATGATGAGTTTTTTTAAATACTATTAATATTTTCCGTATAACTTGTATACGGTTTATAACTTAATAGAATGGTCTGTAGATGTCGTTAATGCTACAGGCATTATATAATTTTAAAACAAATTAATAAACGTACTCTGGGGTTCAGCCAGGGGACTGTAAATTGATTATTGGACCAACCTTGTTTATTCTCAACCTAATGTTAGTCGTCTAAATTTGAGCATATGTTGTTCATTAATATTTCTTAATTTAGTCATGGAGGATTTGCTTTATTCCGGAATATTCTTAAAATAAAATTACAATTTAACAAAAGTTTCTGTATACACCCAGTAAGTGGCCTCACCTCGACAGTCAGCATTGCACGTTTACTAGACAACAATCCTACATCCAATACGCGTTACCTCGAAATAATCATCTCTCGTGTCCATATCTAATGGATGAACACTTTACGATCTCCAGGCTCGGGTACAAAGGCCCCGAATTCCTTAATGGCGACGGCGGCTTCACCTGTTTTGATGGCGGCCATTAGAAAGTCATGATTACAAGGGAGGGGACAACGGTTCGTCATGGAGCGAAAGTTCTCAATCTTTTGAATCTTATTAAGTTCTCGGATCATGATGGAACTGAAAAAGAAAGTATTTATCTTTCTTGGAGTTCGTAGATCTTTTAAGACTTCTTCCGTATTTTATGTCTACTGTTTTTGATATCTGAAATTATCTTTGTGTTTTGCGTAAACTTTTATTACGTATACATTATTTTTAGTACTAAATTAACCACAAACTAAAGAAAATTATCATTAGTAATAGATAAACTTTAAAACATAATAATAAGCCGAAGCGTAAACGTCTCAAAATTAAGATCTTTATAAATCAGAAAACACTGCTTATTTTTAAAAATATGCACTTTTTAAATTATTAAAATTGCTTCCTTTTAACAAGATTCGCCACACGTATTTGATGAATTCCAAATTTATTCATTAAAAATTAATTCACAACGTTTAGCGATTTAAATTTCTTACCAGGAATAGCAAGAACAACCCAAAACCTTTTACATTTTTGTAGACTCCAAACAACTATTTTTAGTTGTTTCAGCTTTACATAACTCGATAATGTCTTAAGTCCACAACAGCTCTTACGGAATGCGTGACTTTTAATGCTGTGTTGTAAAAGCTGCCCGTGCATTATACACGGAATGTGTTGAATATTTATTAGGCTGCCTCTCTTGAACTAAAGACCACATTGGCGACCGTCAGGGGGTTTGTTAAGCGAATTATGGCGTTTACCTGTTCCTTCTCAAAACGAAAGCCCCGTATGAAAATATTGATCTATCGCCGCGCCGGAAAAAAGTATTGTCTCCGCGGGTATAGAAATTTAAATTCGATTATCTCTTTATAGAATAAGGTCGATTTAAATATTCATACCCTGCTGTTTGTTTGGTAATTTCTTTCTTTTGATTCTAAGTAGGGAGAGGATGTTTCAAAACGAATATGTTGTTTACGAATTGTAGAATTTTGCTAAATATAATTTCCTAGATAATATTTGTATTTCAAACATTTTTTATATTTATTCTAAGTTATTGTTTCTAAAATGCCATAATTTTAATTACGATTAATTAAAAGTCTATGAAGCTTCATTACAAACCATCTGGTACTTAAAATAAATCTGCGTTTTCTCGTATATTCGTATACTTTGTTATGTGTCTATGAGAGCTTACATCAATATTTCAAACCTTTTAAGCCTGTATCATCATCCTTAAATCTATTACGTATCGGTATCTTTTCAACCCCTTTTGCTAAACATTTCCGCCCCATTGATTAAATTTGTAAGTTTCCCTTCCGCCTAACACAAAGGATTGAATAATCCCAGCCTTCCCCCCACATCTGCATTTAGAATTATGCAATTCCAGCTCCCCTCGAAGCACGTATTTATCGGGGGCTTTCCTGCAAAATTCACGAACCACGCCACAAAACGTACTTATCAGTACCCCCTTGATGTTGAACTTCATCTAAAGATGAATAATCAAAGAAATCCATTTTATTTTTCTCTTGTTCTGTACACAGAAGCCTTGTATGGCGAAGTCTTCTTAAAGTTAAGAAATTGGTAATAAAGAGGTAAAGTTTTTTTTTTTTTAATTTAATACGGTCTAAGTAAAATTAGCTGATATTTTTTTCCAAATTTGTAATGTGGATAAAGTAAAAATAATATGGACAAAAACTTTTAACATTTTTAATTAATCAGAACTAATTTTAGCTTTCAGTTATCTCATTGTATTGCATTGGAGAGCAATTGTCGTATTATCAAGCATGTAATTTTATAATGGCTAGAAGATTAAGAACAGTATGCTAAAATTAACAACTGCAAAAAGCCCCATTCTTCTAAAATCTGTAGTATAACCAGTCCCTCTGTAGTATAACAGAGTTAAGAGTTCTGTTTTTTTCCTGAGCTAATTTCTTTAGACAAATGCTAAAAGGGAAATACTAAATTAAATGAAAGGGCTGGTGGAATGGCAGCCTCCATTCCCATGGGATATGACATTCCTCCTTTTGGCGTGTTTTAAAGTAATTGATGTGGAGCCCCCTTAAAAAAGATTTCAAAAGAAGTTAGGGCATTACATTATACGATGTTGTAACACCGCGGGGTTTTCAAAAGTACTCGCCAAAATTGAGTTCGGGAACCTCGTTTGGCAGGGATTTCTTTGTGTGATGGACCTCGTAAAATTCATTGTTGAAATTTTGAATTCGGCTATGAGTCCCGAGCAATATGTGTCGTAAGAGCCTTAATTCTATTTCGCAGTAAAAGGTCAAAGACATCGTAAATCATTTAAAAGTCCTACTTGTACCTGTTTATTGAAGACATGAAGGGGTTTTATTGCGAACCAGGTTCTTTATACCATCGTGAAAATCGAATATGGCGTAATGTAAGACAGGGATGTAAATCTACTCTGATTTTGACATGTTCGTCTATCGTAGCATATATTTTAAGTATGACAGATAAAATTTATCGCATTGGCTTACAAATATATTTAACTTATCTTGAGATATATCTACATAATTTTTTATTTTAATCTAACTATTTAAATTGTATTCCTACTATTCAAATAAATTGTCTTTTTCTTTGGTGCAGACGCAAGGAATGTCTTGTAAATCTTTTACTTACGACTATCTTAATAATGAAGGCATATTGTATTGTTTCGGCGAAGAGAGGGGGGGAAAGTTTAAGCTAGTTATTTTGAAAATTAAAGTCATTAAGTTCTTTCATGACTCATCCTGAGCAACTCGGAAAGCGAAACAAAACAAGTCCATTCCACAAAAACACCAGAAAAAAAAACATAGTTCTTCCAAGCCCTATCATTTTCTTAATATAGGAAAGGAACTTTTAAACTAAGAAGAATTAAGAAGAAAGTAAAGTTCGTAATTTTTCCTCCCTTGCCTGATTGAGGCACCGTGACTTCATAGCCACAGATTAAAACCCGGGAACTTTTGTTCGAAGCGTGGAACAGCGTATAATTTGCCTCAGCAGCGTTGCCACTTCCCCGCTTGTAAAATGTGCATACATAATTAAACGGTTTTGGGTGCAGTCGTTTCTTTTTGTGAAGGGAACTTTAGAAGACGAAATTTCTGCCACGTTTCTCAGCTTCGGCGTTTTTAAGCAAATGAACCTTGTGCGAGGTCTTATTTAGAGCCCTTCTCTCGTCAAGGGTTAAAGGCAGCACGCCTTGGCAAGAGAGGCAGTCCCACGTATTATTATAATGCACTCAGTTGCCGGAAATACATCATTTGGAGTCAAGTTCCGAGGAACTACCTTGAATGGACTTGGGTTCTCTCTTTTTGAAAAAAGTTTTTTAGTAGCTTTTTTATTATTCTTTGCTTAAAGTTTATGACCAAATGCCTTTTTGTGACAACCAATTTAAGTTTATTAAAGAACTGTTCAATTTCCGCAAACCTTCGCTACGTATTAAATGTTTCTATTTATAAACTATTATGCAAAAAGTGACCATTTATTGGAACTTGTTTTAATTTTTTAAATAAGATCAAAAGATATTTTTTTATCATCTCCTTTTCTGTAGCTATATACGCAGTGACTGACTTATTCTTTTCATATTTTCCGAGATGCATGGGATGCATCATTGAAATTTTACAAAGTTACGGTTGTGGCCTAACGTTTTATGTAAAGGTACAAACATATTCACGGATCCCCTGAAAAAATCAATACTCCAGCAGAATATCTCTTTAAAAAAAGCACCCGAGTGTAAATTGCTTTCTGCATTTCCCCCGGAGTCATATAAAATACATATCTGGGTCCACGGCGAGGGAAAAAGGCAAAAGGAAATATTACCTGTGTAATTTGCTCTACCTCAAAATTTATTTGGGCCGCAGGGAGAGAGAATAAAAAAATCGAAAGTCGTCCATACTCGTCTTTTTTCGATTTAATCATTCCGAAGTTATGTTTGGTGATTGAAATTAATATTCGTGGCCAGTTCACCCAAGATGGGTCATCTGGCTCTATTCCTGAACCACCTCACGGGTTCCTGTATGAATCGCCGCGATTTTTATCAATCATTTATGTTGTAGGCTTTTATTTCTCCTTCCCATTATTAATCTGAAGATTTCGTAGGAAAAATGATTAATTACTTTGTTTATCTGTATCTGCGATCGCTCTTTTTTTTTCGTTTTCTTTCGCGTCTAGAGTTTGGGTTTCTTTTGGAAAGGTAAACTGATGTATTTTTTATCTCTTATATCTTTTTGTTTTTGAGTGATGATTCCCTAAGTCTGGTTATTCAATTTGGAAAATGCATTTCTTGCTATCTACTTTCTATGACTACCCAGGTATCTGAAATGCTTTTTTTTTCTCCATGAGAGTTAATGAAATTTGTGCTTTACAAACGTAACCAAAAAGAAATACCTTATCCTAAAATGATTTTAATTTTTCGAGCAGTTCTTGGGAGATTCCAAATTTAAATATACATTCCAGACATTTAATGTTTGAACAATTGCGAATTATAAACACAGAGTTCTCCAATTTTTTACATCGAAATTGCCATAAAAATATTATTCTAATATTAGATACCTGAACGATTTGTACCATGAAAAACCCTATATCTATTCAATGATTCATTCAAAACTCAATTGTGATCCGATTTATTTAAGATTTAAAGATAGAAAAAATATCCAAGATACTAATTTACAGTAATTAATCTCCCCACTCCCTTTGGTATGTTAGGGCACAACATACAATGAAGAAAAAATAAGAAAAACAACAGTCCTCCATTTGCTTCGTTTTCTTTTTACAATGAACATGAAAGGACCTAGGCGAAAAAAAATTGTTTTCCCACGATTTTTATCATTGTTTGCCATTGACTTTTCTGCTTCATTTCACATCTTGCATCTGAAAATAGAAAGGAACATAGTATCTCTTGTGTGTTTTTTGCTGTCCTCTTCTTTTGTTGGGAGATGACCTCTCTTAGACTTTGGTTATTGTCTTTTTTTGGTGTGTGACTTGGTCGCATTTATTTGTTTTTGCATGCTATTTCGACTTGATCCTATACGCCCACTGGGTGTGGATTACGGTATAACGTCCGCCTCAACGCGGTTTTAAAACAAACATCTTGTGTTTGTATTTGTGTATGTCTAGAAAAAATGGGGAAGATATGTTTATTTTGTGAAAATAATTGTGTGTATAGTTTTCTGTATCCACACTAAATTCTAGTAGAAATTTGATAAATTGTTATAAAAACTCTTTCTTCATAACTGTTGTGTTATTATATTAAAATATGTTTTCATACCGAAATATTTTATATTTACTATAAAGCTATAAGTATTACATGATTTGACAAAATATTATTCAGATTAAAATTAATATTGTTTGTTTAAATATTTGGCATAACTTCAAACAGTGAGGGTTTCATATGGATGATAGCTTATTATTTTTTTTCTTTTCTTTCTATCTTCAATAGTCCAATAAGCCCTTCATCACACTAGGTTTATTCTTTTTTTTGTATACAGTGTGGCATGTCATTAAGTGTTGCAGCGGAATTTCTAATTTTAATAGCTAAAATGTGTCAGCTATACGAGTAAAATAAACACGCATCAATGAAATAGTTCCAAATAAAGGCCGTGAACCTTAGGCTATGTAATGTGGCAATTGAGTGAACAACGTAAACAAATGCTGTAGTACATACTTGTATAAACAGTTGAATCGATGCTACAAATAAAACAATTCATTATTGGGTTTTTTTTTAATAAAAACTTTTTGTACAAGACAAAAGGTGTAGCAACACAATCATAATTTCTTAGGAGAGCAATTGACGGTTTCCTGAGGTCTTGATTCATGATTACGCTTGACCACGTTCTACATTTGTATGCTGGAAGTGTTAAAAACGAAAAAGGAGTAAAAAAAACTTGCTGTTAACAAATGATAGCACAACTCGTTTCTTCGGTTTGAAAAAGATTTAACTAAGGCTTCACTGATTTCAAGTAAAAAGGGTTTGAAATTCGGCCTATAATGGAGTTTTCTAATAAGAGGAAAAAATCTCAGTTGAAACTTCGTCCAACTAAATGTTCACTTGGCTAATGAAGTTCGAGAAAGAGTTGGCAATTTTTTTTTTCTGTTGCGCTGATTATGTAGCCCAAAAATACAATGCCCAATCATTGGAGTTAAGCCATTTGTTCTGTGGGTCTGTCTTCAATTAAGATGCATCTGCGATGCAGCCTGTTATGTTAATTAGTGTGTGTTCCAAAGATGGAATTGGTAAAAAAAAAGGCCATGTGGGACTTTTGAATACTTCATACTAAAATGTGTTATTATATTTAATTAACTAAAAACACTATTATTTGTTCATTGTTTTGTACCTCAATGTCATTGACCTTTCTTTAACTTAGATTATTTTATTTATTATCTTAGATGAGTATGCTAAAAAAATATGCTACTTTTATACGGCAAAAATCGATTCTGACTGAAAGTTTTAATTAATTGGATGATTTTTTTAAATTAACATCTTTATCTTTACTATAAATTTGACATTTCGTATTTAATTTATATCTATACATTTCGGATTTTAATATTACCTGAATATTCGCCTGTGTTTATCAGTAAATAACAAGTCAATTTTAATTTAGTGGTTGACCCAGTTTGTATTATGATATTTGAAATCGAATTCCCTACTTGGAAATATTTACTCAAGATCGTAAATATGCCTCTGAATCCCGCGGCTACCATCCGAAATGAACCTATTCCCCCGCCCAAGCAGTAATTATTTTACTCCTGCACTCGTTAGATCGGCCGTAACTTTTGTGTTTAATTTCGTGGTAACTATGTAAGCGTGGACGCTGCTGCTAAAGCGGAATTTTCCTCTTCGCAAGGCGGTTTTCTCTGGAAAGTTTGGCGAGTTTTGGCCTAATTGAACTTTAACTTTGGGAGGCATGGGTTAATGAAATAGTTGAACCTTACCAAGCGTGTGCTCATCAAGGCTGGAAGGGAAATAGTTTAAATTTGGGACCAAATTGTAACGTCGATTTCTATGATGTGCGTACTCACCAGAAAGATTTTGTATATTGGTAATTAGGAAGTTTCAGTTCCTTGGCTCTATTACATTGCCACAGAGAGAATAGTGCTTTATTTCGCTGGGTGCATTCGTTTAAATGATTCTAATTTTCCCCACCTGGCGTGCCTCTGTTATTGCTTTGGTGCAATTTAAAAGATTACCGTTATTTTAATTGCCTAATTTTGTTGCCTGTCGACTCTTCTGAGTGAGAGCATATCTCGGTTCTATCGCTTTTGGTTAAAATCCAATTTTTCGTTGGTGTACCATGCACATTATTTTAAATCCTTTTGCCGCTTGGTTAGTTGGTGATTTGCCCATTTCATTATAATTACAAGTTTTCCCCTTCGTGTAGGGTAAGAGTAATAGCTGTGTTTAATATTTATTCAGTAGAATCGAGCCTTCAATCAATGGCAATTATGTTGTTTAGAATTCTACAATCGTTCATTTTAGATGTTATTTAAAATGGATTAATTCCATTATTAAATATGGATTAAATAAAAGTTTGACGTGCTTTTGTTTAATAGTCTGGAAAAGTTGACGAGGATATTTAACTATTAATGGCTTCATTCATAAACGTTAATTCAATCGCTGAAGTTAACCTGCAACAATTAAAGAACAATACGATTAGTTAATATCTTAAGAAATATGAATTGTGATTATATCAGATTTCCATCTAAATCACATTATACATTCCTGTCTAAAAATACCCCCACCCTCAGAAATAAATAAAAAAAAAACAATCGTTTTGTGCTCTAATAAAACTCGAACCTTGCATCCCATCAATTCCAAAATGCCGCATTCAAAATCAATTCGATTCAATCTCAGCCTAGCCATTTTCTTTTATCTTCGCGGGGTTTGGTTTCAACAGTGAAATTGAGCGAAGGAATTACATACAAGCTTTGCTCGAGGCTACTACACGTTTGGGACGAGAAGAAATTTCCGCTGTGTAGCAACTTCAGAACATGAACGCAGACACTCAAATTGCTTTCGTAACCGGTTCGGATCTTTTCTTATTGTTTTTTTATTATTCTCTACAGCAGGATATCAAAAAGAATGGCCGCGAGCATGGACTCGGAAAAATAAGTTATCTCTATTACAGTCTCTTTACTGTCAAACCCATATGTCTTGGCGTTTCGTTCGTTTGACGGATGGAATGGCCATTTCGACCGGACTGCTGGCTCCATCTGTTGTTGATATTGGACAGTTTTTGCCCAGCCTTTAGAATCGAAGGAATTTCCCGATTTTAAACAGGACATAAAACCTGGATGGGTCTTACTAAAAGTTTGTAAAGTGATTGACTTATAAAATTTGTATTATTTTGAAAATAATAGCATTTATTTAGAAGTATGGACTATTTACTGTAAAAATCTATTGCAATAATTTTGATGCAGATAAGATGTTTTTATTTTACTGACCAAACACAAAAGAATGTGACTTTAAATTCCGCGCATTTGTCCTTTTTTATGATCCGAAACCACCAACACAAAACGAAACTAAAAAAAATTGGAATCGACACAACAAATCCAGATGTGCGTGTCCAACGGGCAACTCTCTTGTGTAAGAACGCAATAAATCGTTTTCTGTATTATAAAAAGAGTCTCGCCCCAAGAAACTCGCTCTTTGGAATCTCTATAATGATTTGAGACAACTGTAACTATATTTTAACTATATTCTATAAAAAGTTTTTAAAAATAAGAATTCGAACCGAAACCATCAAAATAACAAAATATCTGTAGAATTATTTTTGGTATACTTCATAGTATAACCATGTATATTGTATAATTACAACCTAATAATGTTTATTAAAAAAAATAGCGAAGAATCAGTGTCTAAGAATAAATACTAGTTACAATTTTTTCGAAATAACGCAGCGAAATAGTTGTTTGACCTTGGGATGGGATAGGCCGATCCCGTTTTCCGTCGGATGCGAATAGAATTGAATTTGATTTGACACTTGAGTGATTTGTGATCGGGCACAACTCTGACAGTGCCCAACCTGAACTCAGTTTCACTTTATTGCTATGAAAATGGATTTTTAAAGAATAATAATAACGTGACCTGTGGGTCAAAAAGTTAAAAGGCGTTTATTGGCTATGTTAAAGTAAAACTATGAAAAACTGGAAGCGTTTCTTAATCTTCTTAATAATAACAAAATACGGACCCGTCCCAATTTAAATATCTGTTTTACTTCTTTTTAATGGGGTTTTATTTATTCTGATTTATTTTATATGGATTTGATTATTATTATTTTATTATTTTGTTCTCTTATTATTTTCCTTGGTTTGTTTTTAAAATTTTGTTTTGTTTTGATATTATTTGTAGTTCCCCTGCTGCCCAAGTCATTGAAGCCACCAGGTAATAATCATTTCCTAATATTTAGGAAATTAAAAAAAATCCACTAAATTTGAATCATTTTATGTATTTTCATCCTGCACTTTTTTCTGTACTATGTTTTTACTTATTTTTATTTTCTAGTTTAATAATTTCTTTCAAAAAAATTTTTTATCTTATGTCTGATACTTTTGGAATTTGAGCATATATTCAATTAGAATACTTCCTAACTTACTCGCAAAATACTCCAAATTATAATTATAGAAATATAATGTTCATAGTGGAATAATTATATCGATAACTCTAGGTATAGAGACCACCCTTCACTGTAGCTACATTCTAGAGATGTTCTTTTTTTAAATGGTTATTCAATCAAGAGACTTTTAAATATTAAAAAATATTTTGTTTTTTAATATCTATAAATATTCTTACTGACAACATCTAAATATAATGTTCATCAAAATAAATACCAACCAATTTATTAAACAAACATTTTTTAATAGGTGACCGTCAACAGTCAGAAACAACATATGCCTGCGAAGGCAGCGAATTGCATGTTGGCTGCGAAGACGGAAAACTGATCCGGTTGATACGAGCCAACTATGGCCGATTCAGCATCTCCATGTGCAATGATGTTGGACAAGTGGACTGGAGTGTGCAGTGCATGTCTCACAGGTCATTTCCGTTCATGTTGGACAGGTGAGTCAAGGTTTTACCATCTCTTTCAAGTATCGTTGGAAGCAGCTTTTTTGGCTTGCTAAAATTACTGTGGAAACTACATGAGCTTCACTGAATTCTATGTAATTTAGAGAAATCAACAAAGATCATTTTATGTACTAAATTTTGTTCAAGCATATGGTTGGTCAAGCCATATGCCATTTCTCAGGATTGGCTATTTTTTTTAAAACAGTGTGCTTAATAGTATCCAGTTTTCCATCTCTGTGTTTTTGCACATTCAAGGTTTTGCTACTTTACTGACAATATGTTATTAAAACTCCTTTAAAAACATTATTACCAGCAATTCAAAAATTATTTATACAGTTCTGAATTGAAATCTTTAATTTAAATTTTGTTTGAATTCATTTTTAACAACTTTTTGTTTTTTACAGGTGCAATCAAAAACAGAGTTGTGGAGTTAGGGTTTCTAGTTCCATCTTTGGTGATCCATGTCCAGATACTTTTAAATACTTAGAAATTCAGTACCAGTGTGTTCCACGTAAGTATTCTTTTACAGATAAACTTAATTCTTTTCTGCATACTTGTTCTTTGCAAATTATAAACCATATCCAAGTTCTTTCTTATTCTAATAAAGGAATTGTAATTTTTTTTTAAAGTATGATTGCTATTTTCTAAACACCAGGAACGCCCATATTTTTAATTCAACTTAATTCTTCTACATGAATCAAAATATATTTAAGATATTATCAATAAATAAACTTATTTTTATTTTATTCTGGTTAAACAAAGTTTTTCTTTGTTTCATACAACCAATTGACCCTTCACTATATTCATTAAGTTTCATCTATCAAAACCAATTTCCACATCTAGTTCTCCACACAAGTCCATTTTCTACAAGTAAATTGAATTCTTTCTACATGTAACTTATTCTTTCAATAAGTAGTTATTTCTATATTCATTGTTAATGCAACTTTGTTCTTCCTATATGCAACTTAATACTTATTCCATCTACATGTAACTTACATTTTCTACATGTAACTTCTTCCATTCCAGCCACATACTTCACCAGTACCACCAGGAAATCAACCATCCTAACTAACAGCTCCTCATCCCCCTCCGACGCAGAACTCATTCCTGACACTACCTTGTCATCAGTTCCTGCAGAAACTTCCAGAGTCCCTGACAAAACAGTGTCATCGACTACACCCTCAACTACTAGTACTAGTACCACTACCACAACGACTACGCAGAAATATTTGCCCAAGAGTGTGCCTGTGACTACGACACAACAGCCAACAAGTAGGTTGATTTTTGGTCCTGTATATTAATGCAAAGTGTGCAATAGCAGCTGAACTTTGTTTTTTAGTTACACAACTAGGCTTTGATATAAGTAGCATATCTACCAAGATGTGAATGTGAAAATACATATCAATATGTTGATTTGAATTTTACCTTAAATAATATTAGAATAAAAAACCTCTGCCTGTTTACCAGAAATCAGTTTCTATCAGTAAGTTTTTCAATAAAATTATTGGAACTTTGTACCATAATAAAGACCATAACAAGCTTTTGTTAAAAGTTAATATATTATGCAATGAATGCCAATTAATATATATATAAGTTATATTTTTAAAGTGACATGTTAGCTTCTTTGTTATTAATTTAGTTAAATTTGCTTTGTCTATTACTATATACTATATTTATACCAGTTTGAGGTTGTGCTTCAGTGAATATGAAATATTAGCAAAATAGTTTATAAATGATTGTGAAAAACAAAGACATTTAAAATGTTTTCACTTTTGAATTACAGCTGTATCATCCACAACTGTAAGAACCACCAATGTGCCAACCATCCCACCAAATCACTGCCCACCCACTCTAATGAGCGACATACAGTGGGACTGGACCCGAGCCGGATCAGAAGCCATTCAAAGGTGTCCGGGCGGTGCAACTGGTAAGAAAATTATTCATTTCCAAATCTAAAGTTAAATTTTTCTCATTTTGATTCTCATTGAGGTTCTTAACTTATTTTAAATATATTAATTAATTTTGTGTATTTTTAGGACTTGCCAGATGGCAATGTGCAAGCAACCCTGTGCGATGGTTGACCCCATACCCAGATATGAAGGAGTGCAGATCAGTATGGGTTATTAACCTTAAGAAGCGCGTAAGTTTATAAAGCTTGTTTATATCGTACACAATTATTCTGAATAATTATAACCATTCTTTTGTTTACTATAATAGATTTCTTGTCATTATTCACTACGTTAAAGTAAGGTTTAAAAAAACTATAGTTCTGAATATCAGGTGAAACTAAAAAACCTAATTTATTATATATTTTTAAAGTAAAAATATACTAGTTCTCTCATTTTCAAACTTTCATGTTCAATTTAACTTAATTTCTTTACTATTTTCTACAGATTGAAGCTGGTGATTCAATCAACAGTATTGCCACAGAGTTATCTCTCATGACTTACATCAAGCCCCTGTATGCTGATGACCTGAAAGACATTGCCGAAATGATCCAGCAAACAATATCAAGGGTCATCAATGGAATGGAAAATTTCAGCGACTTGTGGCATCGATACCATGTTCTGAGAGAATTGCTGCAGGTAAGCTTTTGTTTTATTTCTGGTTAAACTGGTACTCAGTGGATGAATGTACATAATTTGTTGTTGCATTGTTAAAAAAAATATCTATATGGACCAAGTAGGATGGTTGCTGAGTCAGTTCCATGTTCAAATCTAAGTTTTCGCTAATCAAATTAACTCGGCCAGAAACCACAGAGAATTAAACAACAATATCAATATATAAGATTGGGCACCATAAATATGTTATTGCCTCCAAATCCTGACGTTAAAACGACAAAGATATGTAATGTGGTGATATTTTATCATTGCCTCCTTTTCAGTAGATCAAAGCTAGCTTTTCATTCATACAGACACTTATAATATTTTCAATAGTTTAGCATGAATGATTGTTTCCAAATTAATAGTTTTCTGTTATAAGTTGAATAATAGTTTTCTGTTATAAATTGAATAATAGTTTTCTGTTATAAATTGAATAATAGTATTACTAAAAACTTAACCATCTTGTTTCACTGCAGTCTCTGATCGAAACCATCAGCAATCTCTTGAAAGAGGGTCAACATGCGTGGAATGATCTCTCAGACAGTGAACGACGTCGAGTGGCCTCTTCTTTGTTGGATGGTTTGGAAGAGAGTGCAATGTTATTGGCACACTCCTCTGGCAAGGAAGATTCTTTTACTTTGGCCGAAGCCAATATATGTAAGTTTCTGAAACTCTGGACATAAAAATAATAGTTTTACATACTTTCAATTGCAGTTAACTGATTAGTAGAAATGATTAACAAGATATGTTAATAGTTTTAATAAAGTTAAAATGTTAAACTTATATATATTTTATTAATGTTTTACTTAATTAGTCCATGCTGCTGGAACTTTCATGGCATTACTTATTCTAAACAATATTTGAGAAAAGACGAGTTTAAAATTTACAAATTGAAAATTATTTAATTTAACTTTAAAAAAATCGATCTATCTCTTCTGCATTGGATAAAAGTAACTTGCTTGCAATCTCTTAGTAACAAACTTAAAGTAAGACTTTTCTCTCATAAAATTAATGCTTGTGTAAGTAAAAACCAATAAAGGTTTTTGTGCTATTGTCCCAAGTCATAACACCAACAGATCATGTTATTTTTTGTCCTTTCAGTGTTATCAGTCCAAGTGTTGAATGCCAGAACTTCCAACTCTGTGAAGTTTCCTGTACCTGATGATTTTCGTGGCGAAACAGGAGAAACAGCCTGGGTCAGAATGGAAGATAATCTAGTGTTGCCTCCCCAAACACTCTTTGATATTTCTAAGCATGGTTGGTAATTTTTATTATCTACTGCAATCAACATTGCACAATTCGCAATTGCACTATTTAAGTTTCATTTTTTATGGCAAATCAATGTTTAAAACTTTTCATATTTTGTGGGCGCAAGCGATAAAGTCGCCTAAATTGTACAACAGCAACCAAAATGAATGTTTCCAATGATAACCTTTGTTTTTAATAATCCTGTGTTTTGTCGCCAAAAAATTCCATCTGGGGAGATTCATGGCCAAAAAATGGAAAACTAACCAATGGCATGCCCCCCTCCCCCAACATTATGTTATCCCTGTAATTGCTTGTAAATTATACAATCTAAACTATTTACACACTTGGCGTTTGAAACTAGAACATATTTACAAATTTAAACATTGTAAAGTCTAAGTTTTTAAACTATCTAGTGCTATATTAATGTGCTGGTTCACTGATATTTATTTTTTTATTCCAGGACTTGCCAAGGTAGTTTTTGTAGTATACAGTGGAGTTGGCGAACTTCTAAGGCCCGAGCCAGGTTACACATTCCGCAGTGGCAAGGGAAACTCAAGTTGGAAAATAAATTCCAAAGTTATCGCTGCATCAATTGGTAAACCTGGAATGGTCAGGCTGTCACAACCAATCGTCGTAACCTTTCGACATCTCCAGGTATGGCTTTCGACATTTTGTTTTAATATTGATGACATTTAGTTTGTAATTTTATTGATTGATTAATTTTTAGTGGATATTTGTCTTAACTCTGTTTTTCTTATTGCGTTTTAGGAGGAAAATATGACAAATCCTACCTGTGTATTTTGGGATTTTGACATAAGGTATGTAACCACTTTTTTGTTAGGGTTTAGTTTATTTTTATTCAAAGCAAAAGTCTTTTAATGAGAATTTAATTATGCAGTTTCTGTCTATCATAAAATTTTGTTCATAACTTAAATTTTTTCTTTATTTTATATATTTGTAGAATTAAAGATATTTTTTAAATTGTAAAACAAAACTTTTGTATGAAAATAAAAAAAATCAATTTCAGTTTTAAATTATTCTATACTAAATAACTGATTAACCTAACAATTTATACTCCTTTGTACAACATCTCTGTTTGCACCATTCAAAATGTTATAATTTTTTTCCAATTGTGTTTTACAGAGAATGGTCCAATGTTGGTTGCTGGGTGCAATCCTCCAATACAACACACACATCCTGTGCATGCAATCATTTAACAAACTTTGCAGTCATCATGGAAGTCGGTGATGTCAAGGTAAATACAAACTTAGGCACATATAATAAATTACTTTAAATGTCTGTTTAATTGCTGAAATATTAATATGCCTTTGCTACTCAATATGTATTTCTAAAATCTGTTTCTGTTTTATTAAACAGGAGGTTCCTGTGGCACAAGATTTTGTACATGTGACAATCACTGTTGGATGTGGGATTTGTATAATCTGCCTAATAGTGACCATTATTCCTATATTTCTCTTAAGGTTTGTTTAAAGTATTTTATCAATGATTATTTTTTTGGATATACATAATGATGTGTTCAGTTGATTTAAATTTTATTGAGATTTAACCCCTTTCTTTTTGATCCTATGCAAATGGTTGAGGTTGTTTGCTCTTCCTATAATTTTTTTTTAATTTTAAACTAAAAACAAATGAAAATTTAAAATTGATTATGTAATATATATAATAATATATATAATAAAAATATGTACACATATTTTTATTTAATTTTTAGGTATAAAAAAAGGCAATTTTGTGACTGTTTTCTTGAAAATTATCCCGATTGTGAAGAGTTTAAACCTATACTAAATGCTTAGTTTTATTTTATTAATTTGTATATTTACTTAAATATAATTAGTTATGGATTATTATCTCTACACATAGGGGAAGTACCATTAATAGTGTGTATAGTTAATTGAATTCTAACTATGACAAAACTCTAATCTACGCTAAAACTAACCATCAATTCTTCCCCCACAGGAGCTTGATCGGTGACTCCGTCACAGTCCATCGCAACATATTCACCTGCCTTCTTCTCACCGAAATCATCCTATTGGCCGGCATCGAACAAACCTGGGCACCGACCCTCTGTGCAGCTCTAGCAGCCTTACTAGACTACCTACTTCTAGCTACAATCTGCTGGGCTTTTCTAGAGTGTTTCCAACTCTATGTGGAACTGGCGGATATGTCGCAGCCACAGAAGTCCAGATGGGCCTGGTACTATGGTCTGGCGTATTCGGTTCCAGCGGTTATCGTCAGCGTGGCGGCTATTGTGGACCGTAAGAGTTACGGGACAGATCGACTCTGCTGGCTGCGGGCGGATAACTACTTCATTTTTAGCTTTATTGGACCGGCGGTTGGGATTTATTTCGTAAGTGGATGTTTGCTTGTTTGTTTTTTGAAGTTTAATCCTTATGTTGATAAATTGCAGTTGAATATTGTCGGTCAAATGATAAAACCACGAATATGCAAAAAACATAGAGATGGAAAACTGAATACTGTTAAACCCGCCATTTTAAAAACTGCCAATCCCTAGAATTTGCACATTTGCGGTTTTGTCCTTCGACCGACGATGTATTAAATAATTTATATTTCATTTTAACTTTGCTTTTAATTTTTTAATTGAATATTATAAAATATTGTATTTCACCGAAAATCATGTACATTTTAAAGCAAAGGTGATAGTGTTGTGTACTTACAAGTTTAAAAATACTGTTTTATTCTGAAAAAATTTGGTATGAAGGAAAATGCAACCTGTGTGTTTAGAACGGTATATTTGCTTAGTTTTTATTTAATACCTTTTCTCAAACTCTAAAATTACTTTGTATGTAGTTACTGCAGCGATATTAACCATTTACTATATGCTATATCTTTGCTATTATTTGTTATAGGGTGGAATGGTATTTCTTTGTGTTGCTAGCTGCATTTTGTACCATCACTCAAGCCTTACCACTGCTATTAAGGGAAAAGAAGAAGCCAAGCTAACAAAAATAAAGTAAGACATTACTAAATAAAATCTTCGACTTTTATGAATGGTATAAATAGCATCAACAACTTAGCATTTTTTTAATCTTTGAAGAAAATTAAAATGTATCCAGTTATGTTTGTTTTTAAATCATCATATTTCATTTACTGCCACCCTAGAGTGACAGTTTGACATATGTACAATTACAACTTAATAATTTTTCATTTATTGAAATAAATTCTAATGTATGTGTTCTAAAAATAATTAATTAAAAAATTGTTCAGGTTACTATATGCATTCAATTAAAACTAAATTTCTGTTATATTTTCTAGGTCCCATATTCGCCGAGCTGTCTTGTTAATGTGCATACTTGGAATGACATGGACAACTGGCCTTTTGTACTTGCATCAGGAAACTCTGGGCCTTGCTTATGCCTTTACTATTCTCAACTCCTGCCAAGGAATTTTTATATTGGTGTTTTACTGTATAACTGATGAAAAGGTAAAAATTTATTCATGAAAACTATTCAAATTTATTTTTTTATTAGCAATTAAATTATTTCCATGAAGTTTAAATATAATTATTAAATTAAAATATGTTATTAAAAATTGTGTTCTTTAACTGTGACTTAAGCAACCTAAATATTAATCAACTCCAACCTAATTATTAAGTTAAAAACTACCATAATAAATGTTGTTGTTTTAACTATAAAGATATTTAAGAAACATGGATCAAGATTTACTAAAATATTTTGTTTAAATAACATGTATTACGGTTATTGAATAAATTAGCTGAAATCATGACTATGTAATAAAAACTATCAATTAAATTATATTTTGGGAGAGAGGGACTAAATTTGGTTTCTATCTTGAAAATCCTTCAATAATACTCAACCATTCACATCGACTTGGTGAACAAACACTATTAACACTTTAATTTCCAGATAAAAACATTAGATTTAAGTTTTTTAAATTTGTTTTTTGTGTAACTTAATCTTGTCTGATGTAAATTGTTCAGGAGAATGGTCTTCATTTGACTTAATTTTTGTTTACTCAGGTAAACTTAATCAGAAACCTCATTTCCGTATAGCAAATTGTCTTGCTTAACGAGTTAAAATTATTAATGAGTTAAAAAAAATCCTTTGATATAAACTTTATTATTTAGTATATTTACTAATACCTATGAGTACTTCTACTAACCGTGTCACTCTCTCTTTTAGATCCAGCCTGAACTGGAACGCCTTGGCGACTGCTCCCTCCTGGTCCACCGCAGCAAGGGCCACCTCCCCCCAGCGGCCCCCATGACCCCCGGTTCCCCCGGCCAACACAGTGTGGGTAACACCCCCTGCCCCCCTACCCTATCTTCTGTTTGTCCCCCCTCAGGTATTTCCCTCCTCTGCACCCCTTCTTGCATGCATTGCTGCACTGCCTTGCCTCTCCTCTTCATAACTTCTTACACTAACTCAACAGCGACTGGTAGAAGGTTGGTTAAGTTTGAGTAACTTACGGCAGATAGAAGACACACAACAACTGCTGTTTGAAGATTCACTTGTTGGTTTTATTAATTGCAAATTTAAACCTATATCAATCAAGCTTAAACTTTAGCATATTTAATTTTAAAGTAAACATTCGATAAGTTAGATAAAATAAACATCTTGTTTTTAAATTTGTCAATCATTTAAGTTTGTAGAGAGTTTTTTAAATCATCAAGAGTCGGCATTCTGGATAAGGCCAACTGGTCATCTGCTCACTCGATCTGGTAGATGCCCCTCTTTTTCTGTGTTCCTGCTGAAGGCTCGAGCAAAGTGTTGCCACCAACATCGACTAATGCGTCAGATGTCAGCCATTCAAAGGCAGGCTAGGGAGCTCAATCAGAGTGCTCCTTGGTTTAGAACTACGGAATCACTTAGCCTTAGCAGGAAAAGATTCGTGCAGCAATTTGACTACCAAAGGATCACTGTGCTCTCACTAGACACCTGAGCATCATTGATGTAAAAGATACCTTCTCTGTTGGGCGTGTCAATAGGTTGATGAAAGGTCGTGTCATGTTCTCTGTGAATGTGACAACTCTTCTGTACAAAGAGTGAGTATCCTGGGTACCATTGTATCAATGTCTGGGAGTTTGATAATGTACCAATCAGGGAAATACTGAGGTCATTTCAGCAATCGGCCTACTTTAAGGTTAAACAATGGGGTTAGTACAATATACCAGTAGTCGCAGTGCTTGGCCATGATGGGCCGCCTTACTCAAGTCATAATATATACAGAGTCTTGTCAACTAGTAGTTTGGGCAAATGCTTCCTTTCAGCATCCAAAGCCCTATGGGCCAATAGCAATCTGAAGTGTGTTGACCTTGGTGAATGTTGGTAACCATATTTCCAAGGTTGTCAGGACTTCATCTACATTTGTAAACTCAATATCGGGTGACCCTATTCCTTCCTGAAAGCTTTTTTGTGTGTGGTTTTGCATGTGATTTGCTGACTGTCTTTTTTGATGAACTTTGAAACTGATTATTTGGTCCTTAAGTCAGGGTTAGAAATATCTATTGCCCTACTCTCCCGAGGCAAGTTAAAAATCAGATCCAAGTACAACTTTTTCCGACTTGAACAGAGTTGGCAAGAAAAATTTTCTAGTTTTTTTTTTTTTTTAGACAGCTATTTTTTTTGAAAAATATTTCACTCTTAATGTTATTAATTTTATACTACAATGATTTATTGTAATGGATTTGAACAGGGAAGTTTCTTTAATTAAATGCTACTAAAGGGCTGTTCTATCTTTTGTTTTCACTATTTTTTTTTTTTTTGCATGTGCGCTATTATCCCCTTCCACTAACCCCAAATGTAATATCCTCTTCAAAATATTTTCTATACTTTTTAAAACAAGAATTATGGTTGGTCTTTGAAACATAATTACTAATAATAATCTTTAAATATTCTTAAACTTTTATAACTGACTTCATTTTCAATTAAATTTGTGCTTTTAAAAATCAATACTATGTGTGAATATAATATTTTGTCATTTAATGTTGTACATTACATTACAATTTAATGTTGTGTATTTAATTAAAATGAAGTTAAAATTTATTTATATCTTCAATTTTAAAATTTAATTTCTTTTAACTTCATATTTAAGTGAAGTATATTTCCATCAAACTTATAAAATGCATTTTAAAAATTTAAATTAACATGTTTTGGTTTCAAATACTAGCTTCCATGTTGCGATTATATTCTAATGTTTGTGCTAACTGACGCTAGCTTTTAATTTGGTTGTTTGTGTTTTATGCTAGCATTCTAACCAGTTTGACTATGGTTCTGAAATTAAGAAGTGACTTTAAAGAAATTAAAACTGGCAATTAAAAGTCCCTTTTTTTCCCCTTATAGGAGGTTTGTCAGGAAGTAGAAAGCCCAATCAAGCAAGGAAACTGCTCTGTCAACCTTACTTCCACAACACTAGGTATATATTTTTGTTTTATATTGAGCATATAGTAAGAATAAACTTATTTTGAATGAAATTACCAATAAATTTTGTACGCCAACAAGACAATACCAGAATCAACACACTAGTCATGCTTATTCTTTTTAATGTTGAGGCTTTCCTAATAATCAACGAAAAAGCTTTTATAAATAAAAAATTTAAGAAACATACAATTATGGATAATCGATGTAACTTATTTCTTATCAGTAATATAATTTAAGAAAGTAATGAATTTGTAAAGTTTATGAAAGGTTTATCATTGAACTAAATGACACACAAAGCATGGCATTTTAGACAAAATATAAATTAAATTGCATATCAAATGATTTTCTAGTATATATTAATATTATTTGTAGTAAATTATTATTGCAAAGCACATAAATAACCAATTTAATTTTCATCTACAGGTCCCCTATATACCACATCGGCGAGCAGCCCCATCCAAGAGAACCATACTGCTGACATCCCTAAAGTGAACAAGGAATTCTACGGCCCCCTCCAAAACGGCGCCGACATCTACAACCACCAGAACAGCAACGGCACAGCCGAAATCACCCGCCAAGTCGCTGTCGATTCGCCCTGCAAAGTTTGGCTCCCCTACGAGTGGCAACGTCGCATGGACCGGCAATACCTCGGCACCGGAGACCTCTACGGCCCGTTCAGTGAGCACATCTATGAAAGTGTGGACGGCGATTACGGATACAATGGCCATCCGCGATCACTTGGCGGCGAATACTGTTACCGATCCGATGTCAGCCAGCACTCGTCGTCGAGCTACGGGTACGACCAGCGACCGTTGTTGATCCTGCCCAGACACCCGGAATACGGAACCGGCCGCAGGCACTCACCGGACAAACGCAGGCGTCATCATCATCGCAACCATAGGAGGTCTGTGGATGACACCAAGACTGAAAACAACATCTCGACGGTTGTGGCCGTTGAGCAGGATCAAGTCGTCGGTAATGAGGTTGAACAACAGAACGGGGAGCAGGAGTGGAATCTGCCGGACTTGTTGCGTTGTCCCGTTGACAACACGGTGGTCATGGCTGTTCTCGATGGTGAAAAGGTGGTCAGCCGTGTCCAACCGGAGTGCCCTCATTATAATCTCAGTACTTATTGTTGATAGTGGGCTTTTGTGTATATACGTTGTAAATAAGAACATAAAGAAGGAATGCATGTCATTGTCCTTTACTTGTTGATAGTTGTTTCAGGGTCATAAATTGCATAGTCCTTGTGTTTGTGAACTAAGTTAATTTTTCTTGCTGTTATTTTTAATACAATAATTTCATACGTTCAGATTTCAATATTTCATTCAATTTCATTATTGAAACACATGATCTGATGTACATGATCAAACTTAGTTTAAAAAATTGCTATTCAACCCTCCAACCAAGCTCTATAAAAATAAGTGTTTAACTCTGAAGTGACTATCAATAAGTAGTGGACTACAGGCAGTATTCAAGTCTAAAAGAATAAAGGATATGCCGTAACTAGGGGCTGTGGGCGAGAAATCGTCTTGCAATTCGAGCTTCTGCAATTCAATGCTGCTGAACTGTGCTTATATAAAATGACTGCTAGAATGTATGCTGTAAGCTCAACAGAAGAAATTATTTATTACACTTTGTAGTCAAACGAGGACACAAACTCTGAAATATGAGCTGAAAAAACAAACTGATGCTTATCTTTTCACTGTACTATCTAGTTACGGTATTGCATCCGTTGGCAGCTAGTCGAGAAAGGCCTAGTCTGGCTTTTTTTTTAAAAATAAAGAGTATGCAGTATACTCCAATGCTATTCCTACTGTGCTTGATATGTCTTAACTTTAAATGAAATACTTTATGTGGGAATGGCAGTTTGGGGATTGCTTTCCTGAATATGTGATAGATTTTTATTATTATTATTATTTAAGAAATAGATACATGGCTGTTTCTTGATAAATTCCCTTGAAACTTTTCTCACAATGTGCCATTAAAAAAAACTTCAATATAAATCACAAGAGCGTTTGCTAATATTATACTAATAAAGAAATAGAATTTGATTACAACCTTGCTCTCTTGTTAAGCAAATGTTTCAAATACAATCTTTAAAAAATAATAAATATGGAATTAGAAAATTTTCTATTCAATACTGAATTAAACATTATAATGAATATGATTATGCACTTTTCTTGAAATGTATTATTGTATGTTTATAATTGTGAAAAAACTTTATAATAACTGAAATTTATTGTAAGTTTTTCAACTTAACAGTCTCCTGTATGTTTTCCCATTCCATTGCTGTATTATGTGAAAATAAAATAGAAAATGTTTACTAAAAGTAATTTTAATAGTCATTATACCCACTGAAAATAATATGTTTGTATACACCACACCTGTAAAAAGAACTGATGCGCAACAATTTTACAGAATCGCTATATACAAGGACAATCCAATCGTATACATTCTTGTAATCTATTTAATAGTCTAGATATATCTATTTGAATTTTTAAGCCTGCTATGATGTTTTGCCAACTTCAGTTTCATACCCAACAACACATTTCCGAATCAGATATGTTCATAGAAGCAAGTCATTATGGTGAATTTGTTTCCATTTTAAAGAACTATAAGTGAAGCATTTACTTAGGAGTAGCCCATTTCGGTGTTTCAAGCATTTTTTTATGGTCTGTGATTTGAATTATAACTCTTAAATTGCTGTTTAGAAGTGGAACTCCTAGCGATTGTTTTATTATTATGAAGAAAGAAAAAACTTTTTATTGTGATGTAAACATGTTCCTTTTGTACATTCATTTTACTGTTTATATGTGATATGTGTAGAGACTTTCTGCGCATTTTAATGCTGTTGTGTTCAGAGACCAACAAGGGATCTGGAAAACTGTCTCTGTGTGTTTCAACCCCTTTATCATCACAGCTTCATTATTACTTGGAATGTCAATTTCATGTGGCTTTTGATTTCACCCATTCTATTGCTGTTGGTGTAATTCATTTTTTTACGGTATAATGGAAGCTATTCGAATTGTGTCAGAGGAAATAAATTTTGAAAAATAAATATGTGTTTGTGCTTTCTTTATTTCTTTTTAATGTAAATTTTATGAATCAGAGCCAGAGAAATCCCTCTTTTAAAACTATTGCTAAAATGTTAGAAACTGTTGATCGCTTATCTTTAAATGTCTAAAACATATTTTTTAAATAATATTTTGGACATTCACTTGTAGATGATATCGATAGTTAATGGACATCATTTGATTATAAAACAGAGCTTTTTAAAAACTTTTCCAGTTTTGTATTTGCCTTAGCACGGAAAAGTTGTGTACTAGTATTGGTAATTATTTAACGTGAAAAAATTTCGTCAAAATGAAGATTTATCTTCCGGTTCCATTTGGTCAGTTAATTTCACCGAGTTTTTACCATGTAGTTAACAATTGCTCTAGAAGTCTGAGGAAAAACGGATTATTCAAAAGTACCTGTGTTAATTAAGAAATGAGCGCACATTTTTCTCTTGCATGGCCGTCATATTGATGATGTCACAGCAAAAAGAGCCTCAAGGTTTTAAGACCATTAACACCCACCATTTTTTGATTCAACACCCTCGAAATACTTTGCATATACTGAAATGTTGGGCCGTTTTCCCCTGGATTTCTAGAGTTGCTGTTAACTATTTTAAAAAAGTTGTCGAAATTCATGGAGTAGGAAAATATGGTTTGTGTTTATCACGATTTTTTTTACGCATGATTAACTACCAGTGAACTACTTTTCTACACTAAGGCAATAAAAAAATTCAGTTTGGTAGCCGTCAAACACCAGTGAATATCAGAATATTTCTACTATAGAATACTTTTTACTTTAATTGGAAAATATTTTATTAAAAAAAAATTTCAACATTCATTTTAAGCAGAATTTAGTTAGACATGAGTTTGGTGTAAATGTTTAAGCACGTTAACCTCTAAAGAATTAACATTAATAAAAATTCTGAAATATTCTTACATGTTGAGAAAAAGAATAAATATTAATAAAAAATTTCAGGTGTAATATTTATTTAAAATAAAATATTGTTTCTAATTTACAAACATTAAAATTACATAATTTTGTTAAAGGGTTGTTAAATATTAGGCTTCAAATATGTTTGGTATATTAATTTATCCATGTCCATACTTGGATAATCATTTTGAATTAGTGTTGCAACCTCTATGGTTGTATATTCATACTTTAAAAAATTCTGGGGAAAAAACATGTATTAAAAACTAATTTACATTAGTTAAATTATAAATTTTAACCAAAATAAATTTTAATACTTTTTAGTTTCCTACAAAATGGTTATATTTTTTGGTTCTATACTTTGATGAAAAGTTATTATCACGACTGCATATTCATTTTTATTTTCAAAAATAAGAATTTTTAAAGTTATAGTAAAAAATATATTTTATAACTAGTCGACAAGTTGTTGACTAGTTATAAAATATCTTTTTAACGGCAAGATCCAAATGATTAGAGTTCAACTCCTTTGACAGGCATAACTATCGAAATTAATAGGTTGGATTTGGATCGCAGCCTATAGGGTATATCACACGAGCAACTTTTCCCCAACCCAACTCCCAACGCAACCTCTGCTCCGACCATGATTGGCGGAAATTGCCACTTGCTATGACGTAGGTGTTGGAGAAATTTTCTCCAACTCTGTCGATCTCTCGCGACGGAGTTGGCCAACTTGGCCCCAACAACCAATCAGGAGAATCGGTGACTGTCGCTACACTGACGTCACGGTTCTGTTTTAATTGAAGCCAAATCTTCAGGTCATATTGCGCCAAATTGCCAAGCTGTTGTTTATTTATTTTACAAGCACGATATTTTGATTTTCAATCTGAAGTATAATAAGCTATTTGACACAAAGAGGAAATATAACTCTTTGATTTGACATTTCTTCTTATTTTTTCGATAAAATTTTTTTGAAAAGTTGGGGTTCTTTTAACGAAAATTGTTACTTTGAGCCAATTCCACACAATATTTATTTGTATATCTTAGAAAAAAAATCATTTAGCACAGCTTTTAGTTCAACTTTCAGTGTAAGAAATAAGCTATTTTAATGGATTTTCTTTCGTTAATTCAATAATTTATATATCATTTGCTATAATATGTAAAGTAGATGGGTAAAATTGCCCCTTTTGTTCTAAATGTGAAAGCTAAACTGTGTATCAGCTTTAATTTCAAATTTGTAAAAAAAAATATTTGCAATTTTAAGCAAAATTCCAACAATGCCTTCAAGATATCTCTCAACGCGTGTGTTAATTTAACAATCTAGTAGGGAAAATTAAAATTTTCAACTTATATCTCTCAGTGTTTATTTGTTTTATTACAGAATAAGGATTTTACTAGTATGTAATCATCAATGAATTCAGATATATATTAATGACAATTTCAGTTTGACTTTTAAAATTCTTTTTAAAAGTGAGCAATCTTTATCAAATTGTAACATTGTTTTTTATATACTCTTCACAACTTTTTTTTAATTTCACCACTGAAGGATTATATGTAAAAGAAAATAAATAGCCTCCACAACCAAACCCCAAGACTAAAAATATTTTTTCGTAACATATACAT
This sequence comes from Oedothorax gibbosus, assembly GCA_019343175.1. Taxonomy (NCBI): domain Eukaryota; kingdom Metazoa; phylum Arthropoda; class Arachnida; order Araneae; family Linyphiidae; genus Oedothorax; species Oedothorax gibbosus. The sequence continues at coordinate 31,369,205 of CM033279.1, forward strand.
CAAGTGATCATTTCCATCACTAAACAAAACTGTGAAAGAAAAAATAATACTTATATAAGAGAAATCCTACGCATGCGATAAAATAAAACTCAAATCAATCCAAAGGTCCGATTTTTAATAAATTGTCGCCTACTGTAGAGATACCGTTTTTGTTATGACAGTCGGAAAAGAGAAATTTTCCCCTACTCTGGCAACCCTTTAACACCTTTTGGGGGACCGAAATTGGGGGGGGGAGAAAGTTGCGTTGGGGAAAAGTTGCTCGTGTGATATACCCTCAGTCTGCGCATTGTAAAGGCCGTATCACACGAGCGGTTTTTCCCCAACCCAACCTCCAACGCAACTTACTCCCCCCAAAAAGTGTTAAAGGGTTGCCAGAGTAGGGGAAGATATCTCTTTTCCGACTGTCATAACTAAAACGGTATCTCTACAGTAGGCGACAATTTATTAAAAATCGGACCTTTGGATTAACCTTTGGTTTTAGTCTCGGATCGGACCTTTGGTTTTAGTCTTGGGGTTTGGTTGTGGAGGCTATTTCTTTTCTTTTACATATAATCCTTCAGTGGTGACATTAAAAAGAAAAAAGTTGTGAAGAGTATGTTGTAAAAAAACAATGTTACAATTTGATAAAAATTGCTGAATTTTACAAGTCAAACTGAAATTTTCATTTATATATATATATCTGAATTCATTGATGATTAAATACTATTAAAATCCTTATTCTGTAATAAAACAAATAAACACTGAGAGATATAAGTTGAAAATTTTAATTTTCCCAACTAGATTGTTAAATTAACACACTTGCGTTGAGAGATATTTTGAAGGCTATAAATTGTTGGAATTTTGCTTAAAATTGCAATTTTTTTTTACAAATTTGAAATTAAAGTCGATATACAGTTTAGCTTTCACATTTAAAACAAAAGGGGCAATTTTACCCATCTATTTTACATATTATAGCAAATGTAAAATTATTGAATTAAATCCATAAAATAGCTTATTTTTTACACGTAAAGTTGAACTAAAACTTGTGCTAAATGATTTTTTTCTAGGATAAATAAATCTTGTATGGAATTGGCTCTAAGTAACAATTTTCGTTAAAAAAACCCCAACTTTTCAACATTTTTTTTATCGAAAAAATAAGAAGAAATGTCAAATCAAAGAGTTCTATTTCCCCTTTGTGTCAAATAGCTTATTATACTTCGGATTGAAAATCAAAATATCGTGCTTGTAAAATAAATAAACAACAGCTTGGCAATTTGGCGCAATATGACCTGAAGATTTGGGTTCAACCAAAACAGAACCGTGACGTCAGTGCAGCGACAGTCACCGATTCACCTGATTGGTTGTTGGGGCCCAGTTGGCCAACTCCGTCGCGAGGCATCGACAGAGTTGGAGAAAATTTCTCCAACACCTACGTCATAGCACGTGGCAATTTCCGCCAATCATGGTCGGAACAGAGGTTGCGTTGGGAGTTAGGTTGGGGAAAAGCCGCTCCTGTGATATGGCCTTAACTGGTGCAGGCTCGATCCCCGCCATCGCTCTGGGTGTACCTTCTCTCTTTGTGTCAGTAAAAATTCTGTCTCTGTCTGTCTAACTTAATGAGGGTTTATAAGCGGATCTCTGATCAAGCACACAAACCTGAATAATATATAATATATATATATATATATATATTATATATATATATTATATATATATATATATATATATATATATATATATATATATATATATATATATATATATATATATATAATATATATATATATATATCTATATATATATATATATATATATATAAATATATTAATATATTAATATAATATTATCTATTCATTTCATAGGTATACAGTTTCTTTTATCAAGAAAAATTAGAATGCGGAATCAAAATTTAGAATCTCTTTTCTTTGCGACTTGTGGCTTAATTTTTTATTAGTTAAGACCCCCAAAAATTTTCACAAATGATATTTCAATGTTTTTTAGTGTTTCTTAAACTGTGCAATCTTAGCTTCACAACGATATCTTAAAATAAAAGTTTTAAGTGCTAGAAGTATTTTTAATGTATTTTTTTTAAAATGTTTAGGCAAAATCCATTTTCCCTTATGTTTCATAGGTAAAAAAACCACTATTGTTTACTTTAAACGCTTATATCTCAAAACTTACTTTTTCAATGTGCGTGTACCTTTTTCCTCAACCTGAAATTTTTTATACGTGTTTAAGAAGTTGGTTTCTAAAATTTGCTGGAGGGATTTGATTTGAGTATAACTATCTTACTTTTTTTTCTTTTTAATTTTATTGATGTTTTTTAAGGTCAAATATGTGTTGCATCACTTAAAAATTTATAATTTAAAAACTAAACAAATTTCTTTTAAATGCCTCCTGTAAAATATAATTAAACATCCATTTAATAACTTGTTAAAATTTTATTGAAAAGTATCAAATCGATTCTGAGAAAAAGGTACATAAAAAAGGCCATTTAAACATGGGCTTCAATGGAGGGCTCCGGTCCTTCTTAAATAGTTAGTTACATTATTAATCAGGAAGTATATATATAGAGAGAAGCTATAAGCTAACATTTAAAATAGTCGATCACTTCCATGTTTTGGTTCTTTGGTGATACAGTTTTTAACTTATTGGGCGTCCATAAATTTTCGACCTTATAATTCTCCTATATAAAAAAAGCCACAAGGAATAAAAAGGACTGCCAGTATGGGATTTTGGTGCACACATATTACGTGCCATGATTCAAAATTACGAAGCGCGTCACCGAAACTGTATAACGCCAAACTTTAATTAATTCGTTGCTCATAACCCATTGGGCAAAGATAGTGAGACGTCAATAACAAAATCAAACAATTTGGTTTTAGGAAAAAGAAACTTCATAAAAAAACTGTAACCACAAACATTGTTTTTAACTGCGATCAACGCAGATGGTTTTGCAGAAGAACACGCGTGCCCAAAATAATATTTAATATTTCATATTATTTCACGTAATTTACACTAATCTTCGATTTGTCTTCAAAAATGGCCGGAGAAACAGCACTGGCGAGGCAGTTGAGAAAACTTGCTGCTCCCCAAACCAGCCTGTTGGTCCAAGGTAAAATAAGAAAATCTTTCCTATTTGATCACCGGGATGCCGCAGCATTAGATCGAGACATCATATTCGCCTACGGCACCACTGGCATAGAAAAACTGAAATTGATGAACCCCATGTTCCAAAAATTCGAGCAAAACCTGTTCAGCGTAAACTACAAAGACTTCGAGCGCTCTGTGCAAACGGCCAACACCAACAGCTCACTGGATGAGAAAATTACAGAGTTTCTGAGGATCTTGACACCGTACTTCCTGACAAGGGCCGCCCATGAAGCCCTAGAATGGTTGATATACAGATTCCACATTCACCTTTTTAATGTTGATGCTCTCATGCAAGCTGCCATTCCCCACTGCAACACGCCTAGCTTTGTCCGGGTGGTGCAACTGCTAAGCCTTGAAGAACCTGGTTGTAGGTGGGCTTGGCTCCTTCCTGTCCTGAAAAATGGCGTCCATCTGGATTATGCTGCCGTCGTTAACCACTTTATCGCTGACGAAGGTTTCAGGAAGTTTATCTGCGAGCTGGCCCCTAACAGCCTAAAAGTCTTCAAAGAAAACCACTCGACAGCCGCTCCTGTTGTGTCGTTCTCAATGCTGACCATCTACTATGCCCTACAAAGAGTCGCGTCGATCACGGATCAGATGATAACGTTCCTGTTCCCCTACATCATCAAGGGTCTCAAGTCGGGAATGAGAAAATACATCGCAGCAACCTACCTGGTGATCTCCAGGATTATAGTCAGCGTCAAGTTGACTGAGGAGTTGGTCATTCAGTTGTTGGTGAGAGTTTTCGAAGACGTCCGAGATGATCTGTTGAAAGAGGCCTGCGAGCTTTTGATATTGACCTTCCAGCAGCAATCGATGGTGGATTTGAACAAAGATCTCTACAAGTTGCTGCTGTCTCATAAGGGCTGCATCAAGCACCTGGGAAGCTTGTCAGAAAGCTATGAAGCTGCCTTCTTTTCTGCTGCTATCATCAGGGTTTCTGTCTCCAAACTTTTCTTAACGCTGTCCAAAAAGCAAGAGAAGAGAAAGTCATCAAAATCTAAAGACAAGGTCAACAAGTCATACAAGTTTTGTAAGAGGATCACAGAACTTTTCTTCTTTGATGAAAAGACTGTACTCATGTTCTTCAATTCGATTTTGAGTGGCTATTCTAAATCATACACAAAGTCTAAAGTCAATGATCAAGCGCTAAGGAAGGTTGCAAAGTTTTTGTTGAAGTCCCTCGAAAGCAAATACCCAGAGTACTTTGACAAAGCCATCAAAACCTACTTCAAGAAAAAGAAAGGTGAAAATAAGAAGCACCTTTGTAACCTTATCAACGATGCAGTGTGCAGCTTGAAGAATAAGGTACTTCCAGACAAGCAAACAACATTAGTTCTTGGTGTTCATCATCCCAATTCACACATAAGGACAACTTCTGTTAAGTACTTAATGGAACAAGCTGTTTCAGGACAAGTTTCGGACATAGATTTCATCACAAATTCATTGTCCTCCAGACTCTTGGATGATTCTTCTGATGTTGTCTCGGAAATCTTGTCTGCACCTAAAGTCCTATTAACATATCTAGAAAAAAAGAATGTTCTGGCTGATTTTGGACATATTCTTAAGAAGAAAGTGGATAAAAGCTCAACCTGGTATCCTGTTCAGCAAACCTGCCTTGATATATTATGCGAATGTTTCTCTGGTGACAAAGAGTTATCTAACGAGATATTTGTCACACTGCTTCCTTTCATATTTCCACTACAGAAATCTTCCATCCCTGCTTTCCATCGCATTGTGAAATCAAAATTGGCTCACATTCTTCCTGTTATCCAAATCCTCTCGATTAATCAGGAAGTGGTGTTTGACGGAAAAGCAGAAAACGACGCTAAACAATTAGTCAAGTTGAATAATGCTGTGATTACATCTCTTAGAAAGTATATTTCTGGACTTGGTGACTCTTCAAAATCTGCATTTCTATCATTTTTGAAGGAGAAGAGTATGATCAGTGACTATCCACCTCTACTCACTGTGTTCGTATTTGCTTCTTCAGCAGCAATTACTTCCAACGGTGAATTGAATGAGAAGTGTTTGTGGGTCGAAAATCTTCTTGCATTTCTCAATACATTTCCGCGCCCTGAGGTTGTCGTCGATGAATTCAATCCTGAAATGACTGACGAAACTGCAATTCAGCGATGCGTCCATCTTCTTTGGAAAGGCCACTTCCCTGGAGTAGTAGTATTTTACGAGTTCTACAAAATTGTTACCCTGCTGAATCTTGGGTCACCATACCTATCAAGCAACCCTTGGCTCTTCGAGTCTACTAATCAGAATTACAAGGCTTTCAAAATACTGACTCTCATATTTGAATTCTGTGTTCAGCAAATCAAGCAAAATGGAGCAACCAGCAGTAAATTAGTTTTCACCAATAATTTGACAAACTTGTTTACGGCTTTTGTTAAGTACCAGTTTAAGAAACCTGAAAGCCTGTTTGGTTATTTATCTCTGTTGTGGTCCAATGTGTCCGGGGATGTCCCCGTTCTGCTTCAAGTCTCAGCGATCGAAACTGCCCAGGACTCTTTAGATCCCCTTTTCTCTTATAATTGGTGTTTTGAAAATCCTGTCATATTCACCAGTTTGCTGAAGGCAGTGTCGTCACCAAATGTCGAGGTCCGTAAGGAAGCCTTTTCTCTGCTTCAATCTTTGGTGAAAATTTGCTCAGCACTTAGCTGCCCGACGAAATCGTTGAGTGAACTTGTGTGCGAGCAACAGGAAGAAATCAGCATTGACCACATGCACTGCTTTGTTGTTTTAAATAATTGGCTGAATCCTGCATTTGAATTGTATGGTTTAAATACTTCTACAAAGGATGCTGTTGCCAAAGCTAAGTTGTCAGTGCTTGACAGCTTTATTAAGCTTTTACTGGATGAAAATATCCCCATGACAATGAAGAATCATCTTCTACTTTTCTTACAAAAATCAGACAGTATTGAAATTTTAACTGCTTTGGTTCCTCTAATAAATAAATCTTTATTATACTTTAACAACCAGAATGAAAAAACGACAAAGGAGCTTTCTGATTCAAGTTTTGAATTGCTGGTGAGTAAGTTTACTGTAAGGACTGCTTCTTGCCTAAAAACCAAATGTCCTGAAACTGAAGCTTTGCTTAAGTGCCTGGAATTTGTTGTGAAGGGACAAGCTACAGATAGCCTAATAATTTTGCCCACATTAAAAATCTTGAAAAGAGAATTTGTGAAAGCTATACCATCAGTTGAAGTCCAAAAGAAAATTCTAGATGTACTTTTGAGTGCCTGCCTCTCTTCCACTGCTGACTTGAATACAGAAATAAAAAGAGTTCTAGGAAAGCTCAGCACCTATTCCTACTTGATCTTGAAAGATTTACAAGATAAAGAAATATCCAACTTGCAAAGTGTCACTTTAAGAGAAGTGAAAAAATTAAGAAGCAAAGAAGAGTCTGAAAATTCTAACATGCTTGAAACTCGTTCATGGAAGAAAACAACTGTTTTGCTAGAAATAATTCAAAACAAATCCAAGTTAGATAAACGTGAAATTCTTGTCCAAGACTTATTTAACCTCCTCAACAAAACATTGAATCATGATAAAGAGTCATCTGTAGAATACTTACGGCAGCTAATTCTTTCAACTATTTATAACTGCTGTCAAAATTTAGAAAATGAAAGATTGGACGAATCTCAGTTCCAAGTCGAATATATAGTACAATGCATTCGATCTTCCACAAACCCCAAGACACATTACCTATCATTGTTATTGCTTAACCTAGCTGCAACAATGTTCCCTGATTATGTTTTGAATAATGTAATGTCAATATTCACATTTATGGGCTCAAGTCTTGTTCGTCAGGATGATAGCTACAGTTTTCAAGTCATATCCCAGACTATTGAAACTATTGTCCCCTCCCTCCTGAAGGCAAGTAAATTCCGAAACGAGAACGATGCCATGCAAGTTGTTGCTGCAGTGATTCGAGTGTTCGTAGACTCCTTGCCAGATATCCCTAAACATAGACAACTGCCTTTGTTTTCCAAGCTGATCACAACTCTAGACCCTTCCCAGTATCTTTGGGTGCCTCTGGGACAAATATGCGACCAGTATGCAGCTTCATTTCCTGAAGCATTACAGGAGAGTGGTACCAAGAAGTTTCCATCAACCTTAGATTTTGCCGTTAATTTACACAAACAATTTTCCCCTGATGTTCAGATGGACACATGCATCAGCTTGTTGAACTTTATTTCGATGTTGCCCGATAGCAAAGATGGGTCAAGGAAACAAGTGGTACAGAACGTCATGGAACCTTTCAATGTTTCCAACCATTCAAATCAGCAACTGCAAGCCTATAAACACAGTGTTTTGTCTTACATCAATGTATGGCTTTCTTCAAGAGCTTTTGTAAGTCAGGTGTCCGAATTAAAGCCCAAAGCTTTAAATAAGCTAGAATGCAAGTATGAGATATTGTTAGAAAAGGTATTGCAATACTTACAGCATCTACGGGACATAGAGGCAGATAAAAATGAGCACCAACGTAGCCTTTTCCCTCTACTATTTGACTTAGTCGGACACATAAACTCCTTGTTGCCTTGCAATTCATTTATTAGAGTCGTTTCACGCTTGCTCAAGAACTCGGAACCAGTCATTCAGGAGAAGGCCATTGAGTTGCTGTGCTGCAAATTGGAAAATCAGCAGCAACTATTTGAAGATGAAGAAAGCCATACCTTTCTCCTGAAATTATTGAGACCTTTGTTGAAAATGGTCGAAAAAAATAACGAAAACAACTCTAAGGAAGAAAATTCTTTGAGTCGACAGTCCGCTCTGTACGCTTTACATTTATTGATAAAAGTAATAGGCCCTGAATATTCTGCGAAATTCCACAAAGTGTTAAATGTTACCATTCAACTTTTAAATGCCAAAACAAATGATGAACTGACTGTTAATGCATTGTTATGTCTTGCTCAATTGTGTAGTTCAATGAATGTTCAGGTTTTACCTCAACTTAACACATTTATGCCACTAATTATCAATCTTTTAAATAACATCAATGTCATGCAAATGAATGACTGTTTAACTTTAGGCATAATTACAGCACTAATGAGTATTGTTCAAAATTTGGGTGCCTTCTTGAGTAGTTATATGTCTCCACTTGTGAGTAGCCTGTGTGACCTAATGCACAAAGCTGAATCATCAAATAAGAAAACAGTTTCTGAGAAACTAGAAGATTTTCAAGTAATGCTTTCTAAAGACATTGATCTACGAATTTTGCTGATTGCAGTAGAAGAAAGTTACTTAGAATTTGTAAAGACACACTCTGAAGCTATTGCTCCTTTGGTGAAATTGTTGGAAGAAAAACTTACCTCTTGCAGTTACACTGAAATTGAAGCATGTTCGAATCAGTTACAACAGTTTTGCATAACTTTATTAGATTTCAGGAATTCTTCAACTACAAAGTCATATGAATATGCTGATGCCATAAACTCTGTCGAACTCAATATATTTTCAGCTTTGAGGACTTTTGTAATGAAGTTGTCTGTCACCCATTTCCAGAGTTTCTTTAAGAAGGTGTACCTATGGGCGACTGCTACTGAAACTAAACTACCCCATAGATTGTTCACATTCTATGGTCTTACAAACGAACTTTCCAAGTCACTACGAAGCCTCTTTGTTGTTGTTACCAAAACTTTCCTCAAGAATGCTGCCTCCGAGCTGGATACCTACAACTTTGCTAAAACAAGGTAAGTGTCATTGTTCTGAGTCCTTAAAACTAATTGGACCCAAAATATTCTTTTTCCACCATCAAATTGTTTTTACGTCAAGTGTAAATAAAGGTAAAAGTTAGCGATCAGCACATGACGATTAAATATCAATGTAGGTAATTAAAAAATTTGCCGTCGGTCATCACTTCAGTCGCCACTCGAAAACTTAGTATCCTGCGGGAAATTCTGCTACTATTCTAAAAACTAAATCTCTTCTACTAAATCTATTTTTAACTTGGTGTTTAATAAAAGTTTTTTTTAAATTTCTTTTAGTGATTTTACACTCTTCTACAGAGTGTGAAAATAAGTTTATTTTTGCAAATTAATATTTTTTTTATCAAATTTGTTTTTATTGATAATCCATAAAATTAAAAATCCATTGAGATTATTAATGAAAATAAACAAAAAAGTTATTTAAAAATTCTTCTGGCAGGTTGCTATTAACCTAAAAAAAGTGTCCATTAAAAATAAAGGCTTTCATACACCGGTTATTAACTCGAAATGCTAATTTTTATCAAATTATGACAAAATCCTTAGATTTGCTAAAAAAAAATCTGGGACTGTTTGGAAGTTTTTGCTGATGTAGTTAAGAAATAACTAAAAATAAAATAACAATAATCTTAAAACCAGCTAGCCTGAGTAAATGTCAAAACATAAATAGTTTTAGATCAACCCACTTTTGGATTTCCTATGTATGTAAAATTTAAAGTTTTACAAAATAAAATACTCTAATTTCAGTCTGCAACAAGTTTAAAGGAGTCATTTATTGTCATCTGCTATAAAGTTTTATAAAATTAAAAAAGAAAATTCAGTAAAAAAATTACTTTAGTTGCTCAGAGGGTTAAATGAGTTACCGTTACGTAATTTAATTATTACTTGGCTCGCTATAGTATGAAATATAAAAAAAACTTTCAATTTTTTTTTATTAAGAAAGTTTCAACCTAAAAGAACCAATTTTTCTAAATTATGATATTACTAGCAAATTTATACCCGTTCTTCGCACGGAATAAAAAAATATCAAATAGATTCCAAATATGTGTACCATATAACCTGTTATAGGATCATAAACTTATTATTGTTTCCGCTCGTTATAAATTATAAAATCCCGTTTCCTTGCCTTAAAATTCCAAAATGAAAAATACGCTATAAAATGCACTCATAAATGTCATCACAATTCCCTCATAAATACATAAAACCTTTTAGCTCATTTGGCGCGTTTTGGGAGATAATTTGGCGAGAAAATAGATATAGCTACCCACACCCATTATACAGCTCTAACACATTGACCTTCGAACAACCGACCAGCTTATAAATTATTTATAAAAGAAATTGCCTATTTGGCGAATTTTAGTTAATAATTTGGCGAGTTTGGCAACGTATTTGGCGAAAAAATAAAGACGTAACACACTAATAGCTCTAGTGCGATGGCCTTTATTAACCATCCTAGTTCAGTAATAGCTTAACTATACATTTATTGCTTAAATATGCATACATGCAGTCAACAGAAAAATCAATGAAAAAATCATCAAATAAACCCACAATAAAATCCGGGAATGAAGACTGGCGGAATTACGTCACTTGAAACGTGTCAATTATTTTTCAAATAATAAATTTAGTTTCTGAAAGTAATGGCAAAAGAATAAAATAAACATTTTGAATTTTAAATGTTTTCGTTAAAAGTTTTATTTAATTTTTTCAGCCGATGGCATCAGGAAAGAGAAAAAATTATCGGATTTGAGCGAAAGTGGTGTATTTTTTTCAGAAAATTCGAATTTTTTCTAAAAATGGAACAAATATGAAAAAACTAAGCCTCAGGTGCACACGTTAGTATTAAAGGGAATCTATCTTTAAAATTTCGAATTCCTGTGGGCAGTATAAGTAGGTCTTTTACGATCCGATAACAGACACACACACAGACAGACAGACTCTTTCTTTTATTATTATAGATATTATGCATTTATTTGCCCTTAATTTTTGTTCTTAAAATGTTTTTATTTTTACAGCAGTGAAGCAAAAGAATCAAACCATCCCTTTTTTTCCGCCCACATCAACAACATACTCGACACACTCAACCACTGTTTTGTAAACGATGACGGACATCTTCTTGACAAGGACAGCTTTGACGCATTGCTCCAACCTTTGGTCGACCAACTAGAAAACATCTCTGATGATAAAGATGCCTACCAGAAGAGGATTGGCGAGCACCTTGGCAACTGCTTGGCGCACTTTATGGCGTCTGTTTCTGACAACGGCCTATGGAAGAAGCTGAACTACCAGATCCTTCTGAAAACGAGGCATGATTCGCCGATTGTTCGTTTCGCAGCTATTCAAGTTATTCGGGACGTTGTTGCGGTTATGGGAGACAATTATCTGGTTTTGCTGGCCGAGTCGATTCCATTCCTGGCCGAAGTTATGGAAGATGAAAGTGCAGAAGTTGAGCAGGAGTGTCAGTCGGTTATTGCCGAAATGGAGAAGATTTTAGGGGAACCTATTAAGAAGTACTTCTAATTGGAATTGTAAAATAAACATTTGTAAGATGAATTTTGTTCTTTTGATTTATTTTTTTGATTGCTTGGTTAGAAGTTAAGTAATATCCAGTACTTAAAATTTTTAATTCAATGATATGATTTAAAAATGTATATAATAAATTTACTTATAAAATTTGTTGATTTATGAGAATTTATTTTTGATAAATCTTAAATGTTATCAATAATTATTTTAATATAATAAGTTATATTTTGAGCATTTATTTTTTTAAAACTTAAATTTAGGTACATACAGACTAGTTGGAACAATTAGAAAATGCTAAACGAGTTTAATGCAATTTGCCTGCATTAACATATTTAAAATTATTTCCAGTTTTCTTTCTCTAACTTCAGTGTAAGCTTTTTACCCTTTTAGAAAAATAGATTTGTTGATCTGTACTCAGGTAAAAAAAGCATTGGACAGACATTTCAACTTGATCCCTTTTTTACTAAACTATAAATATTGCCTTATAAACTGAGTTCTTAAAGTAATATTGATGCTATATGCAAAGAAATTTAATGTTTTATGCTGTCTTGTCTAGGATATTTAATATGAATATAAACTATATTTTCTTGCAACTTGTGTGTGTGTAGAAGAACTATTTAAGTATTAGGGAAAAAGAGATGAAGAAATATGTTTAAAGGCAGTCTAAATCTAAGTTCATTCAATTAAAATAAAATTTACTTATTTTGAAATATTTGTAAAATTAGATCCAATGTACAACTTAAACAATGTCATCTATACAAACTTCGTCCCTGAATGACCAGGAGGATTGCTATTGTGTCTTACTTATCACTTGATTTCATTATTGAATACTTGTGCAAATTTAACGTGATAAGATTTATTTTTGATTTGTCTTTAAAATCAGGACATTGTTAATTTATAAACAAGAATTAATGTAAATAGAATTAAAGGGTAATTTATTATTTCTAAGGTCGTTAATCATTTGCTTTTTAGTGTGTCGTAGTTTAAATAATTAAAACTTCCTGGTTTTCCCGGAATAAATGGTAATTCATTTGAATATTGTATAACACTAAAAACTAGGAATTAATTTTGGCAGGTTATTATTGTGGCTCAAAATTTGGACTGCACCTTAAAAATTGGTATTTAGGAAAAAATAGAATGTCTACTCGCTTTTAGTGAATATTCTATCTTTGCTCCAAGTGTTTTTTTATTTAAAAATGCGGACTGCTTCAAGATTTCAATTGCTAAAATGCCACTTCTTAACCAGAATTTTTTTTCTGCTAAAATATGAAGTGTATGCATAAATAAATACACAAAAATAAATACGCACTTACAAAATTGGATTTATTCTTTTTTTTTACTGCTTAATTTTGGTTCGTTTTAAAGCAGCCCTGTCCTACCTTTTTTTAAACAAGAGAACGTCTGAAGTATTGGCTTCATTTTGCTCTGCTATGTATCTTAAGGTCCTGGTCTAAGATTTTTGTAACAAGACGAACACTCTGAGGTCAAATTTTCTCTTCGCCAGCGTTTTTCTAGGCGTGAAGTAGATGAATCCCGAATATCCGACCGAATGCTCCGGTCCTGTACCTTTCGGATAAGCGGGACTCTACTGTACTTGTTTTAAAAAATGTTATTTTTGGACTACTTGGAAAACAATACATATTTGGATTTGTTAGTAAAAAACAAAATGCTTTTTTAAAAAAAATGTATTTTATTCAAGTAAAAACTAATGCTTATTACACTTTCAAATGCAATACAAAATAACAGTATAGCAATCCAACCTAAGTAACTTAACTGGCAAAACAAAAAATGGCCGGCAAGTAATGCAAATAACTTTAAGCCTTAACATTTTAACAAAAATTCTTCATTGTACTATTTACCATCATAATAGCAACATTGTTGAATGAGAAATATTATGATAAAGAATATACCTACTCAATATCTTAGAAAATATTCATATTTTACAAAAAGTATCAAATACAACATTCTTGCTTTTCCTGGCCATTTATAGAAATTTAAACTTGTCATAACACATTACAATATCAAATTAAAAGGAACATAGAACTTTTGTATAAAATTCTTAACACTATAAAACAAAATAACTCATACAGCCACAAAAGCAACCAAACTAGACTTTAAATGGTCTAAAAGAGAATATTCAACATAATAAAAAAAATGCCATAACTTTTTTTAATTAAAAAAAATACGAATAACTGCCCAGTTATAAGGCATCCAAAAGTGACACTTATCCAAGTGCTTTATATAAGAAAAAAAAATTAAAAGCCAAACTTATTCAGGACTTTCAATACAAAATTATTCTTTTTCGGTATGCAACGCCCTCCAGTTTCGTCACACTGACTATCTCCTGGGCAGCAATGCTTGCGGTCTTGACAACAAGTGGCGTTTTGATAAGGGCAACAACCATAGGACGAGTCGCTTATTTTACAGCAAGTCTCAAAATCTTGGCAGGTTTTCTTGTCAGGGCATGGGTTTAATTCTAGTTTCTTGGCAGGTTTGCTTCGGAGAGAGGTGATATTTCTGCCATTCCAGTCCTGAAAGGGTATTGGAAAAACATTAGAAATGTATTGCTCAAAATATGATTTTTAACCTTCTGAGCAATAGACCCGGCATTTTCTGTAATTCATGTATTCTTTTTCCAGCAGTAACAACATTTTATAAATAATAATTTTTTGTTAATAATCTGATTTTTTCAACTGGAAAGAATTTTAAGATCAGATCTTTAAAAATAACCATCATTCTGAATTTTTAAATTAACTATCATATTTTAAAAAATTAAATTAAAATTTATGCAGAAAAAACAACCACATTTTTGCTATTTCCAGGTTGCTCAGAAAATTAAGGAACTTTAATAAGCATTCAAATACTTTTTTTTACCTTGTATGCAATTATGAAAATTAATATTAGATATAGGAGGAAATAAAATATAGTGACTTAATTTGGCTTATTAGTGTGTAACAATTTTGTAAATTATGAAATTTGATTTCCACATAAAAGCAAACCAAAGTATTAAACAAATTCATTCAGAAGTGTATGTCAGGAAAACTTCGGTCCTTGACCCAAGTTTAAACCAAACTATCAACTTTCTTATTCCCTAATTTAATACTTATAAAATCATAAAAAGCAGTGTTGGCACTAATTAAAAGCATTTTTCAATAAATGTTAAACACACCAAATACTTTAGCACTATCAAAAAACAACAGCAAAAAGACGAAATGCTTAGAGTGACCAGACATACTGCGTTTCACAGTACAGTTTAGTTGTTTATTCAACTATCTAGCTACAAAAAAAATGATCTAAATAAATGAACATTTTATGATGATTTCATAGTCAAAAATTTAAATCACTGAAACATATGTGGTCAGACTACATATGTTGTCAAATCCAATGAAAAATAGGTCCAAAACTATGGTCCATATTATCATCCTTTTATAATGGATTATTCTAGTCCTTACAAATAATGAAAAATGCAAACATCATTTTTTTAAAATAAATTCAACTATAAAAATCCAATCCTAGGCTTCATAAAAATCAAATCAATACAAACCTGACTGCAATACTGTGACGTTGCATCACAGTGCATGTTCTCTGGGCAACAATGTATACCGTCCTGGCAACAAAACCCATTGGGAAATGGACAACAGCCCCAGTTTCCAGAAGGCAGCTTACAGCATGTGCTGTAATCGGGGCATTGGAAGCCGGAACCAGGGCAGATGACATTTTTCAGCTTGTCACTAACCCTCAAAATGGACATTTTCTTGGCTGAAGAGGCAATTCCTATGGAAGGAATGATATTAGAAATATAAAGTAGAATTGTGTTGTATGGTTTAAGATTACATTTTAAAACACATTAGAGTCGATATAGAGAAATCCATTCAAATTTAATATATAATCTGCACACACAAAATAGGAAATTCAGTTAAATGTTGTAGTTTAATAAAGAAAATGTTTTTTTTAAAAAAGCTTTGAGTAAGATAGGTTTTTAAAGCTTTCATAACTGTATAAAAAAATTATTGCAGAATATTTTTTCAAACATGTCTTCTGTGCTGATAAACTAATTATATAACACTTTTAAATTTTAACGAACATTAGTGGTCATTAGTTTTATGAAAAATGGTAGTAAACTTCATCTGTCATATATTGGATGACAAGTTAGAATTCAAACTAAATTTCAATCAAAATAAATTAATGAATACAGAACAAAGAAATCATACTGGATCAACTACATATTTCTTGGTTTTTTCCCAATTTTTTTACCAAACGATAGCAGGATTAAAATCTGAAGTGGGTAATGAGATTTTAAACCTTTTAAAATAAGTTCTTAAAATTTTAACTAAATTACTTATATAACAAAACATCACCACGCCTTTGACCATAAAATGTGAGCTTTGTCTTACCATGAAATGGCAGAATGAGAACCTGGTTTTTTTAATTGTTCATATCTATTTTTTGTTTAGACCACTATAATTTCTATTCTGAATAATATCTCTGATTGTTTAGTGTTAGTACTTGTAACTAGTTTTGTAACTGTGCTTGATACTATTAAAAAAGTTTCTACATGCCACTGATATCGTCTTAATGAGTGAACAAGTAAATACTTAAATATTATTTTGAACTTTTTTTGGACTACATCTTGGGAAAGTAGAATTTTTGTGGAACAATACTTCTGTTTTATATAAGAGCAAAAATCTTGCTACTCTTAAAAAGAAGTTTGTCCTATTCTTATCCCAACTGCGAGAAATTTATTATTTAAAAAAAAAATTTAATCAAACACAAGATCAACCTGTCAAAATAAGACTTTTTTAAGACTGATTATTTTATATTCAAAGTAAATATTCAGAATACTTTCAGTTCCTTACCATGTTTTGCATACTTTGCATGAGACCTGTATAACTTGGCGATGTAGCCATCCCCATCACATCTCTGTTCCCTAATGTTGCAGGTTGTGCCAGTAGGACAACAATGATAACCATCGTTGCAGCAAACAGCATTTTCCATCGGGCAACAGTCGTAATTGCCTGAAACCAGGGGTGCATCAATATCAAAGTTTATCAAGGTTTTGTTTTGACACACTACGTTCTTGTATATGTAAACAAATATATACAGTTAAACCTCGTTAACATAAACACAATTTGATATTTTGCTTAAGGTGGACCAAAGGCATTTTTACGGCCTGTTATATAAGCTTCGAGTTGAAGCAAAAAAATGTGTTGTTTCAAAAAATTTTTTTTGCATAAAATAAAAAATTTGTAGCGTTTAAAAAACTAATATGTAGTAATTTTTTTAAGGAAATTGTTCATGCATGTTTGAAAAAATAAGAAACAGATTTTACTCTTTAGCATTTATATAGATTATTTTCAATTGTTGCTTCTCTAAGTAAACATAATAAATTTAATAAAATATTAGTATGCACTATTCAATTGATATTCTGTATAATTTTTCAAACTATTTCAAGCATTCCCTAAAGCCACAATTTCCCTGACCATAGTCAGAATGAGAAAACCCACAGAATTTAGGTTATCCAGTTAAAAATATGTTGCCGAATAGTGGCAATGTACAAAATAATAAGCACACCTTAAAATTGATAGTCACACATTTAATTTTGGTAGAAGCATAAATATTTTTTGATCATTTAAGTTTTCTCGGAATGTCTATGTACCTAGTTACTGCAATAAATACAGTCTTTATTAACATGACTTAACTTTATTAACATGAACTTTAAAGAAAGCTTAAAAAACGTTCATATTACCAGAATCTCTTGGAATTTTTACATTATTGAGCAAAACATTTAATCAAAATTTTATGTACCTAAATTTACTTATATTCTTTACTATAATATCATATTAATTCACTAAGTCCTCTCTCTAACTATAAATAAAAAAGCAAAATAAAAATAAAGAAAAAAGTGGTAAATCTTTTTATATTTAACTTTTCTTTTTTTAATACAGGTAATTGCAATGTCAAATTTTTTTTAATAGAAATAATTGTTTTAATTAATTAAGTATGCTTAATATTATTTTCCTGTATGCAACTTTATTAAAAATTTCTATTTTCTTTTGTTCATATTTACACTGCTTTATAAGCCAAATATAAGTGTACTCATGACCTAATGTATGCAAAATCCTTAAATCCTCACAGTTCCCCCCCTACAAAGTTGTGCAGATTTTTTACTCACTGTACACAACAGACTATACACTAGTGTACTGTACACTAGTCCCTGTGATTACATAGGAAGCTTGGAAATAATTTTCTTCCCCTACCCCCTCATGCGGTTTTCCAGGAAAGGGGTGAGGGACGCTCTTTTCAGACCCCCTCCCCTACTTTGGTTAATTGTGTTTTTCCTTACAGCAGAGCCTCAAACAAGGTATATTTAGGACAGCGACACTCTCATCATTTCCTGCAAAACCACACAAGGGGGTAGGGGACGAAATTTTTTTTGAAGCTTATGTTGTAATCATAAGGACTATAATAAATAACACCATTGAACAGCTTAGTGGAAGAATGTGCTAAGTGACAAAAAGGTGAAAACGAGAAAAGGAGCGTTAGAGTTTTTCTTTTGCACTTAGATACGTTAAAAACAGCATTTACAAAAGGTAAAAAATATACTTAACTTAAAATTTATGAAAAAGGGGAATCTTGTTATTTTTAAGAAACAATAACATCTTTATTGACACAAAATCAAAATTTTTTCAAAAATGCCACTTAACATGTTCTTCCACTAAGCTCTTCAATTGACCAACACTGGTACCTGTATCAGGATTCAAACAACAAGTTGTTAAGTCAGGACATGTGACATTTTTTTGAGAATCTGGACATGTAACATCCTTGTTGACTACCAGAGTTGGCTCTGTGGTAGAATTTGTACTCAGGACACACAAGCCTGCTGAGCACTTGTGTCCTGAGGGACAGCAATGAATGTGGTCATCACAGCATACAGCATTTTCTAAGGGACAGCAGCCATAGGATTGGTCTAGGGTCTGACAGCATGTGGATGCTAGGGATAACAATATGTTAGGATACACAAATGAAGCTATAACTCATTATATTTAAAAATAATAAAAATTTAGAAAAAGGCAAAGAAAAATCTTACTTAAATTAGACACCTATTTTACAGAATCGGAAAGTTACTTATAAGAAAGTAACTCTGTTACAGTTACTTAATAGGAAAAAGTAACAAGTTACAGTCACCCAATACAAAAAGTAACTAGTAATTACAGTTTCTTTAAGAAATTTCAAGTTATAGGAAAAATTACACTTTGACCATCTTAATTGTTTTTCAAAGCGAGTAAAGATTTAACACGTTGACTGCGACAATATCGATGGAAAATTTTCATCGATAGATGCTGATGTGAAGTAGAAGAACATCCTGTTTTTTTTTTTAAACCAGTTCGTTACAATGGAAATAAACTAACTTTTTCATTTTTGAAAAAGTAAAAATCTTAGTTCGAGGTTATAAAATTGCAAGGTTACGTTGAATTTACGTCGCTAACAAAAGCTACACGACAGCGATGTACGAGGAAATGTTCCTGGCCATTTCCGACCGGATAACTCATAATCTGTCACTAATTATTGAATTGAAAGCCAATAACTAGATTTGTTTCAGTGATTAAGTTTTCGACTATGAAATCATCATTAAATTTTCATAATTCATATATATATATATATATATATATATATATATATAATATATATATATATATATATATTTTTTTTTGGGGGGGGGGTTGTTTGAAAAAACTACAAAATCGACTACTTGCAATTTTGTTTTATAGCTAGATAGTTGAATAACAAACTAAACCGCACTGCGAAATGCAGTATGTCTGATCGCCCTACACTTGAGACGAAAGATTTAATTTCCTCGTAATTTGAAATAGAATATACTCTTTCAAATCATCAAGTATTATTCCAAGTACAGTGAGATCGGTTTCAAAAGTGTAAATTCTAATATTCTACGTTCAATATCCTTAAATTGATCACCAAATACCTTAAATTTGCTTGCGGTGTTAACATAATTCAAATATAGGTTTTAACATCCCTACATAATTATGGCTGTATTATATTTGTCGTCAATAGACGAAAGATACACTTCACAATAACTTAATAAGCTTTAAAATCTATGTATGGACTATGTCACATCTGGGATTACTAGGTGTCAATTAAATATCATACAAAAGGGTAGATTAAAGAGCTAGATAGTGTAGTTTGTGTAACCACTAGACGATCATGTTTATCAAGTTTTCAAACGAACTTGAACTCATAAGAACGGTTGGTGAAATAGTACTATGAATGTTATCAGAATGTGCTGTTATCTGTGAATAGGATTACCTCACACGCTGGCGCGTGATTCACAGTCAAAGTGGTAAGGTACCATAGGATCGAGTAGGTACCATATAGTAGGTACCATAGGATGAGGTAATGTTCGGAAATCGGATGATTTTTGGGATGTGCAAAGCTTGACAAGTCTATGGACCAGAAAGTAGGTTTTGACCATTTATTTAATGAAAAACATAGCAATTTCTGGTTCAAATATAATATTTTAAAACTGTAATCTAAACATCACTCACAATCTGGACAAGAAAAATTTTTCCCAGGGCAATCATGTTTCCCTTCTATAGTAAGTGGTAAAGCGAAGAGAAGTATCCAAATCATCATATTCTGTAAAATAGATTGACATTTTATAAAATTCAATTTCTAATGAGGATATACAGCTATGATATAATGACTGGTCTGTTCATTAGCAACTTTAGGAAAGCTTGAACATTAATTATGGGGCTTCTATACCTATCGGGTTGTATGAAATATATGAAATGTAATGTTTACCACATTTGGGCATTTTTGTTACCACCAAATCGAGCTATTAAATCATTGCTGTTCCATAATGAGACTATAATAGATGTTGTGGGTATTTAAAGAGAATACACTGATCTATATAAAAAAATGTGGCATATAATAATGCAATAATATTTAAATAAAATAAACAATAGATAGATAGTATAACATAGATAAGTATAAGGTGAGTGTTATAATACTAAAACGATCAAGTCTCTTTTAAGAAATAAAAAATTCTAAAAATTTTAGTTTCTATTGAAAAAAAATTAAAATCGAATCGTCAACCAGCTAAAAGTCAGTCATTTTTGTAAATATGGTTACAGGATTCAGATTTAAGATATTTTGAAACCAGGCCATTATGTATTTAAAAAAAAATAAAAATCGAATGTGACACTGATATTTGGAGCTGATCAATTTGAAGCTAGGGAAAATTTTGATTCCGTAAATGATTCTGTTTAAAATTAAATTTTGTATTAACAGCTATAGCGCTGCTTGAAGCACGTTATGTAACAGCCGAGTCTTGTTTTGCAACAATAAACCATTAAACATTTTGAATCGTTACATTAATACCGGTAAAATAAAACCAAAGAACATCTTTTAAAATCAATATTGATTTAATAATAAAAAATCGAACTTGTGATATTACTTATATACTTACTGACTTGGAACGGACGATACAAAGATTACAGCAAGGGAATGATAGAACCTCGTGATTCGAGGAGTGATTTAAATTACTAATAAGGTTGGGGGAAATTGTTTATAAAAAAAATTATAACGAAATACGGATTAATATTCTGTCTGTTTACTCGATTTACTCTTTCGCTTTTTGTTTGGTTTTCTTTCGGCACGTGATCGTGATGTGTTCTTCAGTTCACTTCTTAAAGTAGGGATGGAAAACCGAAACCGGTTTTTTGAAAAACCGGTTTTTTGCCCTCGGTTTTGACCGAAAAACCGGTTTTTTGATGAGGCCGGTCTAAACCGGAAACCGGTTTTCTGCTGGGAAAACCGTCTAAAAACGGAAAACCGGTTTCCATTTTGAGAAAAAACCGGAAACCGGTTTTTTCTCAAAAAAACCGCCATCGAAGTTTTTTTTAATTAATATGTAATTTTTTTTTTTAAAAAATGGGGTTTTGCACTATGTTGAATCACCCGTTTTTACCAGCATTTTTGAAAAATGCATCTTTTATTAACTTCGGTTTTCACATTTCCTTTCAAGTTTTCCTCCTAACATGATATAACGCTTCTTTTCAAGATCCGTGTTGTTCCTGTGGTCTCTTAGATCAGGTTTCGCTCTTTTAAATATAATAAGCTATGTTGTATGAAATTTTTGGTAATGAACAACGTATTACGATGAAGTTAAAAATCCGAAATAGAGATTTTGTGGTTTTTTACTCGTTTTGGAGGGTGCTGATTCCGAAAAAGTTGTTTTCGAACATTTGTCTGCCTAACTAAAAGAGCTACGAACATCAAATTTGGTAAACGAGTTTCTGTAGTACTTGTGGAAAGTCATAATAAAGTTTTCGATAAAATTGCGCATGTTCAATGGGTTATAGCTGTCACAGAACTTTTTTTGGTTTAAGGGTATCGCCGAAAAACGAAAAGCGACGCAGACTTCAAATTTGGTAGATGTGTTCCCAAAGTACTTGTTGGACGTTACAAGGTTTTTGAAAAAATTGCGCATGCGCAAGGGACATGCACAAAAAGCGCTGCCATAGCCCATAGAACTTTTTTGGTTTTAAAAGTATTTCTGAAAAACTAAAAGAGATACAGACTTCAAATTTGGTACACGTGTTCCCAGTATCCTCCGGGCGTCAGAATAAGGTTTTCGAGAAAATTGCGCATGCGCTAGGGGTGATTGCCATAGAAATGTTTTTTTTGTTTAAAAGGTATTGTAACTACCTTTTAGGTATATAATTTGCATTGATTTATTTAGAGGTAATTGAAAGTTTTGTAGGGTTACACACTCCTAGTTTACTTCAGTTTTGGATAACAAGGTTTAAGTGTTTTTCTTAAAAGCCTCTATCAACAAGTTCCTTTTTATTCAATTCCTGTTTTTTTAATTTAACGTTACATATTCAATTCCTGTTTTTTTAATTTAACGTTACAGTTGTATAAACTTAGCTTCGGCTTTCCGATTACTCTCCGGCAATTTTTGTGTTTCTTGTAGTTGTTGTCCGGTTTTCCTAAGTTTCAGATATCTGATGAATATTCTATTTTCTCTTTAAAATTGTCATATCCCACTTTATTCCAATGGCTTATCGTATTTGCAGTGCTTACGCTTTTGCTGACATGACAGTTGAAGGGTTCGAATCCCGAATTAGACACGGTTCACTCAGTGTTTCATCCCTAAAATAGTTCGATAAAATGAGAACCAAACGTGCTTAAGAACTAAACTAGCAGAGTTGTGCGTATATATAAGAATGACCACTTAACTAGGGTAAGTAAGCTAAAACGGGCACAGCAGGCCAACTTCCCCTTTCCGTCCGTGATTTATCATTTACACTCCAAATGGTACGCAGGAACCAACAACAGTCGAAGAACGCCAACAGGGACAACCCCGACCACGTTGTCCAACACTACAAAGTAAGCGCCAATGGCAGAACACATCCTTTTTTTTTCATTAAGCACATCCATACTCTTTCCCCCAAATTTCAGAAAATTTCATTAAAAAATTGCGGCATTCATTGCATTACAACATTTGTCATTTATATTACTTGCAGAATGAGGCTGCCATTATTCATAAAACTTGCGGGTATGTATGAGTTGGAAGCGTTAGAACTTAAAACCATGTTTAAGCTGGCCAGTTCACTTATCAGAAAAGTATTCTTGCTCCGTGAATTGAACCACAAATCACTTTAAAAATGTAAATTACCCAATGGGAAAACAATTATTTAAATTTTAAATAATAAGAGATATTCTAGCAACTTTGTTAATTTAATTAATGCATTTTTCTACGTAGGCGTATTGTTTAACAAGTTTTTTTTTTTAATGTCTCTTCCCCAGATTTTAAATAATTGAATGCCTTTAAAAAGAAACTATTGCCTATTTTAAAAGTGCGCCGAACACCTCTCATTATCAATACAGCCCCTGATCTCAGAGACCTATACCTTTAACCTTTAATACTGTTTTTCAGTTTGTCATTCGTCTTTTTGTCGATATACTTTTGCAAAAATATAAATGGTTCATAATTTTTTTCATTACAAATGGAAACTTTTAAAAATTGGTATTTATATAACTAAATCAATATTCGGAATTTAAATTCCACCAAAAAGCAATTTTTGTATAAGAATTCTATGTAAAATTTATCTAACTAAAAATCGTTAGTACGAAGCTATAAAAAAATCAAAATGTCTAGGTATAGATTATTATTTCAGTTAGTGAGAAAGTAGTATGCTACATTTAACCTTCGTTTCTAGGTCACTAAAATTATAAACAATCGATAGGAATAAAGAGTGGTCATCTTGTATAGAAATTAGAAACTGTCAAGAAGTCTTCCATCTGGTATTTTATTGCTTTGTGTTTGATTTCTTGAAAGCCTTAGTAATTTTGTTTCAGTTTAGATCACATTTGAACAATTTTTAGTCATAACTTTGAAAACTGAACCGTTACTTATCGAATTCAATGCTCCCGCGCTCAAAAATTCCCGCTATAACAAAAACTGTTAGAAAAGTAAAAAAAAAAAAAACGAAATCTCGCATTCGTTTAGCAATTCCAAAATTGTACGCAGATGTTTATAATAAATTATAAGAGTTACAGTTTTTCTCGTGCGCAGAAAAAAGTCAGTGTACCCTTATATGTAATTGAACATAAGGCCTTTTTTATTCTAAGGTATAGAATTCTGTTTTCGATTCTCTCTGGGTGAACGATGAATCACGATGAATATGTTTGGTCTAAGATGCATGAAATATAGGCGTGTCTGGCGTCGTCCTTGTGAAGCGATTCAGTCATTATACATGTAGGTTTTATAACGTGAGAACTCAGCCAATTAAGTTTTGTTTGATGTGTTTGTTTCATTTGATACCTTTACTTCTTCTGAACTAAATATTACTAAATCTAATCTAAAATTGAAAAAGAAATGAATCATTATTTTAAAGCAGTACCAATATAACAGAAAAGTATTTAATATTACTGGTTTACTGGTCAGATTTTTTAAATGAAAAAATATTAAAACATCTTTTATAATGTCGTGCGAAAAATCCCACTAATAAAAATCAAAAACTGTGTGCGTAAATAAAACTTTTATAAAACTAGTGTACAAATGTTAACTTTGTGAATTTGAGTTTTAAGCACATGGACGTAAAAGTAACCTTATTACACCTACCCCTTAAAAGTACCTACATTACATTTTGAACGTGATAATAATAAATACTACATCGAGAACGTGGTAAATTACACAGTTAAACTTTGGAAAAATCATTAACTTCCTTTAAAATTATATGTATGCAACTTTACTAGTCCGTAAAATAAACTTTTTAATAAGTGGGATCGATTTTTAGACAAAATTACGAGTTTCTTTTACTATCTGGTTCTGCTGTTTGTTGCCAAATCCATTTTATTTAGAAAGGAAAAGAGTAAATAGAATCAATTTTTTTTTGAAAATATAACTTATTTTCATTTAAAAGTTAAAAAGTGGCCTCGTTGTTGTAGTGTTCAGCACGCCTGGGTCCTAAACAGTCGACCGGGTTTATATACGGGTAGAGTAGCAGGTCATAGATTCACTCAATCATTTATACTTCCGGAGTCGATAAAAGAGTAAAAGAGTACATAGCTTGTTTGGGAAGTTAATTGAAGGTACATTGTCGAAGTAGAAACTTGGCATTATCCATCGCTAGTGCTAGAACCTCTACCATAGGCTACCAGAATGGACATCGCCACATGGGCAGTAAGCGAGGATACCACTTTAATTATAATTTTACTTTTAATTGTAAAGCTGGACTTTTTAAAATTTTCAGAAAAGTTTTGCTTAAATAATGATGGCATATATTTTTTTTAAATCAAGTTTAATTTGTTGTTTTAATTATATAAATAAATATTGGTAACAATGTAGTATAAAAATTCAGATAAATAACATTAGGAATTTGGATAGGTATTGAATTTCTTTCTATATTAATATAATATTCCTCAGAGTTATATTTGTAAATATTTTTAGAGAATGATGTTGACCATTATGGGCTGTTATGTTATGGATTAGTTTAGTTTAGTTTGAATTATCGTCGCACTAGAGTTGGCGACGGGCGTTAGAGGCGTATTTTAGAACCACAGTCAAGGGTTATGGATTAGGTATTTTTGCATTTTTATTTATTTTTACAATATTCTATGGAGCATGTTTGGACCTTGTTTCCACGACGACGGCAGCACCGTTTTTATTGCCTTTTTTTTTTCTTTGCATGCACCACTGCCCCGGCTTAAAGACCATCTGTGGAACTTATGTATAAAGCAAGTTTAAGAATGTGTCTCTTCGTTTTGTTTTTCGAATGGAGGTAGAAACTAAAGGAATATTTCCTAAAACAGAGTAATGATAGTTTCAGAACAAAATCGGTCGAAGACGTAGTGACTTGATCCATTTTTGTCCTGAAACTGGAAGATAAACACTTGACAAAAAGGAATAAAAATAAACTCTTCGTTTAGCGGAAAAACGTAGCAAGTCAGGTATGACTTAATCGGTTTTCTACTGAAGCGAATAATTCTTTCACCACTCTTACCAAGTCCGTGACCCCAAAGTCCCAAGTGTTCATAAATTTTGGGGTTCGTATAAACAAATGTCTTCGAATGGGCAATTCCGTTCGCTTGGGTTTCTCACAAATAGGGAATTAGGGATCACTCTCAATTGAGTTGCAATGCTTATTTTGTACGATAGCTTCCGTCTCGTTTAGTTTAAATTTTAACTTTTTACATTAGCTTTTGATATTTTTCCTTACTATTTTTAAACTTTCGTATTTTTTGTATAGCATATATTTAATTGTTCGGTTTTTTTGGTTGGTGTTTTTAGTATTTTTTTGTATATTTTTCTTTTTGTATTGTTTTCACCTTACGTGTTTCGTTAAACCATGGCATCGAATACAAGTTCGGTTTAAAAGTATGTGTTTCAGCTACACAAGAAAGAAAAGCTAAAGCTGTAATTTAAATTAATTATTATATTCAATGAAAAAACGAAATAAAAAAACAAAAAGGGACATTATAATTTTAAATATTAAGAATTAGGAAGAAAACCTGGAACTTACTTTTCAACAAAAAACACTATAAACGCTTAAAATTGTTTTATAAAGTCGAAAGTAAAGAAAAGAAATCTCAAAACACAAGAAAACCGGAATGGAAAATACGAGGTTAACAATTAAAATACATATAAATAAAAAATAATGATATGAATATTAATGAATCATCGATATTAATGAGCTTATTATTAATTAGTTTATTATTAATTAGTTTAATATTAATGAGTTAATTATTTTTAAGTTTATTGTTAATGTTAATTGATTGATTTTTTTTAATTAATTAATAAAAAACTGAAAAAACACATGAAAACTGGGTTTAAAAAAAAAAACGGAAAACCGGTTTTTTGGCTTTGAAAAACCGGTTTCGTGGAAAACCGGTTTTTAAGGGTCGGCGTTGTAAAAAACCGGTTTTTTCTAAAAAACCGCCATCCCTATCTTAAAGTTTACTCAAATAAAATATTCCTAAATTTGGTTTATAATTTTTTTTGAATATTTTGTAATGGGAATACTTCTTATGATGTCACGCTCTCCGTACTGCGATTTCATTGGTAGTTTTGTTTTCTTTGACAAAGTGTTAAAACAAGCTCATTGGTTTTTAAACGTCACGCGCTCCGAACTGCGCTTTCATTGGTTGTTTTATTTTATAGTTCATATAATATTTTCGATTTTAGAAATTTCTTCCCAAGCGAGGTTAAACGTGTCCGCCTCGTAATTCAGCTTTTAGCACAAGAGCTACGCAAAAGCTATTAGCGACGGGCCTTATTATTTAAAATCGTGGTCAAGCGATGTTCATCTGTATAGATTATTTTTTGTTGAATATATCTGTTTTTACAGATCTCGTTTGGCAGTATTTTTTAAAAAGTATTATTTTCAGGGAAATTTTGAGCATATTAAAACATAAAAATTGCAATAAATTACTCTGTGCGTAGTTTTTTTTAAAAAAAGCGTCATGTTTCTACTAAGAAAGGGAAGGAACCAAGATGCTCAATTCTCCTTTAATACTACTTATACTGGAGTATATATTAATAGTTATACACATTTCATGACTAATAAATTCAGGAAAACTGTTGAAAAGTTTGTATCTGGAATAATTTCAGAATCCAGTAATACTACCATCAAAATAAGCAATTCGAAAATCGTGAATCTCTAGCAAATAGAAAATCGCGAAATTCATGCGATCCTAAAAGGCCTTCCTTCCCTTATCATTCGATTTTACTTTCAAATGAAAAACATATCTTTAAATTGGACCGTTTTGCTAGAACAAATATTTTAGAAATCAAAATGCAATATTTGAGATACAAGTTCTACGAGCTACAGGAACTTTGTTATTACACTTAAATTATTACAAATAAATCGACAATCATAAGAACGATTTGAAGTTATTAAGAGAGTGTCGAATTAATAAATGATATTTACATTAAAAAATATGAAACAAAGCAATTGAAATATTTATTAAAATACAATACAAAATCTACAAATACAATTAAACTGTTATTAAAAATATTCTATGTAATAAAATGAACATAATAAAACATATAACAAATCAACAATTGAATCGGTGTGATAGAGCTGCATTTGTTAGCTGCTGATCATTTAGAAGACTAAACATGTTATTTAAGCCTTCAAGAACCTCATTTGTTCCATCCTAAGAAGAAAAATAAGATTAGAAAATTAGAAACAACCATTTGAATTCATTGTCAACAAGAACATTCATTCAACTTAAAAAGTTAAGTAATCCTAATTCATTCTCTTTTAGGATAGACTATTATAGTAACTATTCTGGAATTTGTAGTTAAAACTTGTTTTATAAGACCAGTCGAATCCTGCTGTTGTGATCCCATTATTAACGATCTCCTGGTTTTTGAAATACCTTCAATTGGTCCCAAGCAAAACCCATTATCATTAATTATATTAGAAAAGCCTACAATACGGAGACTGCACTTGTGTTTTGTTACAAATTGAAACAAAATGCATATCATTTGAATAAATTAAATGAAAGAACTACAAACCAAATTTTTATTTAGAATCCTGCCCAGGGATATCTGTTGAAGGTATAATAATTGTCTTAAACCGTGGAACTCTTCACTTATAGTATCTTTTAATTTCTCCAAAGCATTGGCCTGCAACTGAAGAAAAAAAATAACAAATAAATAAATAAATAAAAACTATAATACAGCACTAATTTATGAAAAATAATATAAAGCTGACATTTAATACAAGATAGACTAACAACTTAATCTTTATAGTATTTATTTTCTAATTTCCATAATGAATTGACTTACAACATACACATAAAAAATAGAATTCATAGTTAAAAACCTGTAGCTGAATAATCTATGTTTAAAGCCGATTTTTTGTAACAAGGCTGGACTAGAATATGAGTTTATAATTTTAATAATTAAAGAACCGTGCACAAAAACTTAAATTTGAGAAATTTTAACCTTAGATATTCGTTGCAATTTGAATTTATACTTACCTGAGATGGTACATTGGCTGTATCTGCTAGAGTGACTTCAGATGACATTTTGACAGCACCACCCCTTTTATTTTCTGAAGTGGACTTCAAATCAGCTTTCTTCATAAGCATCTGTAAGTCTTTCATTGTCAAATCTGTTTGAGTAGAGAAATCAACACTAGTCCTAACATCAGCTTCTTTAAGCCCTAAGTTCTTTTCTATGCTATCACCAAATTGAACAAGATCTGGGGACGCAGTTTCTGTGGATTCTGCTGTCAAATTGGAACGATTAGAATCCTTTCTGACAGTGATAAACTTGCTAGGGACAGCTTTGGATCTAGAGCTACGTTTTGTGACAAGTTTATCCTGCTTTTCGGTATTTTGTTTATTTGATCTTGTCGTTCGAGGGGATTTCTTGGGAGTGATGTGCTCTTGTTTAGAAGGTTCTGGTCCCAAAAATACATGGTTAATTGGGGACGTGCCGAAAATATCGTCAGCACAACGAGGCGATATGGTATCTTTTTGTTTTGGGAGAGGTAGATTGGTAGGTCTTTTAGATTTGCCTGAAAAAAAACGTGAATTAATAACTCAATTCAGTATATAGTATTTAGTTCATACAGACAACTTAATATTCAGTTAATTTAATTCTTTAAAAACTTTGATAATAGAACTGAAAAAATATCAGAGCTTATAAACTTGAGGCTTATTTTAATAATAAAAATATGTTAAAGATAATGCATATTGTTGGTATATAAAACAATTGAGAAAATGTTAATATTTCAAAAAATAAAAATCATTAAAACCAAGGCTTAAAAAAACTCAGAAATTTTCCCCCTGTCTGAGGACGGCTTGTCCAACAATGTACGTGTCCTCCTTTGAAAATAACCTATCAATCTCTAATTATATAAATACCTCCTAAATAAATAGAAATTTAATTTTTTCTTATTTATTACCAACATTTATCATTTATATAAATTGAACAATGAATTAGTAGTTACTAGGATTACATAGGAAAAGAAATACGAGGTTAATAATAGTAACCAAGTATTTCTTTTATGAAATAATTTAAATGGCAAAGGTCAAGACTCAAGTTATCTGAAATGTCAATACATCCGAGGGTACTGCACCTTTAAATGATTCAAATATGATGTTTGCCAGTTTCTCAATCAAGCTAATGATTTACAGAGGTTTCAGGACAGAAATCTTAAAGGGGCTTTCCATTAAGGTTGATTGATCATAATTGCATTTAACCCATCTTGCTTAAGACCAGTATGTAATGGGTTTTGTACGTAATGTGTTGTAAAACTAGTTGTTAATTCCTTCGTTAGAAGTCCAAATGTACATGCACAGAGCAACTTTTCTTTTGTTTACCGATTATGAGAGCATGCACATTTTGTCTGACAAATTAATTAACAAGATATCTAAATTAGAGGGTCCTTTTAGTGAGGCGCTAGATTCTTGTAAGATAACAAAAATTAAAAATGTATCATGAACAAAAGGGAAAATGGCCGTCCACGTTCATGTCTTATTAAAACAAGAAGTTCATAAAGAACTAAAATAGCCTACTTTCCTGTTACTTAAATACTTACTGAAGTTCTAATCGGGAAAAAAAAACTAGGTTCCTAAAGTAAATATCATCAACAGCCGTTTCTACACTAGATTTATACACATTAGAAGAAAAAAATCGAAACACAGCACCCAGCTATAATTTAAACTTCTAAAAGCCAAAATCAACTATTTTCCTTAATATTCTTTCGCAAATTAATTAAATATTATTTATCATCTGCTCGTGATTTATTTGTAGTTCGAAGAATAATTAAATATTTATTAATAACAAAAGTAATGAAACTACTCCGAACTGCATTAAAAAATAAGAAATGTAAATTAAAACTAAGCATAATTGCATGCAAAAGTATGCCCTGCTGCTTTCTTGGTAGATAATTAATGAATAATCAAAGAATCAAATTGTGCTACATTTTATGACGTCATTCCAAACTGATTCATGAAAATATTATTTTGCTTCAAATATGTTTAAATAAATAAAGTTTCTCATGGCATTGTTGATTTGGCAACAGTGATTTAAATGACTCAAAATTAAATTTCAATGCTAATTCAATGGAAAATTCGCCGACAGATAGTAGATTTATGTCCGTCCGGACGTACAGACAGACGGACAAAAAGTATGAAAGTTGGGTATCTGAGGTCATAGCTTTCTAACAAAAAAAGAATTTTTAAGATCCGAGGGATAGAACCGATTTTGGAAGGGGGGTACGGACAGACGGAAAGACAGACAGACAGATGGACATCAACCGCATTTCAATACCTACAGTGATTTAAATGACTAAAAATTGAATTTCAATGCTAATTCAATGGGAAATTCGCCGACAGATAGTAGATTTATGTCCGTCCGGACGTACAGACAGACGGACAAAAAGTATGAAAGTTGGGTATCTGAGGTCATAGCTTTCTAACAAAAAAAGAATTTTTAAGATCCGATGGATAGAACCGATTTTGGAAGGGGGACACGGACAGACAGACGGACATTGACCGCATGTCAATACATACTTTTTCATTTTTTTTAATTCTTTCGAATTAAAAAAAGAAAAGTAGGCTAAAAAATGGTTGTCCACTGAGAAGTTTAGACCTCTTAGGATGGACAGTTTTTTGAGCCCTGAGCATTACTTTTTTCCAAAAACCTTACTATTATTTTTGTCAGACGACGCTTGGGAAAATCCAGCAGCTTCTTTAACTTGCTGTTCACAAAATTCTTCATCTTGTATGGTTTCTAATGATTTCTGAAATATTAATTATGAACATAAAAAAAATTAAAAGTACTATAAACAATTATAAAAAGAAATATTTGTTAGTATTTACAAATGAAGAGTACAGGGGAAGAACCGCTTTATTTATTAGGAGTAGTGCCGTAATTGTATCTGCTTGGCGGACATTGGCGACAGAAAACCGGTTTTCCTTTTGGGTCTTCTTTTGCGGTACAAACGTGTGACTCGTGTCCGCTGATCTCTGGCGTAAATCAGGGTTGCCGCGAGAGAAAAACAAAGTGAGTAACCGATTTCCTCACACCAGTTTATGCGATGACTCGCTTTCATCGCCAAAGAGGCCTGAGAGGAAAGTTTTCAACGAAATTAAGCGGTTTTTCCCCTGTACTCTTCAAATATGTTTGTTGCGGAACAGTGTATTAGTTTGAAGGTAATTTATGCCAAATGATAAATGGGCACAAAATTCAATGGGGAAATTTCAATTTCACTATTCGAAAAATCCACCCATTAATTCTTTTGCAAAAAAAGTTATATTATGAGCTTTAAAACATCAAGTATAGCCTTGGTGTGGTTCCCCTCCTCCACCCCCCCCCCAAACAAAAACTAGACATGTGTAGACTGTAGATATAGTTATATATATATCTGATGAATACAGATATTAACCCTTTAAGAACCTTTTGGCTGGATTCACATTATTAATAGGGATAAAGAAATAGTTTCGAGTCAAGTACAAAGATTTTACCTACAGCCAAACCGAGAGTGAGAGAGTCAATTTTGCTATTTTTTGTGTGAATAGTCTGGTCTTTAAAGAGTTAAAAATCATCTAAGGACTGTTAGTCTCAACCGTGTCGAGATTTAGTGTATGGCCCCCTTGGGGAATTTTCCCAAATCGCATCAAAAGTTTGTAGTTTGGCGACATAATATCATTTTCATTAGCCACATGAGCGAAAAGCAAAATGAGCAAAAACTCAATATGGCAGCTGCATTCCTATATCCAATAGGGTTTCCGGAAAACATCCTCCAAGCAAAGTCGGAGAATGATTGCCAGAAAAAATTATTTCTCATCAAATGAAGAGTACAGGGGAAGAACCGCTTGATTTATTAGGAGTAGTACCGTAATTGTGTCTGCTTGGCAGAAGAAAACCGGTTTCTCTCTTTCTTCTTCGCTTGGTCCAAGCATCGGAATCGCGCATCGCGTGCGCTCGGTAGGTAGAAAAGTCGTGGTTTAGGACTTTTCAATTAATTTGCGAATCTTAAAATTTCTCTTTATTGTTTTAGAAAAATTCGTGATTTTCAATCAATCATACTTTATTTTTGAAGCTTAACATGATGATGAACAGTCTTTTGAATAAAACGCGAAATTTAATTTCAGGGTTGCAGTGAGAGAAGATGCACAAGAAAGTGAGCAACTGGTGGTTTCCTTACACCAGTTTAGGCGATTACTCGCTATCATCGCTAAAGATGCCTGATGAGGAAAGTTTTCTACGAAATTAAGCGGTTCTTCCTCTGTACTCTTCAAATGTGAAAAAATCATGCCAGGGCACCTACAGTAAATCTGATCCCAAGGTTTTCCTGGTGTGTGCAAAGTGCGGAGTAGAGAGCATGCCCCCGGAGCACATCATTGCTTGTTTATGTATACCTAAGGAAACTTTTGCGACGGACCCTTTCCTTGCCCAATTTTTTTTTAGAGTGTATGGACTGATGGACATTTGGACAATGTCCAGCTGATGATAGACAGCAAGGGGATTGGTAACAACAAGACCGTTAATTTTCCAAAAAAACCATTTAGATATTTTATCTTAAGAAATGTTATTAAAAATTTATATTATTTTTGCAGTGAATACAACATTACAATTTGCCTATATGCTTATCCTTTAAAGATAAATAATACAGTAAACTGAAAACACAAATGATGAGTACAGGGGAAAAACAACTTCATTGCATACGAATCTTCAAGTATTCTGGTGGGCTTGGTGGACATTGGCGACAGGAAACTGGATTTTTTCTCTGTTCTTTCACGGTACAAACGTGTGACTTGTGTCCACTGATCTCTAGCGTGAATCAGGATTGCCATGACAGAAAAACAAAGTGAGTAACCGGTTTCCTTACACCAGTTTAGGTGATGACTCGCTATTGTTGTGACAGAATCCTGATGCACACAGATTCCCATAAGTTGTTTTTCCCCTGTATTCTTCAAATGTGATAGATTGTAGCAATTTAAGATTTATGCAATTTATATTTTGAAATTGTAAGAAAAGGATATGTTTCAAAGCACCCTATTTTTTTTAAACCACAACCCATCTTTAGCAAATACAGAAAAAATTGCATGAGGAACAATAGAATAAAAATGTACACCGGTCATTTTGGGGCTGGTCTATCTAATGGTGACTTTCGATCAAAAATTAACATAGGGTCATTTCGAACTTTTTCTTAGCTTTCCCAATAACATTTATAAAATCTATTTAACAAGGTTAACTATGCACACGGCTAAAATATTGAACACATAACCTTTCAATTACATTATGGGAAAGAGGAAATATACACACTCTGCTGTCTTTTTTAAATCCGGAATTAAAAGAAGCACCAAAAACTTCAGAGATGCTACCAGAAGATGCTGCACTGTCATTAAGCGATACGTCAAAGCGTATAGGAGAGTATATGTCTAAAATATAAGAATATAAACAATAAGTAAATAGTTTTAGTGCTATTACATAAATTCAAACTAATATAAAAATATATGTATTATTTAAAAAAGTTTGATGAATAAATTAACTCTATTTTTATTATTTGAAGGGTCAAACTATTAGGGTATATTGGAACAAGAAACTGAATAAGTAAATTTTGGGTGATTAATTTATCCTATTCAAAGTCACAATCCTTTATAGTTTTTTTATAGGTTTATGGAAAAGGACACGGAATTACTGAAATCCGATCAATCAACGTAAGCCAATAAAAGTAAAAAGTTAATGGATAAAAATACCTGCTCCAAGACTTTTTCGATTCATTTTGACAATTATTTTAATAAAAATAATGACAAAGATTAATCAAAACTTTTGTATGCCACCTTTTCAAATTTTGAAATTTTCAGTTATGTGTTTTGTTGCCACTCCCTTTTACTAATGTTTCCATGGCAGCGAATATTCTGCATATTCTGTTGTTACCAACTACTAAGTAAATTTGGATATTTGTTTAAGGTCATATTCTGTCTCAAACTGTTTTATTTCATAATGGACTTGTTCTATCACTTTTTTCAAAGAAAACAAAACAACCAATGAAAAAGCATTTCGGAGCGCGCGACGTTAAAAAACCAATGAGCTTGTTTCAACAATCTGTCAAAGAAAATAAAACAACCAATGAAATCGCAGTATGGAGAACGTGACATCATAAGAATTATTCCCATAGCAATTTAATTATTTACAAATGAAATATTTTCTTTTTATGGTAGTTTAACGATGCTTTTTTATACAAAAATAGTTGTCGATATCTGGCAACGTGAAACTTTAGTTCTGGATTGTTAATGTGTACAAGTTTGTTTTGATCAAGTTTTATTAAAATTTTGTTAACTTTAATATCTCCATTAATCTTAATTTCTAGCGGAATATGAATAACTGACCATTACCCACAATGTCTAAATTTCATGCTTCCATTCGAGATTTATTGGAAGGTAATTGGCGTCCATCCATTTAACCATTGTCCTAGCTTAGTAGCTGACCAAATTGATTTGTAACTGATAAGTATTTGTTTTATTTTAGATGTCCACGCATTCTTAACGAAATCTATACAGAATGAAATTCTTACCTCAAGTAGCTTAACCCACAAAGAGCGATTGCTTTCTCGTCTCAAATGTCTTCAAAATGACTACCCTCAGCTCTTGTTACAGTTTAATGAAACAGAAGTGAAAACTGATTCTAAAAGATGCTCCGCCTCAAGTCCACTGCCTTATGTCGATATGAATGGAGGAAGTCCGTATAAAATTCCATTCTTTGCCCCTAATGGTATGTTGACATCTTTTCAGTGAATCTAAGGCGTGAAGCCAAATTAATCCAATCACAATCCGGGTTAATTCCTAGTTTTGGTATACAGCGACTCTTTATTTCTCGCCAAACTTGTTGGTGAGAAAACATCGCGTACCGACGCGTGATTAGACGATGCTACTTGGAAACCGCGAAGACAAACAACTGTGCTGCCAGATTGAAATTATTTATCGCCTTTTTTTGTCGCCAACGTTCTGAATAAGTCGCCGTATACCGAAACTAGGATTTAACCACAATCCGAATAGTTTTTTTGCTGTTATTGGAAAGTTTTTTTTAAAAAAGTAAATCTTAGTAAACTAATCGACTTTTTCGGAATATTGGCGAAAAAAAAAAGCGATAAATAACTCCAATCTGGCAACAGTTGTTTGACTTCGCGGTTTCCGAGTAGCATCGTCTAATCACGCGTCGCTATGCGATGTTTTCTCGCCAACAAGTTTGGCGAGAAATAAAAAGTCGCCGTATATCGAAACTAGGAATTAACCTTTGTTACTTTTAGAAATTTCAACTTATAAGAAAAATTACAATTTAACCACTTTACTGTTTTACAAGGAGAACCAAGATTAAAGAAACATTGGCAAAAGTAAAACACTACCATTGGAATTAATGGACAAATTTGTTATTTAAATTTAAAAGGGGGTTGCATTTCAAAATTGGTATTTGACAGCCTTTGGAAAGTAACGGAAAAGTCAAGAAATTTTTCGTTACTGTTAAAAGTTAAAATAAAAAAGTTAGTTACTTTCTGAAAAATCTAACAGCGTTACTCAGCTTTACCTTAAAAAAGTAACTGTTACAAGTAACATTTTACTCCAATATCTCGTTTTTTGTTAATCCAGTTAGTTCGTTTAACAAAAGAAAAGTTTTTTTATCATGAAGTTTCTTATTAACATACGAATGCATTTCAATTCTGCAGTCTTTGCCTTTATAAAATAGACCACCTGTATATCAGACTAGTTGTTAAGTATGTGGCCAAAGTTAGGGACTATGGGTAATTGTAGGAAGAGGCTAATAAAGTATCAAAGTCAAAGGTAAAAACATTCTCCAGTGTATCTCTTGGTTGAATGGTCACTATATTTGTAAAAATAACTGCTTTAACTAAAGCTGAATTTAAAAATAACCATTATTGATGCAAGATATAAAACTATTTATATCAAGCTTTAACACAATACAGGAAGTTTAAAAATATATTTTATTTATTTTTTCCTTAATTTCATTATTGCTAATTAAATATTTTAGTGCTGTCAAATGGGGTAACTCTAGCCCAAGCATAAAAACCTAGTGCTGACTTCTTGAAAATATTTTTTACTTATAGATCAAAGCAGAGATCATTAATTGAAAAAGGCAAGCACAATTTCAAACAGTGTATTTAATCAGAAGTTTTTAGCCTAGGCCAAAGTTATCCCATTTGGCTAACACAGTGTTCGTAGTGTTCAAATTTATATTGTATTATACATTTGTTATATTATATAAATTTGTTATATTATATTATAAATTTGTTATATTATATTATAAATTTGTTATATTATATTATAAATTTGTTATATTATATTATAAATTTGTTATATTGTATTATACATTTGTTATATTATATTATAAATTTGTTATATTATATTATAAATTTGTTATATTATATTATATGTTAGCTGACAAAGAAAATTATGATCTCTGTGGGCCAACAGAAAGATGTGACTCATTGGAAAATCAGTCTACAACAGGATCTGAAGAATATGGATCTGATGATGGTAATAATTGTTTAACCACATTTTTAACTAACTTAATAATATAATTAAATTTTTTAATTAACTTAATAATATAAATAAAATGATTTTAGTTATTAGTTCATAAATATTATTAGAATACTGAGTTAGCTATATTCTTAACTAAAATGAAAATCTTAGCATTTTTTGTTCTTGCATTTTACTTCTAAATAAAAACATAAGCTAGCTTTTTTTTGTGGTTTTTTGTAAATTTAAAATTTGTTTCTTATATTTGTATCACAGGGTACAATATTAATAATACCTATCTTAACAATATTATAATTTATTCTTAAAAATAATTGCATCTTTGCTTTTTTTAATAATCTGTTAATGATTTTCTTTCGTAGCAAAATTTATTCCTGATGTTGCAGCAAGCGATTTGTTTTCTTGTGAAAAATGTGGCTATTTAGATAAGAAAAAGAGAGGTATTATGAATAAGTTTATAAATGCAAATATTATATCAGGGATTGGAAAGTTACTTTTAAAAAGTAACTCTGTTACAGTTACTTAATTAAAAAAGTAACTCTGTTACAGTTACAGTTACTTAATATGAAAAGTAACGCGTTACAGTTACTTTAAAAAAAAGTAGCCAATCACAGTTGCTTTTCGAAATTTCAAGTTATAAGAAAAATTGAAATTTTTTCACTATCTTATCATTTTTTACGAGAACCACACTGAAATTATAATTAATAAACATTTTTTTATATTTAATTTTAATCCTTTACCCTGATAATCAGCCGACAACGAGTCCATCTGTAAACTCTCGGGTAGGTACTGACAGACAGAAATAAGGGTATCTCAAGAATGAACGTGAAATCTGTCTCCCTCCTCCCCACCCCTCTTCAAGGGGAAGGACTTTGTTGTTGGTCACTGTTGTAGAACCCATTCAGACAACACACAAAGGGGTTTGCACTGAGGGATCCAACCTGCTTGGCAGTTAGCGTGATTTATCTCGAAACCCTTCTTTTCGGCAGATGCTTGTAATTGCAGGGCTCATTATGTGATACTTGGAAAGGTAAACAAACAAAGAAAAAATTCCTACTTTAACAATTCTGGCTGAAAGCCACTGTCACGCCTTTAGCAGCCATAGTGGATAATTATATTATGCTCTACTTTTTAACTCCCAAGAAAAGCTCGTATTTCGGGAATGCGAAATGTTCCTTTTTTTTTTTTAGGAGTGGAATTTCAAAATTGGCATCAGACAGCCTTCGGAAAGTATCGAAAAAGTAACGAAATTTTTCGTTACTTCGTTACCGCTAAAAGTAACTGAGTTACAGTTACAGTTACTATCTGAAAAATGTAACGGCGTTACTCGTCGTTACCTAAAAAAAGTAACTGTTACAAGTAACGGCGTTACAAGTAACGCATTTCTCCAATCCCTGTATTATATCATATTGTATGTCTCAAAAGTAGGGATGCACCGAATATTCGGTTACTATTCGGTATTCTGCCACTTTAGCCGAATATTCGGTTTGGCCGAATAGCTTTACTATTGGGCTGAATAGTGAAATTAAAAATTTTCAAAATTCTTCAGGTTAATTCATCTTGGAAAACGTCGAAAAAAATTCAAAAACGGGACTTGTTTTCTTTTTTGATAGACTCCAATTCTGAAGTTTTTGTTATTTATAATGTTAAATCAAGCTTTACTTAAGTAGTATTAAATAAACATGTCTCTTTAGGGGAACATTTACTGTGAGTGGGCTTTAAAAAAACAATAATTACCATATGTATCGCAATTGTAAGCCATGGTTTTATTATTATTTTTTCTAATTTTCATTGTACCTCGGATCCACCTACTTTTGTTTATGTTTTCATACTTCTATTTTCGTTTTCGTGTTGTGATTTTTCCAAGTTACACTTTCTAAAAGGCTTGTTTTAATAAAAAACGAGTACCACTTTATAGTGTGTTGCTTTAATTAAAAATTTAATAGCTATATTGTATTAAAATTATTGTGTGATTGTGTACTTATATGTTTGTGTTGAATTGAAATTGTTGAATAATAAATACAACTTACTTAGATCTGACAAAAAATAAAAATTGGTTTAGGTAGGCCGAATATTCGGTATTCGGCCAAATTTGGTATTTGGTGCATCCCTACTCAAAAGTTTAGACAAAAAAGATTTTATGGAACCAAACTTACTTAAAAGATGTGGATGGAAAAAATAGTGATCACAAGGTTTAGACAGGAATAAATAATTGAAAAAATAATGAATGACAAAAAAGTAATGATAGAAAGTTTTTATTTTGCATAAATATTGAAATATCAAATTACAAAAAACTGTTGCAAAATTTTAGAGAAAATCAACTTAATGCATGTTTAATGACTTAATTTTGCAGTATTCCTACGAAATGTACATATTTTCCTTTTGATATGATAACTTAAAACACATGATGTTCATTGAATATGTAAGATTTTGTAACATTTCTAGTTTAATTTCATACTAAGCAGTCAATATAGCTATTTTAACTCTTTTACTGTTAAAAGATGCTTTCCATTTGTGCAAACCTTACTGGTTAATATTCTGTTAGATCTAAATCTGTGTTAAATGCCTATCAAAACATCACCTTGAAGTTTTGCCACGAATTTGCAGATTTAGAAAGGTATTGCAGCCATGAAAGTTTTTCGCCTTCGGCGGAAATCCGCCTTTTTTAATATCATTTTGGCTGATCCTGAGATCGATCCAGAACCGTTGAGAAATTGTGACCTATATATATAGGGGGGTCCTGTCATCAAACAATTCAAGACATTACGATGCATCCTGGAGTATA
This sequence comes from Oedothorax gibbosus, assembly GCA_019343175.1. Classification (NCBI taxonomy): domain Eukaryota; kingdom Metazoa; phylum Arthropoda; class Arachnida; order Araneae; family Linyphiidae; genus Oedothorax; species Oedothorax gibbosus. The sequence continues at coordinate 31,409,399 of CM033279.1, forward strand.
AAAATAACGGAATCTGCTGCCATTTCGCCGCAAATAAGCGAGCAAAAATTACGTGGCATCAAGGTTTGGTTCATTGATCCTTGAACTGTAAAAATAACACACTGTACTGCGATTTTGCCGCAAAATAACAACAAATTGCGAGGCGTTGAAGTTTGCGTATATCGGAAACTAGGAATTAACCCTTTGTACTTTTAGAAATTGCAACTGATAAGAAAAATTACAATTTAACCACTTTACTGTTTTAGCAAGGAGCAACCAAGATTAAAGAAACATTCGCCAAAGTAAAACACTACCATTGCGAATTTAATGGACACAAATTTGTGTATTTAATTTAAAAGAGGGGGCACGGTTGCATTTCAAAATTAAGGCTATTTCAGACAGCCTTTGCCCCGAAAGCTAACGGAAAGTCAAGAAATTTTTAGCTCTCACTGTTCTTCAAAAGTCTAAAAATAAAAAATGTAGTTCACTTTCTGAAATCTAACAGCGTAGTTACTCAGCACATTGTACCTATAAAAATGTAACTCGTATACAAGTAACATTTTACTCCAATAGCTCGCTTTTTTGCCTTACAATACAGTAATAAGTTCGTTTAACAAAGAAAAGTTTTTTCTTTTTTAAAAACATGAAGTTCTTTCCTCTATTAACAACATACGAATATGCATTTCCATTTCTGCCAGCTCCTTTGCCATTTATAAAATAGACCACCTGAATTTATCAGACTATTGTTAAGGTATCGTGCGCCAAAGTTAGGGATACATGGCGTAATTGTCAGGCATAGGAGGCCTAATAAAGCTATCAAGCTGAAAGGTCAAAAAACATTCTCCAGTGTATCCTACTTAGGTTGAAATGGTCACATAGATTTGCCCCTAAAAATAACTAGCTTTAACTAAAGCCCTGAATTTAAAAATAACCATTATTGATGCAAGCATATTAAAGACTATTATATATCAGCTTGAACACAATACAGGAAGTTTTAAAAATATAATTTTATTTATATTTTTTCCTTCAATTCCATTATTGACCCTAATCTAAATATCTTTCGTGCTGTCAAAAGCGGGTAACTCTAAGCCAAGCCATAAAAACCTAGGTGATGACTTCTTGAAAACTATTTTTTACTCATAGATCAAAGCAAGATATATTAATTGAATAAAGGCAAAGACACACAATTTCAAACAGTGTATTTAATCAGAAAGTTTTATAGACTAGGCCCAAATTATACCCATTTAGGCAACAAAGTTCTTTATGAAACGTTCGATAAGTGTTCGATAATGTATATTGCTATATACATTTAGTTATATTTATAATATTTCGTATAAGATTTATATTATAAATTTGCTTATATTATATTATAAATGTTGTTATATAGATATTCATAAATTTGTTTTATATTATATTATACAATTTTGTATGTAGTATTCTTTTATTTATAAATTTATGGATTATGTGATTAATTGATAAATTGGCGTTTATATTAGATATATAAAATGAGCTTCTATATTATCATATATGTTAGATGACAAAGCAAAAATTATGCATCTCTGTGCGACGCCAACAGAAAGCATGTGACTCATTGGCCAAATACAGTCTACACCATGGATCTGAAGAATATGGATCTGATGGATTTGCTTAATAATTGTTTAACCACATTTTCTAACTAACTTAATAATATAATAATTTGTATTAAAGTAATATATAAATAAAATGATTTTAGTCATAGTTCATAACTATTCGTAGAATCCGAGTTAGCTATATTCTTAACAAAATGGAAAATCTAGCATTTGTGTTCTTGATTGGACTTAATTAAAAAAGTAACTCTGTTACGTTACAGTTACTTAATATGAAAAGTAACGCGTTACAGTTACTTTAAAAAAAAGTAGCGAATCACAGTTGCTTTTCAAAATTTCAAGTTATAAGAAAAATTGAAAATTTTTTCACTATCTTATCATTTTTCACGAGAACCACACTGAAATTATAATTAAATAAACATTTTTTTATATTTAATTTTAATCCTTTACCCTGATAATCAGCCGACAACGAGTCCATCTGTAAACTCTCGGGTAGGTACTGACAGACAGAAATAAGGGTATCTCAAGAATGAACGTGAAATCTGTCTCCCTCCTCCCCACCCCTCTTCAAGGGGAAGGACTTTGTTGTTGGTCACTGTTGTAGAACCCATTCAGACAACACACAAAGGGGTTTTGCACTGAGGGATCCAACCTGCTTGGCAGTTAGCGTGATTTATCTCGAAACCCTTCTTTTCGGCAGATGCTTGTAATTGCAGGGCTCATTATGTGATACTTGGAAAGGTAAACAAACAAAGAAAAAATTCCTACTTTAACAATTCTGGCTGAAAGCCACTGTCACGCCTTTAGCAGCCATAGTGGATAATTATATTATGCTCTACTTTTTAACTCCCAAGAAAAGCTCGTATTTCGGGAATGCGAAATGTTCCTTTTTTTTTAGGAGTGGAATTTCAAAATTGGCATCAGACAGCCTTCGGAAAGTATCGAAAAAGTAACGAAATTTTTCGTTACTTCGTTACCGCTAAAAGTAACTGAGTTTACAGTTACAGTTACTATCTGAAAAATGTAACGGCGTTACTCGTCGTTACCTAAAAAAGTAATTTGTTACAAGTAACGGCGTTACAAGTAACGCATTTCTCCAATCCCTGTATTATATCATATTGTATGTCTCAAAAGTAGGGATGCACCGAATATTCGGTTACTATTCGGTATTCTGCCACTTTAGCCGAATATTCGGTTTGGCCGAATAGCTTTACTATTGGGCTGAATAGTAAAATTAAAAATTTTCAAAATTCTTCAGGTTAATTCATCTTGGAAAACGTCGAAAAAAATTCAAAAACGGGACTTGTTTTTTTTTTATAGACTCAAATTCTGAAGTTTTTTGTTATTTATAATGTTAAATCAAGCTTTACTTAAGTAGTATTAAATAAACATGTCTCTTTAGGGGAACATTTACTGTGAGTGGGCTTTAAAAAAACAATAATTACCATATGTATCGCAATTGTAAGCCATGGTTTTATTATTATTTTTTCTAATTTTCATTGTACCTCGGATCCACCTACTTTTGTTTATGTTTTCATACTTCTATTTTCGTTTCGTGTTGTGATTTTTCCAAGTTACACTTTCTAAAAGGCTTGTTTTAATAAAAAACGAGTACCACTTTATAGTGTGTTGCTTTAATTAAAAATTTAATAGCTATATTGTATTAAAATTATTGTGTGATTGTGTACTTATATGTTTGTGTTGAATTGAAATTGTTGAATAATAAATACAACTTACTTAGATCTGACAAAAATAAAAATTGGTTTAGGTAGGCCGAATATTCGGTATTCGGCCAAATTTGTATTTGGTGCATCCCTACTCAAAGTTTAGACAAAAAAGATTTTATGGAACCAAACTTACTTAAAAGATGTGGATGGAAAAAATAGTGATCACAAGGTTTAGACAGGAATAAATAATTGAAAAAATAATGACAAAAAAGTAATGATAGAAAGTTTTTATTTTGCATAAATATTGAAATATCAAATTACAAAAAACTGTTGCAAAATTTTAGAGAATATCAACTTATGCATGTTTAATGACTTAATTTTGCAGTATTCCTACGAAATGTACATATTTTCCTTTTGATATGATAACTTAAAACACATGATGTTCATTGAATATGTAAGATTTTGTAACATTTCTAGTTTAATTTCATACTAAGCAGTCAATATAGCTATTTTAACTCTTTTACTGTTAAAAGATGCTTTCCATTTGTGCAAACCTTACTGGTTAATATTCTGTTAGATCTAAATCTGTGTTAAATGCCTATCAAAACATCACCTTGAAGTTTTGCCACGAATTTGCAGATTTAGAAAGGTATTGCAGCCATGAAAGTTTTTCGCCTTCGGCGGAAATCCGCCTTTTTTAATATCATTTTGGCTGATCCTGAGATCGATCCAGAACCGTTGAGAAATTGTGACCTATATATATATAGGGGGGTCCTGTCATCAAACAATTCAAGACATTACGATGCATCCTGGAGTATAAAAATAACGGAATCTACTGCCATTTCGCCGCAAATAAGCGAGCAAAAATTACGTGGCATCGAGGTTTGGTTCATTGATCCTTGAACTGTAAAAATAACACACTGTACTGCGATTTTGCCGCAAAATAACAACAAATTGCGAGGCGTTGAAGTTTGTTTGACAGGTCTGTTTGAACTAAAACTATAAAAATAACGAGTCATTACTACTGCGATTTTGCTGCGAACTAATTCACTGGAACAGCAATACAATTCGCGAGAACTGCGATGCATTTTTTTAACGATTGTTTACTTTTTCTTCGCACCATAATTCAGTGAAACTAAACTTAAATTTCAATAAACAATAAGTTCAAATAACAGGTTCTAATAATGAAAATAAATTTTAATTAAAATGTGAAGATGAATTAAGGTTAGATTACACTAAATTTTTTTTAATTATCGACCAGCCAGCGCAATTTCCCATTAGAAGAGGAGTCCAATAAAATTCCTGATTTACTTATTTTGCTGCCTAGTAATTTTCACGAAATCTTCTGATGATGTCACGTCGCATCAGAAGGATTGACAGTTCTCTGGCTCTGCGTGATCGGAAGGGTATCTCGTTACTTTTGTAGCTCCAGTTTAGGCCAAGTCGAGCAACCAGAATATTTTCTTCTGATTAAGTGTCTGAATCACGGTGTCCGTGAGTCGGGATCACAAGAACAGCTGGAATGGAAAAAAATGTTGTTTCTAATGCCACTCGATAACCGAGCCCGGAGTAGGGAACTACCCGATTTTTAGGAGAGGTGGGGCGGCTTCCGTTTTTTTATTGAGCGCCCTAAGGGAGAAAGTCCGACTTTTGCTCGTCAGCATGACACATCCGTTTTACAGGAAGGTCCCTTTCACACATCCATTCTCACTTGCATATCGAAATTTTGATCCAGATCAAAGGCCGATTACCCCCAGAGGTATTAATTTCTTAAGGGAACATGGAGGACTTTGTTACCACGGCATATTTAACATGCCCCAGCTACCATTAGCAACACGGGGGTATTCAGCCGAATACAAGCGCCGACCCAGCAACCATCAGAATTGCGAGCACCGCCGAGGACAGAACCCACACCCCTTCCGATGCGAGCAGCCGAGCACGACGCTTCATCCGATTGAGCTACCGCGGCTTGTTTACGTTTTGAAACTCTTTTTTCTACTTTGGTCTATACTGGGGTTTTTGATTTATACAATTTTAGTTTAAAAAAAAAAGGGAGTGTCCGCTTATACACGCTTTATATATTTAGGTTGTTAGTGAATTTCGTGTCCTTGAAATTTTTTGGAAAAGTGCTTGAATTTTTTTCTAAATCAATCAGATTTTTGTTATTAAATATGATTTAATATGGCATCGATATACAGATTTAAATTAAAGCTAAAATACATTATTTAAGCATTTTTTTCTATGTATGCATTTTATAAGAACTAATATAACTAAACTTTGAACATCGTTACGCCAATAGTGCAAAAAAATGAATTCAGTGTTCAGCCTTTTTGATTAGTTTGCGGCTTTCATGCCTGGTATTGACATATTTTCTTGTTGAGACAAGCAGTCTGTCTTAACCTTTTGAACGGCCAGGAAATGGGCAAATATCTAAGCTTGTTTTTACTGCATAAATTTTAAATTTAATTTATTTCAATTGAAATGTTTGGAAAAAAATTAGAATCGGGTTTATTTGTAAAGAGATGATCTTATAAAAAATTCCAGATGAAAAATGTACCTTATGAATAAAAATTTGTAAATTATAAAGTTTAAAATTTTAAGATTATTGGTATGTGTTGTTTAAAATAGATACACATATTATAATCATCTATGTACCTTTACACACTAAATTGAAAACGAAATAGGCGAATTTCTTTAAACTGTTCTACTATTTGTCTTTCAACTTCGAAATCCGGGAGGAAGGGGTGCACTTGCCCTCGCAGCAACCATGTTAGCTACGAAATATTTGTACTATATATACGTTTACGGTGTACGCATTAATGTAAATTATTTGTTTTCTTTCTTAAAAATATTCTTATCTTTATAATAATTTTTTTATGCCGAATGCAGCTATAATTGGTCGTAAAATTTGCCGCCCCAAAAAATTCGCAGCTACAGCCTACTTAGCCTATTTAGAAATCCAGCCCTGTTTTTGTTTAAACATAAACACATTGATTGCAGTAAAATCAGGTAATTGTGGCTTAAGAATAAAACCTTTGTACTAACTTTCTTCTTGAATAATTTTTTATTCTTAGGTTAAGGCAAATTTGTTACTAATTGAAAAGTAAGCACATTTTTAAAGGGTGTATTTAATAAGAAGTTATTAGCTTGAAAAGCTTGGCCCAAAGTTACTTATTTCACAATAAATTATCAACTTTTACATAAATTGGTCATATTTTTGTATGTAAAGCCAATATTAAAAATTATTTTAAAATTATAATGTATGTTGCGCTGAGGTAGTCTTTAGATAGTATAGATATGTACGTGAAACCAGGGCATTTTTTAAAAATGCCTTTAGAAAAATGGCAAATTGTAACTTTAAGTGATAGTATTATGAATTGATTTAGAAACAATTTATATTGTACTTTAACTTTAAAAGTTCTCTATTACAGTAACTATGTAATTAGTTAAATTAATTTTTTTACAGAAACTATAAAAGGTTGGTTGAACCCTTTCCAGCGTCGATGGTGTGCCATTAAAAATGGAGTGTTGTACTATTTTGAGAAGACCACTGATCGCAAACAAAAAGGCAGTATTATATTAGCAGGGTATGAGGCTAGAACTCTTCCTGATGACAGTAAAGAAGGTAAAAAATACAATAACTGCTTTGAGCTTGTATGTCCAGGAAAGCGAACATATCAGGTAAATGTTGTTATTATTATTCTGGTGTAATTTTAACATAGGTACTAAATTTACTTTTAGAAAATTAAAGAATTAAAATGCACAAAAACTAATAAAAAAAGTTAATCTTTATGTAACTGATTATATGAGTAAGATGACATTATTATTTCTGTTAAGAGTTAGCTTCGATTGTGTTCAAAATCCATTCAGTAACCAAGAGCTTTTTTTTTAAACAAAGGACATTGAATTTGTTGAAGTTTTATTAGTAAGTATTTAATTTAATTTGTTTAATGTCCAAAATATTGTGTAACTGTTTTAGTAAAAAGCAATTACTTTTGAATACATAATAACTTTTTAATATTCCACTGAGTAGGTTTTTTTTAATGTGTCTTTAATAGGATTTTCAATTTTAGATGACTCATTACCAAAGTATTCTAAAATTTTATTTTTTCACCAGTTTTCTGCTGCCTCTGACAATGATCTTCAGCAATGGATCAGTGCTGTAGAAAAATATAGTCGAATCTCTAACTCAGGTAAAATTTTAAATGTGTTTCAACATAAAGAGTCAGTCCACAATGGATTAAAAAAAATTTCATTCGATTTAGACAGTAGAAAAAATATGTGTTGAAAAAAAAATGCATTTCAATGTATACAAGATTTTCATTTAATTTTAAAGATGGTTTTGAAAAGTGTACGAAAAATTACTCAAGATACAGGGAAACGACTGAGCTTTCAGCTATCAAGAGACATGCTTCTTTCCTAGTTGCACAGTATAAAAGTTATAGGCCAGCAAGATAGTTGTAAATAGTTCGTTCTACATGACTTTCTTGCATGTCTTGCTTAATGTTAGTTCATGCATTGATTTTATATGAGGTTTAATAACGGAATGTTGCTATTGCTCCATTCTCAAATGCCATAGTACTTCAGAGAAGATATTTTCACCTACTAACATAATTTGTATGATGAATGTGATAGATGTTGACCTCCTTAAAAGGCCCTTTGAATTGCAAAAGATGCATATAATGGGATTTTGCCTTAAGATTTTTCTCCATTCTACACTATTAGACAACTTTTACTTCTTTATATTTCGGATTGTCTATTTTTTCTCTTGAATCTGCATATATTTTGTTTTTTAAGTACTAGCAGATAAACCTATTTCCTTTAAGGAAAAGCAGTATCCCTCAGAAGCTCTTTTAGGTTTTTTCAATTGAATGTTTATTTAATGTATTATGTTATGTTTAAATTTATAAATTCATTATTAGGTTAAAAAATTTATACAGGGTTTCCGCACGTATGAAAAGTCATGAATTTTTTCATAGGGTAAATTTTGTCATGAAAAGTCATGCATTTGAGCAAAAAATAACCAGAAGTCATGAATTTGAGCAAAAAACTACCAAAAGTCATGAAAATGTATATGTATGGGTTTTGTTAGCAATATTATAAGTTTAATTATTTTTCCTGTTATTTAAATAAAGTTTTTAATAGCAGTGACGTCATCGGGCTATTGCATAGATCGTTGACGTCACGGCTTGTTGCTGCGGGGTGCCACATTTGTTTACATTCTTTTTCTTCGGAGCTTCTATTATCACGTCACACGTACGCATGTGCAATGCGAATTTTTGATCACCGCGGCTGCAGGGCTTTTTCTTTGCGGGATATTAGTTTCGGCTTTGAAATTTCATGGTTACTCTTTCTTTAAAAAAAAAAGCTTTAAATCTGGTGGTATTTGATATGAAGCGCCGGTGAACTTTAAAAAACATGGCGGAAACGCTCACTATTTACAAATTCTTTTTTAAAAAAAAACTTTAATTGTAAATTGCTTGTTTCTTTTTATTAAAATTTATTTTGATATCAAGTTCGCTTCTTTGCTCCGTCAGTTCGTGTCATGTTTTATTGAACAGGATTTTAAAGATTTTATAATGGAATTTTAGATAGCCGGAGTTTTGTGTCTGTCGGATCTGCTGGGGTTTCACGAATTTCGGAATGCAGGAGTTTTTTTTTAATTTTCAGATCGCCAGAGCTTTTAGATGTTCTGATAGCCAAAGTTGCATGATTTTCAGATCGCCGCAATTTATAATGGTAGCAAAAAAAAATAATCAATGAATATAAATCCGGTGAAATTTCCAGTGGTAGAGAGGATTTTAGAGCTATAGTCTTAATTTTAACCTATTATTTAAATTGGGTTTGTATCAATAATTTTGCTGATAGGCTTTTTTTGTAATTTTGGTTTAACTGGTGTTTTTTTAAACTTTTTTTAATGCAAGCGTAACCTGTTATTAAAAGAAGGAATGCAGTAGCAATAAAAGGCACACAGATTAGAGAAAAAAAAGCACTGGAATAATTAAAGAAAACTTTAATTGAGTTTTACGAGTTGTCTTAACTCTAATTTTTTATTTTATTTGAGATGCGATTTATGGAGTCATGAAAAACTGTTAACTTAGTCATGAGAAGTCATGAATTTGGGATTATTCATTTTGGCAGAAACCCTGTTTATAAGAATTTTTGTCTGTAATCTATACCTAAAGAAATAAGGTATAAAAAAATGGGTGCAGTTTATTAGCTGGTTAACTTAGCTTCTTGTGTGCAAGGTTACAAAGGAAAAAAGAAAATGTATATTATTTTATTTTCAGTTTTAGCTTTGGAGGCCAAAGTTTTTTAGATAGTCAACAATGTCTTGAGCACCTTCAAACTCATAGCATGATTTAGCATATCTAATATTTAGTAAACCAGTCGATTTTGAGAAAAACATGGATGGATTTACTTTAATATAAATTATTGATTTTATTTTAATTTGAAATTGAAACTAACCAAAAAATTTACATCTAGGAGGCAGACTGTCCATTCGAGATTCCCAATCTCTCTCCAGCAGTCCCCAAACAACTCAACCAACCCTCGATCCACACAGTTCCGAAGATATTTATGAAACGGTTGATGAAGACATGATCAACGACCCATTATCAACCAATGACAAAGCAGTCGAAAACAAGCCAGAATCGACCATCATTGCAGACTCAAACAATCAAGATATCTTTAACTATTCCGATTGGTATGTTGGCTTGTGGGATTGTACTGCCAATGATTATTCAGAGTTGAGCTTCCACCGAGGGGATTTGATTCATGTTGTCAGTAAGGACTTTGATACATTTTCTTGGTGGGTCGGGGAATTGAACGGAAAAGTGGGGTTTGTTCCCAAAACGTATCTCATGGAGGCTTATGAAAGTTGCTGAGTTTCTTCTGATTAGGGCACCAGTCATGTTTATGTTGGTTATGTTCTTTTTGTTGTTTTTTGCAGTTTGTTTGGATGTTTTATGCAATATTTATTTGTTTGTTCTTACAAACTATTAACGTGTTAGCAAAAAAGAGTATTTAAGAATTTAACTTTTCTCTAGGAACGAATAACAGTAAAATGATAAAATTGAATTAAATTTTTTTTTCTCTCATTATGAGCTTTTTCTAAAATTTTCATTATTTTTAGATTATAACCAATAAAGATTACCATTATTTCTAGATTATAACCCAAAAAAGTATTCTAATTTTTTTTAACAAAACGGTCCAAGCAGCATATTAGGTTAGTTTGAATTATCCTCACACTAAAGCTATTGGCGACAAGTGTCGTAATTTAGAACCACAGTCAAGTGACAAACCAACACCTGAATAGGCTCTTAACGCAACCGTTAAGGGTGACATCGTACACAGCGTTGGGGCTTTGAAGCATATTTAATGTGCACTCCCTCTACATGGGGTAATATCTTTGAACGTTTTTGGGTTTGGACAGTTTATAGGTCGGCAGTTATTTTGGCAAGGCCTAGACCCGAACTTGGGACCTTCCACATGCAAGGCGAAAGCCTTAACGGACTGGGCTCCCCCACCATATTAGGAATATTGACCACAATCGGTTTGGCGCCTATACCCTAGTTAGCTTTATCAGATGCTAAGTTTTCATTTATTAGTATTTCAATAAAATATCCAAATGCATTTATTTTTTAAAAAGTATTATTTGTAACCTGCATGTTTGTATTGTCTTATTTTTATAATTCTATGTGTTGAAATATTATTTCTAATAACCAAATAATGTGTTTACCTTTAATATATTTTTTTATTTACATGCGAAAATGAATTGAATGGCTTGTATATCTTACATGCTTATATTCGCAAATGCCTCATATGAAATATATACCTAAAACTTAAGTTATTTACTTAGGTGCAAATTATCTTAGTTAATTTATTGAGTCGTATTTTAAATATGTAATATATATTTGTAACTTAACTGTAAATTACTAAAAGAAAGAAGGTAAGTGTTACTGAAACATAGGGAAAATATTTAAATAGGTTCTGGTCGATAATACTTGAATATTTAACATTTTTTTTTTTATAAACTATCAGTTCATATTTATTGAATTTCTTACACTAAGTAGTTTGTTGGCTTTCACTTACTCAACTTGTTTGCATGTAAAAAATAATGTATTTTATATTGTACAAAACAAGCATACATGTAATGTAATTTTATGATATTGTTCAATAATTTAAGATTTGAAATATGATTATTGCAAATTTGATTGCTGTTAAACTAAATAAATTCATGTACTTGTTAAGAAATTTTGGGCCTAAACTAAAGTCAATTATCTAGTCTTTTAAATTATTATGTAAAGACTTTCTCTTTAAAAGCAAAGTTTTGTCATATTTGATTTATGACATGAATTTTAATGATAATAATGATAATCTTTGAAAATATAGATTTTAATAATATATTTTTGTATTCAAACTATGTATAATAAGAAATAAGAGTTTATATATTTGTTTGAAATGTTTATTTTAGAAAAAGTCACATGGCAAATGTAACCTGTTACATAGTTAATTAAATGTAGTTAAAAATTCTAAGCTTTTTTGTTTATAATTTTTATCTCTAGCTTCCACGGAAAATTAAAGCAGTAATTCTGTTTTTTGATTGAAATTTCTATACTGTTACAAATTTGCTGACAGTGTGACGCGACGATTTTAAACAAAGCGATACTACTCATAAGACATTCCTCTTTTTCTCTTAAGGGGAGTCGGATGGGTGGTTGGGTAAAAAATTTCGATTATATGTATTTTTAATCCGCATATCTATAGCTTTAATTTAAGACCAAGATTATCGATTTCCGTTAAGTGGTTTTCTTTTTATAAGCATTTTTCAAAAACTATCAGTTCTTACCTATACCTTACTTTTCTTTTGCGTTTCCTGAAATATAAGGTTTTTCAACAGTTAGGAACATTTTTCTCAGGAACTATCAAAGATATCAACATGTTTTGTTTTATTATTTCTTCCCCATTAATAGCTCTGATTTAAACTGAGGAAATTTAAATATCTCTGCTAAAAAAAAATTATATTACTTTAAATCGGATTTTTTGATACATATTTTTAAAAAAATCACTGTAAAAGTATTTTTTTTTATACTGCGGAATATCCTCAGTTCAAATCAAAGAGTTATATGTAAGGAACAAACTAAAAAAGAATTCATAATGATTTCTCATTTAGTTCCTGAGAAAAATGTTCCTAAAATTAACATGAGTGAGATAGAACCATCCGACTCCCCTTAAGGTTTTATTAAAATTATCTATATTTGTGAATGTGGTTTTCTTGCTAGATAACATTAATTTAAATAAACGTGCAATAAACAGGGGCTAAATATTAAGCTTATGAACTGGTAGAAAAAGTGGGTTCCATGAGGATCCCTCATCAAGGACATTTGTATGTCCATTTGTGAAGAATGAATAATTGCTTGTACCATTCCACTACTTATCGTAACAGTTTCTTCATTAAATTATAAAGAATTTTAACCCCTAATGGCACTTAACAAATCCCAGAAGAGTGGTGGTAGTATTCCTAATTACAAGGCTCTTAACCCTTCAAATGCTCACGAACATCAAAAGGATCTCACAACACAGTTTTTGACCTCGTTGAACACATGTACAAAATATGTTGAGAGAAGTTTTACCGTGGTGCAAAATTTTAAAATAGTACTTTGAAATTTCCTTGTTAAAGTTATCTAAGTAATTCACATACATTTCATTCAATTAAAACAATATTCACTGAAACACAATTTTTCCATTTATATTTAAAAAAAAAAATCTAAATCTTTCTCAATATGAGCAGGATTTATGAATGAAAGGTTAGATGGTGTAGAATAAAAAAAATAAGTGACTAGTTTTGGTCAATAGTGACTTTAAGTGACTAAAGAAAAAAAAGTGACTTTTAGTGAGAATAGTGACTTGGTGGGAGCACTGCATTATATTTTCTTCAGGGATTGGAAAGTTACTTTTAAAAAGTAACTATGTTACAGTTACTTAATAAAAAAGTAACTGTTACCGTTACAGTTACTTAATATGAAAAGTAACGCGTTACAGTTACTTCGTACGAAAAGTAACGATTCACAGTTACTTTTTGAAATGTCAAGTTATGAGAAAAATTGTAATTTAGCCATCTTACCATTTTTAAAAGAAAATCATTATTAACGAAACATAATCACAAACAAAATGCTAAAATTATAATTAATAACTTTTTTTATTTAATTTCAATCCTGTTTCAATCCAAGAAATAGGTGTGAACGTGCCCTCTCTTCCCCCCCGGTCTTATTCAAGGGGAGATACTTTGTTGTTGGTCAGTGCTGTAGAACCCATTCAGGTTCAGGCAACACAAAGAGGTTTGCACTGGTCGAAACTTGCCGAACGACAACCTGCTTGACAATCAGCGTGATTTATTTCAAAACCCTTCTTTTCGGTAGAAGCCTGTAATTACGGATCTTATAATGTGATACCTGGAAAGGTAAACAGACAAGGAGAAACATTTGTACTTTAACAATTCTGGCTGAAAACTTCCGTCACGCCTTTAGCAGCCAAAGTGGACAATGCTAGTTTGCTTTTTCCCTCCCAAGAAAAGCTCATATTTCGGGAATGCGAAATGTTCCCTTGTGTTAGGAGTGGAATTTATAAATAAGCATCAGACAGCCTTCGGAAAGTAACGGAAAAGTAACGCAATTTTCCGTTACTTTGTTACCGCTAAAAGTAACTAAGTTACAGTTACTTTCTGAAAAATGTAACAGCGTTACCCGACGTTACCTAAAAAAAGTAACTGTTACAAGTAACGCGTTACTCCAATCCCTGATTTTCTTTGTACTACAGGCAAATATAAGAGAATGTTGCATTTATTTTACAGACAGAAATATATATATTTAAAAAAATACTTTATTACGATTTGATTTGATAAAAATTAAGACTCTAAACATACAAGCTTCCACCCATATGAACATTTAGAATCTCTTTCAAACATTTTATTTGCAACATTATGCTTATAAATTGAGACATTTTTAGACCCCAAATGGCAATACTTATTAGCAGAGGTATCACCATCTGTTTTATAATACATATCCCCTCCACAATCATATGCTTTTCTAATAGCATCGGCAGCTCTTTTAGCCAAGTGCTTATCAGAAGAATCAATAACGTAACAGCATATTACACCACTGCAATTAGCTCTTGCTTCATATTCTGTGGCCCAGGCTGTTGAAGCTTTTGCACTAAATACTCCTGTAACACTGCTAGGGTTATTTTCTACAAGATTCTGTATGCAACACCATGCATAATCGTGATAAGTTATATTCTTTTGGGGCATCATACGAACACGGTTGCTGTATATCAGCCATTTGCCGACTGACCATTTGTTTTGATTAGTTTTCGATTCTCTGTAGTTTTTCATCATAATGCTGAGGTCAGGTGCATTAGCACATATCCATGGCGAGCTGGTTTTTTCGGATGGCAAGGTTCTTTTTATTTCTGTATTGGCTGTCATATTCTGCAAAAAAATATATAAAATTCATCAATTTGAAAATATAAATGTCACTTGTAAAATTTTTGTTTTATGTGTACAGACTTGCCAACCCCAAAATTTCTAAAATCCTTCTATAATTTATCATGTTTAGCAATCGACGTTTACGACCTCTTACTATACTAATATTTGAAAAAAATGTGTAAAAAAAGTCAAATTGCATTCAATTTCTACCTATTCATAATATTGTACATTATCCAAGAAATGAAGACACTGAAACAATGAAATAAATAAGTTACAGTAGAGAACATTTTGAATCTGGAAAAGAAAATATACCTAACATATTAAATTCCTATCCGGGAAAATATCCCCGACGTTTTTCCAACAATGTGGCAGACTTTACTAGGGGAAAACAAATTTTAATTTTTTTCTTCCATAATGGTTTATTGTAATAATCCGTAAAATGGATATTTTCTAAAACCATATTGTATTACTCTTTTTTTACCCAAATATATAAAATACATAGTTAATATACAATGCAATAATTACATTAGTAAACAATAAATCTGACCTTATGTGAAGTTGAAGGGGAACCATTATCAATGGGTCCTAATGTCAATTGCACTGTCTTGTTTTCATTGGGGTCAACATGTCTAACTTTTGTTGGCACTGTAGACAAATCAGTATCAGTGGATCTCTTCATTTTTGCCTGTTGAAAAAATAATTAAGAATTTATTAAAGAAACACAAGCAATGGAAAAATTTGAACAGTTAATATATATATTTTTTTAATTGATTGTATATAGTGGAATAACTTGACAACCAAAATATCATAATTAAAAATATAAAACTTTCATCAATGAAAATATTATCTTTTTGTTAAGCCATTGATAGATAACTACAGTAAAACTTCTACAACAGACCACTCTTAACGACCCCTTCCACAAACACCACTTTTTATGCTACGTTCCCCCCTCCCCCCACATGCTTAGTATTAAAAATATCTCACAACGGACCAGACCATACAAGCGGTTACTACCGTACTTAAGGTCTCATTCTTAAAACAGCAGGAAAGGGGGATCCCCCTGCTGTTTTTAGAGTTATTTCGATAGGGCCTTCTACGAATTTCCAAGTTATCAATAGGAAGCTTCCTTCTTTCACTTAACTGCAGGTAACAATAACAAAGAAGAGCCATTACGTATGTTGACATCCCTGGTCGAAGTAAGGCATGGGATGCTCTTCCAAAAACCAATTGCTTAAGTTGTCACACAAGATATAGGGTCTATCTCCGGTGACAAAGAGTTAAGAACCTCAACGAATGCAGGAATACCAGTGAAAAGTCAAAAAGAGGGTAAATCTCCAATTTATTGACCATCTTAAGCCAGTGGAAGGATAGGATTAGGGGCTGTTAGCTCCTAGAAAAGGGGGGGAGGTCAGTCAACCTGATGACATCATTTAATGGGCGGTCGAACCTACGATGATAGTGCAGCAAGCATTGAAACAAATAGACTTTATAATGTTAAATTATAAAGTCTAGTCTGACTATTTCTAAGTCTAAAAAGAAGCACAAATCAATAAATAGGCTCTTTTCAGAACTTAAAATTGAATTGGAAAAGTCGTACTTTCCAAAAAAAATGAAAAAAATAAACAAGTAGAAATTTCCTTATATTTCGAGATGAGGTAATTTAAATGTGTATTGTAAAAAATATATGAACTTGGTTTTGGATATAATTCAAATAAATAAAATGAAGAAAATTAAATACTTTTTTTTAATTTTGACTACAGAACCATTGTTTAGAAAATCGATTTTAACTTTTTGAGCAGCTCAATGATTATACTTTTCAAAGAGACCACCCTCCCTCAACGACCGATTTTCCTCAGAATATAGGGGGGGTCGCTCCCAAGAAGTTCTACTTTAATCAACTTGTCGAACTAGACAAGTTGATTAAAATCTATATCACACCAAAAACTTTAAAATTGTAAAGAAAAAGAGCAATAAATTTACACAACATTTAACAGGATATAGCTTTCTATACTCAGCGTTGCACGGGTGTATTAATAATAATGCACACAGCTATGATATAGTCTCTATAGTTATCTCGATTTGATAATGTGTGCAACATTGCCAATTACTGAAAAAAAACTGACAATTCAGAAAAACATTCTACTTCAACAAAACTTGAAACTTATAGTAAGTTTAGTTTAATTTTTCATGGTCACAAAAAGTCACCAGTAACGGATATCCACACATAGATAAGATAATAATAAGAGATTAGATAAGAGTGCTCCTTTCCTATCTAATTGACTACAAAACGACTCAATCTCTTTTTTCCCCCTTTACTTCCAATTACTTACAGTGCTTCGACCTACATCAAAAGACAAAGCAATGGATTTCAAACTTTCGACCATATCAATCCTTTTTAAGGCAACTACTACACACTTTCTTTTTTCACATGTCGCCACTTTATCCCCCACCCCCCCCTAAAAAAACAAACCTACTAAGATATTTGGTATAAACGAGAGCAAACAATGATTTAAACAATTTCGTCATGCGTTCCTTCCGTTCCACCCCTTGTAACTGTATTGGGAAAGTCCGACCAATGGCTACAATAGTACAATAAGTTCTCCAAAGTCCAAAAGTACCTTCACTTACTGACTCAGTTTCCCCTCTCAACACGCAGTGTCTGATATATGAGGAGTTCTTATACTAAATAACGAAATACTCTTTTGTTTTCAGATACTTTTTATTAATTTTGAGGGGGAAAAATTTGGCCGAATATATAAAACTAACCTTTTTTGAAATAGAATCTTCACCAATTTGTTGAGATGTTGAGGACAAAGGCAGAAGTTCCTTTGAAAATTTACAATTGGCTTCTTGATTACTAAGACTTTTAATCTCTTTCTTCTCACATGAATCGGTCACGAAAATAATGTCTGAATCAAAAACTTCATAAAAGTCCAGCATTGCTTCTGTCGAATTAGGGCTTAGAGGCCAAGGAGTTTCAAATGCCTGTATAAAAAAAGCAATTATTAATCAAGAATTAAAAGCACCCAAAGATATCACATGGATAAATTCAACCACTCAAGAATGTCAAATAAAAACATGTACTCAAAAGAAGGGACTTACCACCTCTTGAGAATTGGAACCTTCGTCGGCCATAATAAACTAAATATATTTCCGATCAAACGCACGTTTTGGAGAGGATATAGAAATTGCTGCAAATTGAGGGTGGGTATAAGTTTTAACCTAAAATAATGGGAAGGTTTAAGGTTAAATATTATTTTTAGAAATTATATTGAAGTCAATCGAATAAAACTTATCCTTTTTTTGTTGGTGTGGTAGCTGCATCAGGGGGTTAGATTTATAAATTGCCCCACAGATAATCTCTGCTTAGATAATGTTCAAGTCGTAGTTTATGACTCACTAGCCACTATTACTCACTCAAGAGTCATTTTTATCAAAATTTGAAACTGAACAACATTTCTAAACTGAAATTTTACTTTCTGGTCTTGAACATCGGAATTTCTATTAAACTTTGAATATCTATTTTTTTATTTTAGAAATGTGAAATACATTATTACATACATTATTTTTGCATTTTTTAAAAACAATCATTTAATCTTAGTGTTTTAATTAATTACATTTGCTAATATAATTATTTCCTTGACGTTGTCAAAAAGACTCGGTAATTGGTTCGCCAGTAGAAACTTATCATCTAAACTCGATTCAAATGTCATGTCATCGGTGCGTGCGATTTCACATCTACCGGAGAAAATGACGTCAGAGAGACGTAAGCGAATGGTAAAAATCGTAGCGCCATCTATCTTAACAATTCTTAAGCAGAGACCGATTTGAAAAGTTCGATTTAAAATGAAATATATTTTTTAAAATCATTTTTCAATTCGTCTCCACCTTTTCAAAATTCTTTCGACTAAACAATTCTGGCAATTACAGAATAATTTTTATAGAAACTAGTCAAAACTGATTACAATGAAATTTTTTTTTTAAATTATTGGGCTAATTCATTCAGTTTTATCTTTAAAACATTATACAGATTTTAAAAAAATTCCTTTATTTACACCTACTCTCCAATATTAGTTAATTTAAGAAAAATTTAAATGTGCAATAGTTTTTTAAGTAAAATATTTTTATACTGCTGATTATGTATATAAAATACTGGAATTATACTACAGATTTTATATATATGTATGTATGTATGTATGTATGTATGTATGTATGTATGTATGTATGTATGTATGTATGTATGTGTATATATATATATATATATATATATATATATATATATATATATATATGTATATGTATATATATATATATATATATATATATATATATATATATATATCAAAATATATTGTAATGAAGGATTTTACTTAAAAGTATATTAAAAGTAATTTGAAGCATTTTACAAATTTCTCTCTTAAATAGAATTTTTTTTTTTAATTCTTCCATTTATTTCAAATATAATGAATAAAACAGTATTTACAAAAAATAATTTAATTCTGTTACTTCATTTCTTTTTAAAAATAAAAAAATGGAATTTGTACTAAAAAAATTAAGTTATAAAAGGTTTATTAAATTTGACTAGCATTGTGCCTTATATTTTTTTTATAATAAATTGTATACATATTATACATGAGGTTTTATATGCGTTTCATATGAAAATTTATATATATCAAAATATTTTTAGTTTTCAAGGATATTTACTTATCTCTTATGAACTTAGTTTGTAGTGTTTTTTAGTTTTGATTGAGTGTTTAATTTTTCGAAATAAACAAATTATAAATAATAACGAGTAACTTACACATATTTTATTTATCACATTACTGACAGTTCATACAATTGCAAATATAGTTTTCCCTACTGAAAACAAATTCTGTGATTTTTGCACATTTTTTGTGAAACCACTCTTTACATGTACTGCATTGCGCCATTCGCATATTCAAATTTTGTTCGTCACCTTTTTCATAGGGTCTCCTGCACACACAGTAAACCTGTATCTGTATATCCTGCATTTTGTTTCTTTCCGTGCGTTTAACAGTTTCAGGAAATTGGGTAAAATGTCCATTTTTCAAACATTTCTTTAAATGTGACCTAAAAGATGAAGTATCATAATTTATCTCTGAAGGGCAACATCCCCTTGCCAGGGAAACAGCAAATGCTATGGCAAACACTCCACAATCATTACTTCCTTTTGCTTGTTTTTGCACAGGCATAACTGTAATTTTTAAATATTTGCTTTTGTCATTATGTACAATTGCTGCAATTTGACGCATAATAGAGGCATTCGGAGCTAAACCGAGCGAATCATATATTTGAATATTTTCATGGGACTTTATCAGAATTGTAACCCAATGGTTAATTGTGCTGTCATGCAAAATTTGTATTCCATTCCTTGATATGGAAAAAGATAGATTTTGCCCTAAACAAGTATTCTGAAATCCATCTACTTGGTATTGAGACTGAATTATTTTTTGCGAGAAATTAATAACTTCGTCACTTAGTTCAATTCCAGGAACACATTGCTGTGTGATCAAGTTTTCTGCGAGGTTAAAATCAGTCCTTTTTCTCTTTACTGAACGGAATGTGGAAATTTTATTTCTCTTTGTTGGTTGGTTTTCAGCTAAGTTTCCTAAATCCTCCAGTGCTGAACTGCCTGTTGATATTTCAGAAATTATTATTTCTCCTTCATCTAAGAACCTATCTTTTACTTGATCTGAAGGCATATCCTTTCTTGCTTCCATGATTCGGATTCACTTTTTGAAATGTTCCCAGCAGTACCTGAGCTCTCAACAGTAATTATGCGAGAATTGCGATGCATATCAGCAGTGATGCCAACTCGGCCTGTCATATTTTGTTTTTATACCTTTTCAGTTTACCGTACATGGTTTCTTGTTTGATGTTAGAAACAGTCATATGGGAGTTATCTTCCTTCTTATGACCATGTTGAGCACTAACTTCAACTGGAAGGCCTGTTGATTCATCTTTCTTCACTTTCAATGTTGCCTCTTTAAGTATGCTCTCTAAATTATCATGAACTTCTTTCAAATCTTCCTTCTCTAGCATCCATACAACAGACTCCAAAGAGCGCATGAATGCTTTACATTTTAGTATTAAACTTTTTCTATCCGAGTCTCTCTTTTTCAATTCACCGTACGATGTACTACAATTCGTCTGGGCCATATCTGTAACGAACAGTTCTTCTGGATGTTCACTTGACTTCGCAAACTTTGGTACTGAATCGTTGCATGATACAATGTTTTCATCAAAAAATAGAAATATCACCCACCCCCCCCACTAATAAACAATTTCTGGATCCGCTACTGGACCCAGTGTTTATATCATTTTTAGTAGCGCAAAAAAAGATAAATTAAAAGGTTTAATTGCTCTGAAATTAACTAGTACTGTGATTTTGATGAAAATAATTTACACATTTGACAATTGAGAATAAAAACAATTATGATTTACTGATTTTGCATTTAAAAAAACGTGCACAATTTGAAAGCAGTTTTGAAAACAACATTTTAAGGGGTTCCAAACTGCGTAGCTGTTTTTACGTGCTATGATGAGCATACGATAGAAATTTACTGCTATTAACTTCTACACTACGTTTATAACGTAAAAATTGGGAGATAATGTAATCGTTCAATCCGTTGTCTGTCCGTCACCCACTTTCACAGAATGAACCACAAGTCTCACAAACAAATGTGATACGTCATATTGAAGCAAAACTTCAGGCTTACAATATCCCAAATTTCATTAAAAAAATTTAATCGGAAGTATATTTGAAATTTAAATAACTGAATATTTAATATACATTGAAATAGCATGTAAATTCTTTTTTAGTCAATATTTCCTATGTTACCATTTCCTCAAACACATGAGAAACTTCATTTAAATAAAAATATAACTATTGAAGAAATATTTGTTTATATGATATAAATTGCAATGTTATGAAGTCCTAGTTTATCACAATAATAGAGTTCTTTTGATAGTTTATGTATAAAGAAAGATGCATAGAGAGTCCTAACTTACCCTAAAAATATGCAAAGTTTTGCTTTTTACCTTTAAAACATCAATTTTACTAAATATTTATTCTTCAAACTGCCAAATTAATTTAATAAACGATAAATAATTTCAAAATAATGTAAAGTTAAATGATGTTATGATAAGTTTTGCTTCCATTTTTACAGCAAAAACATTACATCGTTGCTCTTCGTACTTCAAATAAATTTAGCATTCATTGATAAAAACTACAATTAAATCTACGAAACCAGGGCCTCCTAGAAGAAGAAGCGAAAGGTTTAAAAATATTATTGTAAAAAATATTACTATTTTTCCCCTTTCCCTTCTTTCAGGATTCCCTGACGAAACACTGTTAATGAAAATAGGTATTTTTTGAATTTAAAACCTTAAATTAGAAGGTGTTCAGCACGAATATTGCGTGGAAGCGGTTTAAGTGATATATTCTGTTACAAACCTACTTGTTTAATTTTAACACTAAAAATTATCAATAAACGAGGTAAGTAATTCTTTTTAAATTAAAAAATATTTATATTAAAATACATATTTCCAAAAATCCAATAAAATTAATTGTCCAAGTTAAACATACCACTAGTAGTCTGTTCCTTTGTATTCTTTAATTTCTTACAAAAAAAAAACAACAAAACTTTTAAGCGCAAAAATAACCATCCGTCGTCAAGAAAAATCGCCGTGGTAATGAATCTCCTGCGAAAGTCAACTATGCACCCCTAACAAATTCCCAGAAGCCATAAATGTGTCCGGGGAGGGACTTCAGATGTCCCCAAATAGCTGGACACTTCTTATTTTATTTGTTTTTTGCCTAGCTTTTAAGGGGGTTTCTGCCCCACTGTATGGGGTTGATGGGACAGAGTGACAGAGAAGTTACATTTCGCCGCTTAGTGGTAAGCTTATGCACTCAAGGTCAATTGATGGAGGGTACGAACTACGATTGAAACGAAGCGAACATTTTGCCAATAATAATCTTTGTATAGTTCTTTATAAAATGCATATCTTTAGTTTAAACGCGTTTACTGAGAAATGTAATTTTTTGCTTTAAAAACTTTCACGTAATGCATGATTTCACAAAATTTTTATAGATAACTTCACCAATTTTGTTTCCAGCATATTGATAAAACTGTTTTATAGGCTCTGAACTAGAATTATAAGGTTCTATATGTAATTTCATTTTTTATAGCTGGTTTTTCAAAGTAAAATTTTTTTTAAAAAGGCAATTTTTAACGAAAACCCTTAGTATTGTGTCTGGATGAACAATATTTTTTTCCCTTTTCAATATATTCAATTTTTTTTTTTTTTTATGAAATAAGATTTTGCGTATAACGACGTTTTACTTCCTAATTTAACAACATAATAGCTAAAAATGTATTAAAGAGGGGAGAGTTTGTATTCTCGATTTTTTTTCCTGTATATTTTATCGATATAAGTGTTAAGATTTGTTTGCCATTGAAATGATAGATGGCACCACGATTTTTGCCATTCGCTTACGTCCCCCTGACGTCATTTTCTCCCGTAGATGTGAAATCGCACGCACCCATGTCATCATTGTTTTTGTAATTGTTGCCATATGAAAATTTTGCCGTTTTTCTAATTGGTTTTCCAGAAATTTATTCAAATACTGAACTAACTACAAAATGTCAAATCCAAACGATAACTCGGGCTACTACGACTGGAACCAGGGAAACGAGAACGCCAATCCAACTGGCGGAGGCGGCTACGGCTACAACTTCGGGACTCCTGAATTCGGAACTCAGCCCCAGTTCGGGCAATTTGACTACGATGCGTCAGTCAACCAGGCCGCTAGCCTCCCCCCGCCATCCCAGCAACTCTATCCTCAGTTAGGGGCGTACGCCGGAAGCATCCTCACTCCTGAAACCGCAGCCCCCTTTGGAGTGGCCGCCCCTGACAACTTCGAAGACGAACCGCCACTGCTCGAGGAACTTGGTATCAACTTCGATCACATTATCCAGAAAACAGCGGCGGTCCTCAACCCGTTCAAGGAACCCAATGCCAGTATTCTCCAAGAGACTGATCTAACTGGTCCTTTGGTTTTTTGCTTGTGTTTCGGTGGGTTCTTGTTACTCAGCGGCAAAGTCCATTTTGGGTATATATATGGAATAGGTGTCTTGGGGTGTTTTTCCATGTACTCGCTCCTTAACTTGATGAGCGAATCGGGGGTTTCAGTGGGGTGCACGATTAGTGTGCTCGGTTATTGCCTTTTGCCGATGGTCGTTCTCTCTGGGCTTTCTGTGTTGTCGTTGAAGGGGACTTTTGGGATTGTGCTGAGTTTTGTGGCAGTGTCTTGGTGTTCTTTTTCTGCATCAAAATTGTTCACTTCAGCACTGGCTATGGACCATCAACAGCCTCTTGTAGCTTACCCGTGCGCATTGCTGTATGGTGTGTTTGCACTTTTAACTATATTTTAAATTGAGTTGGGTTCAGCTGTAATGAAATGGTTGGTCTGTTCATTGACAACTTTTGGTGAGCTTGAATATTTAACATAGTGTTGCTCTCTTCCTTGTTTATGGAATATGAAGTGGAATGTTATCTTCATTCAGGCATTTTCGTTGCTTGGCAACGTAACGCAAATTGCAAAATCGACCGTCCGTTACAACACAGCTGTTCTCTTTGTCGCTGAGACATTTTGTCAAAAAATAAATTCCCCTTTTATAAATTATCGCTTTATTTATACTTTAAAACCAGATAAGTTTATCTTTTAATGCAAGGTTAATGTAAAAAGTTTTAATCTCCATAGAAATATTTCTATATTCATAAAATGTTGAAAGAAATTTGCTGTAAGAGATTCTTTTATAGATAATACCAGGGATTGGAGGAACTTGTAACAGTAGTTACTTTTTTCCGGTAACGCTGTTAGATTTTTCAGAAAGTATCTAACTTGGTTACCTTTAAGCGATAACGAAGTAACACAAACTTTCGTTACTTTTCATGCCGCTCTCCACATGTATTTTCGACACAGATCGGCGTTCGGCTTACTTTTACTTATTTAAATTTAATTTTTAACAACACTGAATTTTCGTTGTAAGCAACTGTAACTTTAACATTTACTTTTTAAGAGTAACTTTCCAATCCCTGGATAACCCTTTTTTGCATATACCAGTTTAAATTTAGAGTGAAATAAAAATAAAAAAAATCTTTGTGCCAAAATGCTGATTTTGGTTTATTTTAATCACTAGGGCATTCAATTGAGTTTTCATTTGCTCTAAACAAATTTATAGTTTATCCCATTTTTTAAAGCAACATCTTATTTTTCATTTGTACTCTTAAAAATTAAAAAGAAAGGTTGATTGTAATAAAAGAATAAGTTATGAACATTTCAGGTTTTTAAGTTGTATACAACTTATGGAGAAAAAACCCCTGTTTTATTTGAGGTTTAAGGCAACTTTAAATTTGTTATATTTTGAAAGTGTGAATGGGAAGATAGGTTTGTCTGTTATAAGTGAAGTTCAGTTTTATATACTTTATTTATTAAAATTTGAGTTTGGTTTATATTTGTATTTAATATTGAGTAGTTATTTCCTTATTTTGAAAATAGATATGATGAGGGAATGTGAATAAAAAAATATATTTTAAACTTTTGTGTGTTAATATCTAATTAAAAAAAATAACACATATTAGTGGCACATTGCAGCAGAATCTAAGGGAATATTTTTTTATTCTTCTAAAGTTATTGAAAAATGCAGCTTAGCCAAGTCTGCAAGTACAGCTTTTGAGGTGTAAAATTTATTATAATCATCTTGCATCTTGGTTTTTAATACAGCAGAGTCTGAAATATGCCGATCTCTACTCCTGAAATACACACAGGTTAGCAGATGTTAAAATAGAGAACTTATCAGTTGTTTTGGTAAAAAAAACTGCAGTTAGCCAGACTGAAGAAATTATATTCCTGATTACAACGCAAGCTTCGGAAACAGTCTTTACCCCCTCGTGTGGGGGCTGGGGAGCCCAGTCGGTTAGGCGTACGCCTTGCATGCGAAAGGTCCCAGGTTCGCGCATTGCCAAAATAACTGCCGACCTATAAACAGCCCGTGCAGCCCAAAAATGTCCGACAAATAATAATACCCTGTGTAGAGGGAGAGCACGATAAATGTTCCAAAGTCCCAATGCTGCGTACGATGTTGCCCTTAACGGTTGCGTTGTACCTATTCAGGTGGCGGCTCATCACTTGACTGTGGTTCTAAATTACGTCGCCAATAGCCCTGTGTAGCTCTAGTGCGACGATATTTCAAACTTACCTACCCCCTTTGTGAGGTTTCCCAGAAAATGGATGAGCGTCGCTTTTCTAAACCTACCTTGTTTGAGGCCCTGCTATGAGATTAATTGCAGATGCTTTTCCAAACCAAAGTAGGGTGGGAAAAAATGAGAAACGGCGACGCTCAGTTTTTTGGAAAACCACACGAAGGGAAGGAAAGCATTTTCGAAGCTTGCATTGTGATCGGAAGGACTATAAGGAATTTGTAATCATTAATAAAGCAATCAAACATTTCTGTTTTTGTAATTTATGTATAAAAGAATTCTTTTATTAGGATTAATTTTTGGTTTGTTTGCATTTATTTTGCTTTTTTTAATACCAATGATTTTATCTTTATTACTGTAATCCGCTTAGGGGCCTTCTCCCATATTACGCAGATTTTTAATCCACCACTGTACTACTCAGTTTGAAGTATACCTTTTTTTGCTTGAAATTTTCAATTTACTTAGGCTACTCTCCTGTATTTTTATAGCCTTTAACTGTTGTTACTGGAGGGTCTTGTTGCAGGGCCCATTCAGCCTTTAGTTCACTGCACCCTGTTAGAAGTTTACATTTCAGAAACTTATATTTCAGATAGAATTTTTTATTATCATAAATATGTTCAGTCTGATAATATGTTGTAAAGTGGTACGAAAATGTCATCACCCTGAAGAAATTTTTAAACCCTTGTTAGCAACACTTATATTTACCAGATAGAATTTTTGTAAAAAAATATGTGCAGTCTTTTTTGTAAATGTACAAAATGCAGTCACCCTGAGTTCAATTTAAACCCTTCTGGGTACAAAAGCACTGAGATTTATTTAAAAAACACGTATGTCATATTATTTTAATCAAAAAAATATTGTTGATTTTTTGTAATGTTACAAAAATTGTATGAACATGTTTATATTTAACTTTGTTCAACATAGTATTATCATGGATGAAAAAACAATTTAGAATTTGAATTTAATTAAAAAAATTTATCAAATTACCATTGTTATAAAAATGCAACTGTTTAAAAATCAGTTTGAATTACAATTTGTTTTTGTGTGCATATTTACCACTTTGTAGTTTTATGAAACTTATTTTTTTTAAGAAAATATTTTTAATATTGATGAGTTCAACATCAACTTATTATTTTGAGACATAAATACAAAGGTTTTATAATAATAAGCCCATTCAAAAGTTTAATAAATCGTTCAATTTTTAAATAAAAACAAATTTTAACATAATTTACAGTAATCTTTGAATTGTATTAGTTTAGCAGCAAATTTTACACACACTCTATTGAGTATGAACACCTGATATTTTTTTTAAATATCTATGGATAAATTCAATATTAAAAACAAAGCTCTATGAATAATAACTATTGCATTAATAACCTGTCATGCATATTTTAATAAATTAAAAATTTTGCTGTTTTGGCAAACATAATATTAATTATAAAATAAAAGATTCTTCTAAAGGACTTTCATATCGGGACTCGTATAATTTAATATTTGATAGTTATTAAAAATTGGGTTGAATTTTAAACCATGTTAAGACGAAAATAAATTTGTAGAATTTATATAAAAAAATTGTTTCCCCTCCCCCTCTCGTTAAGTTTATGGATTTTTTTAATCTATAACTATCTTTTATTAGAAACAGGAAGCTTGAATATGAAAATCGACTTCCTATTTACATTAACTTATTGTGCTTACTCCAATCTATGGGTTTACATGATGAGATCAGATCTGCTAAATTGAATGAATTGCATTAAGTTTAAATATCAATGAATAATGAAAGAAAATTCAAAGTCAAAGAAAAAGTTTATTAGCAATTTCATAATTTGAAATGTATGCATCACAGCATGAGTGCATAAATTTAAGGCTAAAAAATTGAGGATGTTAATTTTCTTTGCCTTCAAATGATTGAGAAATTAATCTACATTTTTACAAATTAATGTACAAATCCCCATAAATTCAATAAAAATGTTGCGATAATTAAAAATTTCACATAGCTATTAGCAAACAGAATTTAAAAACAATTAGATTATAAAATGAGCCCAGCAAACCAAAATTAGAAAATAGTCTACTATGTTAAAAAGTTTTTCTGTGGATAGCCCTCATATTCTCCTCATCATACTCTTTCTTTGACACCCACATCTTTTTAAAGGTATCCAGCGATGCCAAAATGGATCCTCCTATCCAGGTTGAGTACAGCCTTTCTTGAGGGGCCGAGATCCTAATTTTGATATCTTTCGGGGCCACTTTCTTAACTTCGCTGAGTAGGCGATCCCCAAAGCCCTTGAACAAGGTCGAACCTCCAGACAATACAATGTTTTGGTACAACACCTTCCTCAGATCCAAGTCAGACTTGTGTATCGCATCTACCAACACTTCATGCAGACCTTCCACCTCTTCACCAATGTGGTCAGGCCTGAAGAGGATTTCTGGAGCCCTGAATCTTGCTGGACCTATGTCCAAGGTGCTTCCATCAGGTAGGGTATACTGGGCCTTTTCTGTCTCCATGGTTTCTTCTCTCTGAGGATTGCTGGCTAGGTAGCAAGCCCGTTCCTTGATGGTCTTGACAATTTCGAACTCAGCTGTGGTTCGGAAGTTCCACCCTTCTTTCCTCAGCAGGGTACGCAGGTGCCGGGTGACATCTCTTCCTGCAATGTCGACCCTCATTATACTGTTGGGCATTGCAAATCCTTCATAAATGGGAACCGCATGGGTCACACCATCCCCAGAGTCCAGTACAACACCTGTTGTACGACCTGTGGCATACAAACTCAACACTGCCTGCATAGAGATAAACAATGCAGGGACATTTAAGGTCTCGAAGAAGATCTCGGCAGCCTTTTCACGATTACGCCTTGGGTTGAGGGGTGCTTCAGTGAGCAACACAGGGTGTTCTTCTGGGTAGGTCTGGAGCTGCTCTTTGGAATATATGTACTGCCAGATTCTTTCCATGTCATTCCAGTCAGTTACTATGCCATGTTCCATAGGGTAACGTATGGTAAGTAATCCCCTGTGTTCCTCAGCCTTTGGGCCTACAAACACATCACCTTCGAGGGCACCGGCCATGACACGAACATGTTTTGGCCGACCAATGTAGTTTGGAAAGTGGCATTTCGGAACCTGGTCTCCGGCGAAACCAGCCTTGATGACCCCAGAACCATTGTCTATAACAACCGGTTGATTTATGATCACATCGTATGCTTCCATTTTGCTAAGTTTAAAGTTTGTATCACAAAAATAATTTAAATATTGTTACTGATGTTACTCAGTTTTTGGATCTCGATTTGGGATTGGGCAATGTCACGAAGGGCTTTGCGAATTTGATCTAAAAGAATTTCTCCAGCATTAACTACTTTTTCTAGCTTCAAAGCAGCCTCCTTATTTTCTTTGTCTAATCGCTTAAAGTCTTCTTGCGAATCTTGGGAAATGTCTTCGCTTGGGAGAAAGTCTATTAGCACATCGATTTCTTTTGCTGTATTGGCTATGAGAGTTGCAAAAGTTTGACAGAAGTCTTCCTTGTAAGGTTCTGTTTTACGAGGCGATTTTTCAAAGTCTGGTAAGATACTGGGAGGAGCACTACCTTGTAAGACACCAATACTATTGCAGATGTTTTCTGCTTGGGCATTTACAGCATCCTGTAATTGTGTAAGACGATCAGCCATCAGTTTTCTGAAACAAATAAGGAAGTTTTATTCAATAAAAATAAATATATATTTTTGAAGGTAGAGAGAAGATTAGTACTTTTTAGAAGAAATAGAAACGCAAGATAAATAAAAACCATACTGCTTTCGAATTAGTTGATTTTTTTAATTATTAAAAATTATATTTCTGTAGCAGATTATTCGATAGTTACTCTTTAAATTTTAAAATTTAGTAAAATGGGTTTATATGTCTGTATCCCTCAGAGTGTTAATATTAAGCAGTTTTTTTAAAAGGTCTTTGGAAAAAGGAGTATCTACTGACTTATACTAAGTACACAAACTTTGCCAGACTTTTATTAGTTTTTTTTTGTTTGTTAAAAAGAGCTAAATCAGTGAAGGCTTAAATTTATACTTGCCATAATAAACAATTTCTTAATATTTCTTCCTAAGAACTAAGTTCATAACTTGTAAATAACAGACCACATTTATTTTAGGTTTTAAGGACTTTTGAAGATACATTTTATATTATATTTTTACTATTAAGTATAACCCTGTTATGGCGCCATTCAAAGGACCATGATGCTTATGGCTTTATAAAAGATTAACGTTATAAACAAGGTTGAATATTAAGAGTAGTAAATCATGTTAACTATATTTGCATTATGGACTAATATCATTAATTACAATTATAAAATGACATCTATTGAATAACTTTTAACCCTGTATGCTATTATTAGTTTTTAAGTGGGAAATAAATGGCAAAATTTGTGATTTTTTGCATCATTCATCAAATAAAACCAAATTTAAATAGTGAAAAAAAATTTAAAAAAAACTTTAAGAAGGCATTTTGGGATGATATATAAACCTATATTTTTTAACCTCATAACCGAGGATTAAATTAAAAATTGCTGTTAGAAGCCAGATATCCTAACATTAAGGTCTATCTATATGCAATTCAAGGGACCGAACATTTATGGTGTTATAAACGAGGTATTTGTAAGAGTTTGACTGTATTATGAAAGCAAATATTATTAAGAGAACAGCTGAAATAAAACTTATAAATTCAACATTTATTTTCTGGATGAATGTATTCAAGTCAAAGCATTTTAAATAAAAACTACATAATTGGAAAACAACACATTTTTAAATTAAATATTTTTTAGTAATACTGTACGGTTATAGAGCAATAGATTAATTAGTTGCACAATTTGAGATATAGTACATCAGCATGCAAAAGAAAATATTCTACACAGAACATGTAGTTTTTTTTAAGAAGAGGTTTTCAAGAGGAGATCAAGATTTTACAGCTATTGCCATAGAGTGGAATAATAAGTAGGTCAGATTTCAATAAATTACAAACTGCTAATTAATTTTTGGGGGCATCCATAAATTACGTGATGCATTTGGGGGTGGGGGATGGGGTTGAGCTGAACATCACCAAATCTCACGTGGTGGGGGGAAGGGGTCTTGTAAAATTTTCCCCATAAAAAATCAACGTAAAAGTGCGATAAAATGACTCAAAATTCCAGTAATGTTTCTTTCTGGACTTAAAAAAGTTTCCGTTGCAGAAAAAAAGCACCCCATTGTAAAACGAATGAAAAAAAAATAGAAATGAAACAGTTTAATATATGGGTCTGCAATCTTGTTCAAAGAGGTCTTAAATATCTAAAAGTGTATGTTGGTGGGTGTCTTCTTTGGTGACATTTACAACCCTAAAAAAATTGTCAAAATCACATTAATCGTCAAACTTGTGGGCAAGAAAACATATCAAGAAAATGCCTTCTAATTTCCAGAGATGCCATTCTGAAAACAAAAAGTCAAAGAATGGTCAGTCATGTGATGCACTAGCGTCGAAAAAAAATGCAAGTGGAAACTTGCAAATTCTTTAGAAGTGGGTTTACGAGTCATAAGGAAAAGATGCTGCCTGAGAGTAAAATTTTCTAAATCTGTAGCATTACACCTGCATTATAAAAAACAATGTTGACTATTGATAATAACAGCATGCAAAATACAACTGTAAAATTATTGAAAAAAGCCGAATTTTGAATTTTTTTAAAAAAGCGGCAAGGTATGCAGTAAATAGCATGCTAATATATGACCATAAAATAATTTTAAAAAGCAGAAAATTAACACAAATTTTTAAAATAAAGGTACCTATTATGCAGCCTAGTGTCCAGTAAATACAACATGACATATCCAATGGAATCAAATCCATCATCTTTTCTGTGGTTATTAATATGTTTATATTTAATATATTATACATTTTGCTTTTAAGAGCAATAATTGAGAACATTTCGGCTGCGGTTCCGCAGAGTGGCCGTTGGCAAACCTACAGCAGCTTTCTACCACGCTTGGCGACTTTTTTCGAGTTCCGCAGAGCAGCCGTTGGTTTTTCCCTTTCTGGATATAAGAGAGGGAGAATCATGTTCGCCTATTTTCCCTGAGAGGAAAAAGAATGAAGATTTTTCCTTTTCTTAGTTGTTGAATGTTGTCGAGTGGGGATGGAGAGGGGTAGATGATTAGGTCGGAGGGTAGATACTGTGTATTATGTAATACATAAGGTAAAAATTTGGATACGTAGTGTCTCTGTGGTTGGGGTGTCTTCCTTTATTTTTTGTAATCACTTTTTTGCAAACTGCGTTTTTTTACACGTTTCGAAGGGTGCGGTGCTGATTGTAAAAAACGGATTTTCCAACCTTTGTCATGGGGTAGGCTGTCGTAGAACTTTTTGGTTTTAAAGGTATTGCTGAAAACAAAAAACGTTACGAACTTCACATTTGGTACAGGAGTTCCCAGTACCTGTCGGACGTAGAAATAAGGTTTCGAGAAAATTGCGCAGGTTGTAACTTTTTGTTTTGGTTTTAACAGCATTGCTGAAAAACGAAAAGAGATACGGCCTTTAAATTTGGCACACTATTGCCTGTTCCAGTTGGACGTCAAAATAAGGTTTTCGAGAAAATTACGCATGCGCAATTGGTAGATGTTTTTTAGAATTTTTTTGGTTTTAAAGGTACGAACTGAAAACAGATAAAGCATTCAAACTTGGTATACGTACTCGAAACAAGGTTTACGAGAAAATTACGCATGCGCAAGTGGTAGTTGCTTTTCAAAACATTTTTGGTTTTATTTAAAGGCAAAGGCATTGCGAAAAAACAAAAAGATATGTTACCCTTGGTACACTAGTTCCCAGTACTTGTAGGACGCCATAAGAAGGTTTTCGAGAAATTGCGCAAGTGTAACTATATAGCATGCAAGGCAAACGCCTTTACCGACTGGGCTCCCCAGCCCTGTCGAGTGGTCGAATATGGAGTTTAATGGTCATCACATTTTGGGTATTTTCGGGTGTAGGAAGGCAAATAGAAACTAACTGACCATTATATCACAGCTATTCTGACAGGTCTATGGGAAAGCCCTCTTTCTAGAAGGGTCTGGATACACAATCGGATTTCTTTTTTAAAATTAATGCTGGTAGTAGAATGGGAGGAAATTATAATATACTGATGGAGTGCTGACCAGTGGAGAAGGGATCAATTGGTATAAAATAAATGGTTGCATAAAAAAAAATAATCACCGTTATTAAGGGTACACCCGTGCGACGCCGGGTTTATAAAGCTAGTATTATATATTCGTTCTCTGAAACATAAATTAATTTAGCAAAGAGAATAATTAATTGAATAGATATTAATAATAGTACCTCATAGATATTAAGATAGTACAAAAGTATCTACATTAAATAATTATTGAATTTTCGGAAAATGAAGAGGTCCCGAATTTCCCTCCAGTTACATAACACCTCGCAGCTTGTTGAATTTCACGAGCTGTTAAGGTGCTACTGACCTTCATCGGAAAGCCTATTATCGTTAACATTTGACATACATGTTTAAATCAAATTCAATCTGTTACCAATTTCATTTATTTTATATTCATTTAATGTCAGCAAAATTGCTAGTAAAAAATTCAAGCACATTTCAGGCTTATTTCCAAATTTTTCAAGGACGCTCGCATAACCAATTATACCACTAAATTTTCAAATTTGTACTTGAAAAATTATTAGCAAATTAACAAAAGTTACTAAACCATAATTTAATTAAAATACCCTATATTTTATACTTAAAATAGGCTCTCCATATAAATTAATGGAATTTTTTAAAAAAACACCTCAAAACAGGTGGGATATCGTAGGGTTAAAGTTAGTTAATACTTAAAGTCACAATCTTCAATTTTAATGAAACAACACCACATAAAATATGATTAAGTGATACTTTTAAAACGTTAATTTTTTTAATATTTCATTTATTATAATTTTTAATAATATTAACTGATTGATGAAAAACCTTCAAAAACCGGCGATTCATGAACCTTTCAAAATCGGTAAATCGAAAAATTTGAAAATTAATTATTAACAAAATCTCAAAGATCGGTAAATCCCGAATTTCAGGAAGTCCGGAAAATTGCAGATTCTCAGAAGTCGTTAAATTCCGATCCTTTTTAAATCATATACATGGTAATATATACAAATTTGAATAATTATTTAAAAATAGTATGAACTAATTGAAGCATTTACTAATTAGTTCACGCAATAAATATAAAATACGTTTCTTGATATCATAGGCCGAAATCCCCCCTTCTATTTGCAGTTGAGCCACGAGTCAGCCCCCCCCCCCCCCTTGATGCTGATGTTCTAGATCCACCTATGATCGTTAGCATTTGACATAAATATTTAAATCAAATTCTATTAATCTGTTACCAATTTCATTTATTTTTCAAAACAGTCAAAAGTAAACGCTTTTTCCAATTAATAATCACATCGCAAAGTGAATCTTTCAAAACTGTTTCATGCACGTCGATAAGTTATATATGCCGTTCCTTGCACTTTATTCTGGATTTCGATTTATGCAAAGCACATACAAAATTGGAATTTTAAACTAGGTGTAGTTTTCGGAAGTTTATAACTTAATATACTGTTGCAAAAAAAATACCCTCCGAAACATGCATGAAATCAATTTTTCCCACTTGTCAAACAGATATATTTTAGTAGCGTAATACCATTATTTTTAATGGACATTACTGAACATTAACGTAACAAAACAAAAAAGAAACATTTTGATCTGACTATAAATTAAATAAAAAACAAAATTCCATCCTTAAAAATACAAATGGGAAGTGAAAAACAAAATAGTTTTGCTTATTCAATAAGAAAACATCGAATCAAAGTCTACCTAAGACTGTTCAATACCCGTATCAGTAACTCCTATGAAGAGTTTCCTGTTTCTACTGCTTACTGAAATTTTCCCCAAGTTTCCCCTTTAGCCGAGCAGTTGCTATATAATACTATTTATCGCTCTTTTACTTGGCGCCATTTCCTCCTTGGCTCTTACCTTGGCGCCAAACGGCCACTCTGCGGAACCGCAGCCAACATTTCAATAAGGGTGCAGAAGATACATATGTTTAAAACCTAGCAGCTAAAAATAACAATGCGTAACAAAGGAAAAGACAAACGAGACTCGTCCCAGTGTCAATTCTGAACACAATATTTGCTTTTATTTATTTTTTTAAAATATTTATCGCTCTTTAAAACTTGCTGAATTTTGTTATTTGTCGCTGGGTCAAGGACTATGATTTTTTCCTACAACTTGTCAGATACAGCAAACAAACAGGATTGCCATAATGGATTGCCAGGAATGGATAAACTAGTCTCCATATCAGAATTGTTTACAAACATATAACCAATTATACACTTTATACAAATGAGCCACATAGTATAAAATAAGCGTTATTTGACAATTTTTTTAAGAGCAAACTTTTTTAAAAAAAGGACTAGCTCTGGTTTGCCAGCTGCCATGTTAATTTTGCATCTAGGTATCTCACTATCATTAAATATTTGTAATCAATAAACGCATTTCATAAAAATTCATGCTCATGTAACTTATTAAGAAGTTGATTGTTTTTAGTCAGTAAAAATATGCAAGTTAAACCAAAAAAATCCAAACAACAAATGTTCATACCGGTCAATGACGCTAAATGAACTGGAAGAAAATTCAATTTTACGAAATTGTAAAACTAGAGACAAGTATTTGCGTTGAATATTTTCTATGGTATTTGTGGTATATACAATATTTACATACTATTGTCTATTCTATTAAAAGACAGATATTTGAAGGTAACGCCCTATCAACCATTAAAGTTCGAATGTAAAGAAAGCAAGGAAAGTAGTGTACATAGAAAACTAATAATTATTCTCACAAAACATTTGAAGTGTGTATAAGTATAAAAATTGAGGTAAATTATAATAAATTTATTGAACGCGTGTATTTAGATGAGTCATAATCTGACGCAGGGAAGCCCTTTAAAAATATGTTTACAAGACTATGCGGTATAATTTGTTTGAAAACGATATAGTTTTAAAATAAATGCAAGTTTGCTTTTTCTAATTGTTATGTAAAAGATGATTTTAAATAACAGTTCAATTAATTACTTACAATAACCATCCTCAAAAACATTTCATTTTCATCGAGATAATTTACGGCGTTACAGTTTCGGCCCAAAAAAAGTTGTTAAAGGGTTGCCACTTGCCAGAGTAGGGAGAAGAGTGAAAAGATTGGCAAACAAAAATAATACGAGTAATAAAGGCAATTGTTTGGATTCATCATTATGCAGGAAATTCATGAGTATTTTGAATTATTAATTTTTTGCATTTATCAATTTTTTTATTCATTTACGCAAATCATTAACATTTCATCATTTCTTGAAAAAAATTGATAACACCTATTATTTCAAAAATGTGAGTATTAATAAGATTAAAATTTGTAGATTAAATCTTTATGCGTTCCGCTGCCTAACATTTCAAATTATAATTTCTATACATAGAGTAATTTTGGGTTAATGTCCCATCACATATCGGAGTTGTTGACCCCGATTACAGTAGATGAGTTAAATTATTTGGTAGAAATGAGATATTTGTTTTAGTTACATATAAAGTACTTCATAAAAAAGTAAATAAAAAATGTCACAAAGCAACTGGATTTTTTTTGGTCACTTATCTCTAGTCAGCCCTTTTGTGCGCCTTTGAATAGACCCGTAATATGCATGAAATTTACACTCTGTTTATTGTTTTTTAAAGACGTCTCACTGTATTTTGTTGTTGTTGTGGCTAATCCTCCAGTTGTCTAACGAAGTCAGACCAAGTCCAAAAGATCGTTGACCCTTAGAAAGTCGATAACCAGAAGATGGGAAAGGTAAATGTCATACTCGTCGTCAAACCCTGGAAAGTCCGACGCAGTCCAAAACATGATTGGGAGAGGCCTGCTGAACATGACATTTAGAGCAAGCTGCAAAGACCTTCCTACCCTCCGAGAAACGAGAGACATTTCAGTTGGCTTCTTACCAAACTGGCGATTGCCGTGCAGGAGGCTCTGTCACAATTGAAAACCAGTGAAGAGCCCGGCTCTTTGCCCGCATACCATTGATGAATAGGAGGGATTCTCTATACTCCCTCTAAATTTCAGAGTTGACGATGGATTGATGTTCTAAGAAGGTAAGGGTTGAAGTGGAGGGATTGGAATGACTACAACCCTCCTTGGCAAGACTATCTGCCTGTTTGTTTCCATATATGTCAACATGAGATGGGATCCTCTGAAGAGAAACATTATGGGACTCTGAAATAAGCTGTAATTTTTTTTAAAAAAGAGTTTTGTATTACAAAATCCCTTAAAATGACTATACTTGAGTTAGAAAAAAGAAAGCGGATGAATTTGGCACTTGGATTACAAGTCAAGCAGAATCTTAGTAAGAAGAAATATTCTGGGTTTTAAAAGCCGCGTATTTTTTATATCTGGGAGCAAAAACCACCGCGTGGTAGGTTATAATATTATTTTTTTTTAAAACTCCAAGGAAATCATCAAAGTTGTAGTCTACTGAAAAAAGAGAGAGAGAGAGAGGATCAAATACATAGAAATAACATTGAAATTTTAAATTTTTTTTCATGGAAATCATCAAAGTTGAAGTCTACTGATAATAGAGTGAGTGAGAGAGAGAAAGAGAGAAGAACAAATGCAAAGGAAAAATAATGATTTTTTTTATTTCCAAGGAAATCATCAAAGTTGAAGCCCACTGAAAATAGAGAGAGAGAGAGAGGAACATGCACATAGAAAAAGCATTAAATTTTTTTAAAAAATGAAAGGAAATTATCAAAGTTGAAGTCCACTGGAAATAAAGAGAAGATCAAACACATAGCAATAAAGCGCGTCCGCGATTAGAATGAGACAATTCGATTGGCTAAGCTAATGCGAGATATTTGTAACATGAAAATTTGTATACTTCCAGCAGAAAGAAGATCACTCACACTTTAAAATAAGATACGATTTTGATTGCTGCTGCTACAAGGTTTGCCATACCAGTTCATTTATCGAATGCTATTCGAAAATAAATTGTACAATTCGATAATTTCGATGCCAGAAGATGCAAGAGTATAGTCTTTAAACATTTTAAAAAGCAAACAATCCTCAAAAACAACTGTATATCGTTTTTTAATACAGTACTATATGAACAAGAAAAGATCAAAATTTCTTAAATTTTAAAAAAAGAACCCGGAAAAGAATCCAACTCTTGTAACGATAAGGTTAAGAAAGTCGTGGAAAAGAAACCTGATATTTTAGTGCGCCAAATCGTACGGAAATCGAAGTTATCCACTCTAATGTGCACAAAATCATTGAAGAAGATTTGAATTTAAAAGCTTTTAAGGAAAAAAAAACGGTTCCGAAATACATAAAGGAACAAAACAACGAACAAAGAAGAACTGTTTAAACATTTATCTAAAATTGATTCCATGTGGACCAGGACTGAAACTCGTCATTGTTGACGAGTCTTATTTCATGTATAATCCCAAAGTTGCTGGAAGTAGTAAGTAATACCATTCTGCTTTAACTGATTCTGTTACCGTAGAATATAGAATCAAACTTAAAGAGATATTCGCCAGAATAGTGATGGTGTGGCACGCCATGGACGAGGATGGGAATGTGTCCAAACTATGCGTTCTTTTGAGGGAAATGTGAAAGGTAAAATTTACTTACAACTATGTATAAAGAGAGTACTAACACCCTTCATCTTCAACAACATCGGAAGGAAAATCTTTTGTTCTGATCAGATATGGCTATCAGTCATTACACAAAAGAAGTGACCGAGTATCTGAGGAACCAGAATGTTGATTTCATACCTAAGAAGGACAATGCGCCTAACATCCGACAAGCAAGAGGGATAGAAAAATTCTGGGAAATTATGAAATGTAAATATTCCTAAGAGAAAAAGGAGCCCCAAAACCTTGGCAAAATTAAAGCATCTTCTCCTTAAATCAGTATAGGAAGAAACTGTACAAAATGCCATGACGACGTCTAGCAGAAATCTTCGCAAATTGGGATTTAAAGGTGTATATTCGTCGATATAAAGTATTAAAAGTAATTAAAAATGTTTGTCAATTTGATGCAGGTAGCATTCATATAAGTAATATTTTGTTGAATTTAAAAGAAAATCAAGTTGTCTCATTCTTATCGCGGACGCGCTTTAATGTTAAATTTTTTAAAAATTTCAAGGAAATCATAAAAGTTGTTTACTAAAAATAGAGAGAGAGAGAAATAAATATATGGTGGCTTTTTTTAATTTATCTTTCTACATGAGTGACATAAACTTCGCTATATGGGGGTTGTTATTTTTCATTATGCGGCCTACTTCTAACTATAATTATGGAATTAGAGTATGGAGGCTATGCCTGTTTCTTTTCATGCTATTGAGAATCTTTTATTGTCTTTCGAAAAACTTTAGTTCATTATGTTGTGGAAAGTGTCGTAATACCTTTTGAATTTGAATTTAAAAGAATTTAGATGTGAATCTGTAGGATTCTTCTAAGTATAAGGTAAGTGTTAAAAGTGTTGTATGAAGAATTTTATTATTTTTTTTGCATCCAAAATCTCTGATTAGAATCTGTCGCATAAAGAATTTAATGTTAATTTGTTTCATTCAAAATTTCTGATTAGAATCTGTCGTGTAAAGAATTTAATATTAATTTGTTTCATTCAAACTCTCTGATTAGAATCTGTCGTATAAGGAATTTAATGTTAATTTGTTTCATTCAAAATCTCTGATTAGAATCTACTTAGAGTCTTTTCAAAACTGGACACAGGGTTAACTTTTTTGTTTTTCTGTCGTACGAGTGAAGCCATATGTAAATAATCGTAACTAAATGTTTTAATCCTATAGAAACTACAAAGTGAAAAATATTCAAATAGAACAAAAATAAGCATTGAAATGTTTTGTGCATAATTTTATTTCATTTGTCAATAATATTGTTTTTTGTCACTATTGAAACAAAAATAACAAATTTATTTACTATATTCGTTAAAGAAATAATAAAAACGTTAAACAAATAATAGGGAAGAAATATAATGTTTAATTATTATTTTGTTTGTAACCAAAAGCAGTTTTATACCAAAATATTTAAATTCTTACTATTTTAAACACATGCAAACAAATCTTATCTTCAGTTTTAATAATGATAATAATTATTATTAGTCTGTGGGTTTTTTCCGTCATAAAGTCATATTATAACAAAGTCAACATCATTAGAAATTGAAAAATAGACATAATTTTCTTTTATTTGAGTGTTCTGATGTGCTCTTAAATGGGCAAGTTTCAAGTATTGAGGGGGAATAGTTCCAGCGGCTTTGCTTTCATTTTTGGTTCTGCTGGAATTATATTTGTTTCGATTAATAAACAGCCGTTAATATTATATAATAATATAATTAAGGATTATTTCAACGGTGACATTTGAATGTTTAATACATTTGCATACATTCGTCATAATTACTACAGTCAGACGAAATTTTGCCATAATATATCTCCATATTTTCGTAGTAAATCTCTCTATATATAAAAGGCAAAGTCTTGACTGACTCACTCACGTATCAACGCCCAGCAAAAACTACTGGCTACCAAATTTTAGGAAAATATTCTTTTTATATCGTAGGCGTCATTTAAGAAGCGATTTTTCGAAATTCGAACCCAAACGGGTGTAAGAGTGCAAAACGTGAGCTGATTTCCCCATAGGAATAGCATTGTAAGAAGACGCGCGTTCAGCGTGAGCAAAAATTAAAAAAAGAAAAAAAAACAGCACGTGGGTTTAATTTGCTGGATTGTTATTTGAATATCAGCATTTTACTTTATTTATTTATTTCTTTATTGTGGATCAGATTTCCTCAACTAGTTTTAATTATGTTTCCGAATTTAATTTAATTGATGTTTACAAATGGTAAGTAATGAAGGAATATTTTCAGCATAAATAAGGAATTTGTACTTTATAAAACTTTTCCACCCGTACAAGAGAATGAATGTCTGTTTTATATTCTGATGTTAAGATGGCTTAATGGCCGATTGAATTTTGGCATTGGCGGCTTTTGGCGAAGTTGAAAATTTAACGTAGGGTAGCTATTCTCATCCACTTGTTATGGGTTAGGGTTAGTTTGAATTATCGTCGCACTAGAGCTACACACGAGGGCTATTGGAAACGGTAGTCGTAATTTAGAACCACAGTCGAGTTACGAGCCGACACATGGGTAGGTATCCAATGCAACTTTTAAGGGCGACATCGTAAGCAGCGTCGGGAATTTGGAGGATATATTTAAAGTGCTCTTCTTCTACACGGGGTATTATTAGTCGAAAATGGTTTGGCTGCACGAGTCGTTTATAGGTCGGCAGTTATTTTGGCGATGCCCGGACCTGAACCTGGGACCTACCGCTTACAAGGCGAAAGTTCCTTACTGACTGGGCCTCCCAGCCCTATCGAGTTTATGAAATATGAAGTAGAATTTTTACCACATTGGGGGGCAGTTTCGTTGCTCTAATCGTGAAATAGAAACAGGCTTTTATATCATAGCTGTTCTGGCAATTTTAACAGGGGCCTATGGAAAAGTCCTCTAATTCCTGGAAAGGCCTGGATACAATCAACCCCTCATATCACAATGGGAAGACCTCTCATATCAGAATGGGAGGAGATTATAATATCCTGATGGAGTGGACCAGTGGAGAGGGGATCAAATTGGTATAAAATTAAAGTTTACATAAAAAAAACTACTAATAAGGGTTAATAAGGGTACACCCGTGCAACGCCGGGTTTATAAAGCTAGTAAATTATATTTACTATCTATAAAATGTAACAGAATGAACAAAAGTAATTACTAGTTTCATTAACATTTTAACAGGATTTTTGAACATTGTAAACACCACTTGCTAATTATAGTTTTAATATTGTTAAAATTTAATGAATAGAATTGATAAAAACAAGTTACGCGTAAAGAACTGTAAAATAGAACACAACAGTCGAAAAGACACCCGCATTAAGAGTGAAACCGAAATAACAAGTGAAATCATAAAAATACATGAATGAAAACTGGAGAGAGTACGTCATCTGAAACAAGCCACTTGCCATTTCGCCATCATACCCATATCAAATTACAACCATGATTTTAAATGGGGAATTAATTTAGTTAGTTTAACGCTGTGCTTGTAATGACGAGAGTTTCTGGAACTTGAAAAATCTATATAAGACTCTATACGTATGGAACCATGGAGGTCAAAATAAGATGATGCCGGTTAAAGTAATGTCAATTGAAAAGTACAGGGGAAAAACCCTTTCATCGACAGGGAATCTGTCCGAATTGAGGTTTGCTTGGCGAGTACTGGCTATCGGAAACCGGTTTCTAATTTGGTTCTTCTTCGCGGTTAGATTATTGTCTGGTGTGAATCTCGATTATAGAGATAGTACACCAGTGCCCCGCAAAATAAGGACCAAGGCAAAACTGGTTTCTTCACACCAGTTTAGGCGATGACTCGCTATCTTCGCCAAGCAGACC
The DNA here is from genome assembly GCA_019343175.1 of Oedothorax gibbosus. NCBI lineage: Eukaryota > Metazoa > Arthropoda > Arachnida > Araneae > Linyphiidae > Oedothorax > Oedothorax gibbosus. The sequence goes on from CM033279.1 coordinate 31,451,939, forward strand.
TGATGCAGACAGATTCCCATGCAATGAATTGAGTTCTCTTCAATTGTGAGATCAATGTGAGACAACACTTAATAATAATACATTATGCGCCGTCGTGTCTTATCTATCTAGCCTATAAATGAATCGTATAGACTAATAAATAGGTGTGAGTAACACTGCACGACATTCAATTGCCACTAAATAAATCAATACACACATTTAAATATAATTATGTACCCTATAAGATAATTTTAATAATTTTAAAACTTTAAACTCATGTGCAGCCACCGTTTGCGCATGAGCGATTTTTCTCTAAAACTTTATTATGACGTCCGATAGGTACTGGAAACTTGTGTACCGAATTTGAAATTTGTTAGCTGTTTTCGTTTTTCAGCAATACCTTTAAAACCAAAAAATTCTTCTCTTTTGATTTAGAGTAAGGCGAAGCACGATGCAAAAGCTGATCGTGTTGTGTTTGTGTCTTTCCCTTCTCGTGCCGCATTCTGAGGGGACACTCGGAGCCAAACTTCTGAAGTGGATTTTTAAAAGAAGAAACCTCAAGTTACTGGTTCCTGTCCCTATTCCATTCTGGAGAAGAGTTTCACCATCCATACAGTAAACTCCTTAACATTTTAGTATATTATGTATTGAAGTCATCAATTATAGAACAGTTCATAATGATTTCTGATTAAATAATTTATGATGAAAAAAGATAAAAAATTAACTAGATAATGAAATTCAGCTGAAAATAGTAAATTCATTAACATTATATTATAATATAATATGTTGAAGGCATCACAGTTATCGAATAGTTTGCAAGGATTTCTGATTAAATAATTTACGATTTAAATCGATAAAAGAAGAACAAGATAATGAAATTTAGCTGAATTTCAGAAATTTATGGTGAAATTTAACAACACTCACATATTAATACATAGTAATTAGAAATTGATTTTATAAAAGTAAAGTATTGGCGCTACAAATTAGTTTATTTACTCAATTTCGAAATTAATTAACTTTTATTCGGCTAACAATATACTTTTTGTACCAAATATTTGTAAAAGTATTTTACTTACGAATATTTTAAACAAAATCTCCCTATTAACAAACATATATAACAAAATTATTTTATTTTGTTTTAAAAGTAAACTTACAACTATCCATGCATTACCCCAGGTCTGGCAGTGTGGAATGGACACATAAAGATCTCGTACCTTTACCACCGGATTATTGGATTCCTCCAAATCTACCACCACCACCACCACCACCTTTTCCTGTTTATGACGATGTAGCTTACCCTTATCCTTAGAAGTACTATACAATCTAGAATTCTTTGTAGTCCTTTTAAAGCTTTATAAAATTAATATGATACATTTTCATTCATTCTTCTCGAATGGTCAATGGAATTTGGAGTAATGTATTACAGTGGAGCGCCAGAAATTCGCCGACTCAAACTTCCCTTATTTCTGATTTCCGCACTAGATACACAAAGATCTCATACCTTTACCACTGGATTATTGGATTCCTCCTCATCTACCACAATCACCAACTTTTCATATATACGATGATTTAGCTTATCCTCATCCTTAAGAGAACTATGAAATTTAGAAGTCGTTATAAAGTCTTTTTAAAGCTTCATAAAATGATTATTTCACAGTTTCATTCATTCGTCTCTAATGGTCAATGGATTTTGGAGTAAAGTAGTACAGTGGAGCGCCAGAAATTCGCCGACTCCAAATTCCCTTATTTCGAATTGCGCAATAGACACATAAAGATCTCGTATCTTTACCACCGGATTATTGGATTCCTTCTCATCTACCACCACCTTTTCCTGAATACGACGATGTAGCATATCCTTACCCTTAGGAAAACTATGCAATCTAGAATTATTTGTAGAGTATTTTGAAGAATAAAAAATAATAAAGTATTTTGAAATAAAGTATTTTGATTGTTTAAAAGCTTTAAAAAAGATTATGCTTCAGTTTCATTCTTCTAGAATGGCCAATGGAGTTTGTAGTAATGTAATACAACAGAGAGCCAGAAATACGCCGACTTAAACTTCCCTAATTTTCGAATTCCCCAAAGTGTGGCATGTGTAAAATTACTGAACTTAATAAAAAATAATTGCAAACTATCTAATGGTAGAGACATATTAAAGAACATGAATTAAACTAAGTATTTAACATTATTTTTAAAAACGTAAATTAAATACTACGTAATTTAAATGACATTATTATTAGTCATTTATTAAATTTGTTTACAAATATATTGATTAAAAAAACAGTCATAATAATTGTTTTTCTATATAGCCTATAATCTACAAAATTTTAAATTCAAACAGAAATCTTTTGCAAAGTTATGTGGAGGTTTGACTAGCACAAACTGTATTCTCTGTTGGTAAAATATTCTATGCTCATTTTAATATATATATTTTTTATGTCTGGGACTCTTCTGACCTCCTGAGACCCCTGAAAAACCCTGAACATTATATTGTTTGTACAAAATGTTTATCAATAAATATATATTTAAAATTATGTTTTGAAAGGAATTTTTTAGTAATTGATGCACGTTTAATATTTGATGAGTTGCACATCAATTTTATAATAGATATCGAGATCTTAAGTACTAAAAATTCGATTTTTGTTTGTGACATGAATGGTATGAATGCACAAACAAGATAACTTTATTTTTTGTAATTAAAAGTCCTTCATAATTTTTTTAAAGCTAAATGCATTTAAAACTTACTACTGATTTTTTTTTGTTTTGCTGATCTTACAAGTCCTCCAAAATCGTGCTTAAACCTCGTGCTATGTTGTTTTAAGCAAATAAATGATTGATACCCGCAATCAAAGGTTGAAAAGTGATTTTCAGGTCCCCTTCTATAGAACTATCGCAGTGGATTTTTTTAAAACAGTCTTTATAATCCTAGAAATAGGGGACTAAAAGTTAACAGTTCAAAAACAAAGTGATTGATAAAAATTGGTAAGTTTACTACTTTTTTCGATTTTTGAAAAAGTGAGTTTAGCGGAAACACCCTAAAATGTCAATAAATCAGTGTGTAAACACAGTATGCTGTTGGAATATTTAACTGCAAGCGTTGTATGTTGTTTCCTATACACTTACCTCTCAATGTAGATGTTTTCACATTGTCCTCATCTGCAAGTTTTCTAGTTAATCGAGCTGTTATCCAAACTGGATTCGCCGAATTAAACTAAGAAAAAGTTCACTTCTGATTGGTTGAAACCCAACCATACTTTTCCTATTACTATTTTTTCCAATCTTATGAAACAAATTTCCCTACCTCTATAATAAGTTAGAACAAATGAACCACAAAATTACCTCCAAATGCTTTACGAAAATGTTGAAACACAAAAGTAGCACACAATTTCTTACTACAACTCTCGACTGATACCTAGCTCTGTAGCGTGACAAATAGAGACAAGAAGGATTGTTTACGTCTGTCAGTACTAGGGTAACCTTAGGTTTCCATATTACCCCCATGTTTCCGTATTTGTACCCTCTGCTCTATTATAAATTCTTTGTTCAATAAAAGTCAGGCGCACACATTTTTAATTGTTTATATGTACTCAAATGAAATTTTTAAGACAAAAAAGTACATTATAAAATCATCACACATGCAGGCGATACTGAAATTTTATATATTCATATGCAAACTCTTAAATTTTAATCGATTTTATATCTGAAGGTCTTATGACTGTTAAAAACTGGTTTAAAGCTAATAAAACTATCTGTAAATGTAAACAAATCGAAATTAATTAATTTTGGCCTTTACGGACCTTCCAAGCACCTTATTCTTTACTATCATCTAAACACAAGCGACCTCTGAATTTGCAATTTATCTACATTATAACAAACCTTACTATCAAATATCTAGATGAAATATAAATTACAATTTAAAACACAAATTACTAATACACAAAAACCATTTTTTTAAATGACGAATAACAAGTTTTTCGAAAATATAAGAATCATTTATCTAATACACCAAATTAAAATACAAATACAAGAATGGCTTTAGAATTCCTCTTTAAATGAAAAATATTAGAATTTGCATAAAAGGAAAAGTACATTAATAAACTTTAAAACAACCATTTATGCAGTTGCAGATTCTGTAATTTCTTTTAAAAAAATACTTTCCTTTATTTTTTGAAACATTAATTGTCCAACTAAGATAATATTTTTTATTTTGTGCCAGACAATTGTGATACTATATTTACAAATTTACAGGATAACCTGTGAAGTAATTGTCAAAGCAAATACCCAAATGGTATTATGACGTGATTTTGACAAAATTATGTTGCCTTCAAAAGAAAATTTTATGTAAAAATCCCTACCATAAAAACACACTTTTTTGTGATCTATTATGTTGACATTAAAATGTGCAAGAATTTCCTCGTTTTGTAAAATTTGGGAAACTGTACCATTCTGACGTCATAGATAACGTTACTTTATACTACTTGGGTGTTTCAATAAATCAAAGGAAATATAATTTAAAGTTTTCAAAAATATATGTATTTATAGCTAGATCAAAATTCTAATTTGAAAGTACATAAATTGAAAGTTACAGATTTTGAAGTTGAATTGTCTACATTTAAGACGTGTATAATACAAATTTATTTAATAAAGGTTGATTTATAAATTATTTTTCAAAACTATGTTTTTTTTATTTGAACCATTTGAAGTTGTCTTTCTGTTCCATCATTTTCATCATGGAGTGCATCGGCATAGAGTTATCACTGAAATGACGATTCCCTTCGTAGAAACCATGGCTAAAACAAACAAATAATTTTTTTTAAATTTATTCGTTTTAAACTGTATTAATTACTATAAAATGTAACAAGTTCCACAATTTTAAAGTTTGGAATTACCATGTCATTGATCGATATACTTTAAATCATTCTAAATTCCCTTTTCAAGTAAATAAACCACCAAAGAACTGTTTAATAAGTAAAGCGATAGATTATTAAACATTTGTATTGCGTTCCTTTTTATAAGTTTGCTTACGATGAATGAAACCCTATTACTTTAGAATTTTCCTGATTAAATTTTCTAAGATTTAAGATAATATTGTTGTGCCTACTATGTACATAATAGTGTTCCAAGTCTTTTAAATTTAAATGTAAAGGTATGAGGCCAAAATTTGATGCAGTTGAATTGCATACTCATTGTCTTAAAATTTAGAAATGCAGTGTTAAATTTTATTTGATTAAAATAGTGTTTTGATTTACTAGATCATTGATGAAATATTCAAATTATGAACAAATAAATTTATATATTAATAAATTTTTTAATGCAAATACACCCTCAAGTAAAACAGTATGTAAAAGATAAAATAACTAATGAAAATCTAACCTAAGGCGTAGAGGAACCTAATTTATATCACAACTATTTTTTTACACTAGATTAAAAATTTACTTCCCTTATATTATGAAACGAAGCTTCAATTTACAAGAAACAAGTTTTAAACAAGATGTTAAGTTTAAAAAAACACTATTACAATTTTTATGCTTGGTTACACCATAATAATGGTTCCTAGTAGCTGCAACGGATATGTGCTAAAATGTTTCGCCATTTTTTCGGTATTTAGTTGAACCCATTTTCAGATTTTAGAAACAAAAACCTGAGATATGGTTCAACAAAATATCGAAAATATGGTTAAATATTTCGTCACGTAGCCGTTGCATCTACTAGGAACTATATTTTTGTTGAAACCAAGCGCTACTTTTTAACAGAGTAAATTATGTATAAAAATACTTACTGGAAATTATATGGTATTGGGACGATGAATACGACTTTTCTTTGAAGGCTCTTTAGGAACAGCAACTTGGCGATTTTTGACGGCCACTTCAACTTGGACAGCAAAGGCAGTTTGTAGCCAAAAGTTATAGTATGACACACATGGACGCACAGAATGACCATGATACAGTGAAGAACACGCATTATTTTTAAAGACTTTAAGTATGCCCTTTTTGGAATAAGATTTTTCGTTCGAAGGTATTAGAATGAGTTGTATTTTATACAGTAGCAGCTGAAGTGAATAAAAATACTTATACTGTTTTGTACGACCTATACAGTTTTTGATCCTTCATTTAGTACAATTTTCTTTAAAGTTTTAAATAAGCTATCAGCTTTTTAATTAGGATGTTCAAACGATACTATAACGAGTTCTGTTGTATGACAGCAACTGAAGCAAAAAAAACTCAGTTTTTGAAACAGTACCTTGCACTATTCGGGACTGTGAAACAATATTTAGCATTCTGCTAAATACCAGATTTACTTAAATTATCGTATACGAACTTTCTATTTTAAAAAGATCGATAAAAAACCCACAGCGACTAAGATTAGAAAGTTTGATTGTATATTTTTAAAACACAAGACGTCTTGTTCAAATTTGTATCTCTGAAACAATCTTTACTAACACAACAAATATAAGGTTCAAGGCATGCGCAGAATGAACTTATAACACAGAAGATAAGAGCTTCAGTATTTTATATACTCATCACTAATTAATGAAAATAATTTTCTCAAAATTAATTGTGGGAGAAGTTGAATAAAAAGTACTCATACGTGAAATTAACAAACAAGCGTGAAATGATAGAGCATTTATGTTTATGGCTTTAATGATGACTTTAACTTATACAGTATTTCTGAGTGTTAATAAGATGTTTTATATTATTATATTGGTTTATTACACAGTCGGATCTGTTCGGATACTTATTGTTACATTGTTTTTCATACATGCTTTGTAATGGCAGTTATTACTAGGTAGGGTCATATAGGAATATTCATATATGTAACGTTTTGTATAAAAGTAAATTAATCATTTTTAGACATATCTAGTTTAATAATTTTTGTTCATGCGGAAGATGAGTATAAAACAAAAACTGGATAATTAATGTAAAACAGAACGTTTTATGTATCTAGTTTATTAAAATTGTACTAGTAACAATCACATGCGAAATAACGAAGTTACAAACTACAAATACTACACTACTACTGCATTATAGAGCAAAAGCCCAGGGCCCCCCGACCTATGTTATTTTCTCATTAATGAAATATATCGGATTAGGTAGTGTTTTCATGTACTTTTAGTGCATGCATACCTGCTAGAGAGGAGAATTTACAGGCACCAGGGGCAGAAGGTAGGTAAAATATAAGTTAACTTATCTCATTTTCTCAGTCCTGATTTTTACGTATGTTTTAGAAAATATTGTTAAAAGTTAATAATCAATACTTCTAGACACTTTCAGCTTACTTCGATTTAATTAAATTTAAGTTTAGTTGGAAAATAAGTAGCGCCATATCACCTCACCAGATGCGTGTAAGTCTGAACTTTACGCAAACTTACTGGCAAAAGTTTCAGCAGGCGGAAAGTGTCTGGCAGTATTGATTATTAACTTTTAACAATATTTTCTAAAACATACGTAAAAATCATCGATGAAAAAATGAGATACACAAAAAGCATATGAAAACACTGCCTAATCCGATATATTTCATTAATGAGAAAATGACATAGGTTTGGGGGAAATGGGCTCTAGGACTACTACTACGATTTACAAACTACAAATGACTTTGATATTGGAATAGGGTTGAATTTGTAATTAATATACAGACGTGCTTTATGTTAACTAAAACACAATAATGTATTTACGTAGTAAAAAGTTATATTTGAATACATAAACCGTTCCTTTTAGTCGTTTATTTTAACTGAAATCGTCATCGATTTTTCGCAAATTAATATAAACAAATAAAAGCAAATTGATCCTTTGAAGACAGATACACGTATCAAGTAACTATGTAGTCTCATGTCAGTCATTTTTTCTTAAAATTGATCGCGCAAATAAATCTTTTCTGTAAAAATTCTACAGTAGAGGGATCAGTGGATTTGGTTTTCTAAGAACTTTTGGAATTAGATTTAGGGTTTCTGAATTTCATAATAATAAGAAGGCTTGGAAATGACAGGACTTGTAGTAGCTTGCAAAGGTAAATGCAATAGTCGTAACAAAAAGTTGAAATTGACGCAGAAAAGATGAAATTGGCGCAGAGATTTAAATAGACTTCCAACATAGATATATATCTTTTTTAATGTAGTTAAACTTCATTTAATAAGTAATTGATGTTAGAAATTATGTAAACTGAATATTTATTGTAGCCCAACGTTTGTTCTTCGATATTTATTGTTAATAAATTTTATTAAAAGAAACTGTATTATAATTGTTTGAATTCCATTATGTTAAAATAGAATGCTCAATTATTTTTTTAGATTAACTTATTTGAAATTAGTTACTTTTGGATTTAATTGCGTTAATATAAAGTGTACAATTATTTAATTAGCATTTCCTAACTTCTAGAAATGTAACGCATCAGTGATTCAGACATCCTATTCTACTTATCATATAGTTTCAGAGGTCCCCACCCACAACTTGCTCCAATTCTTAACATTTTTCTTTTTATTGATCTATTAGTCTATTTAAGGATAGGTTAATATTGAAAACTACAATTAGGCACGTTGGCAATCTGTCACGTGGGGTCTTGAATGACTTATACGGTCTGAATTGAGGAAACTAGAACACCAAATGCAGACGACATTTCTTTCGTTTTTTAACTATTTATTTTGTAATTTTTTTAAAAAAAGTTTTTATTACAAAATACAATGTTTCGACTGTATCAGTTTTAGCTTCCACACTACGTTTATAACGTAAAAAGTGGAAGGTATCATAATCGTTCAGTCCGTCCCTCTGTCTGTCCGTCCGTCACCTACTTTCATAGCTTGAACTACAAATGCTACGGACAAGTGTGATACGTCAAAATATTCCTCGCATCGAAATTAGAATACATTGAAAATTTCAGAAAAGAATTCGAATTCGAAGTACTTCAATTATTTAAAACACTGCAAAATTTAATGCTCATTTAAAAGCATAGGAAGCCATTTTTATTAGAATTAAATCACCATTGCCATTTGCAACAATCGCTCGAGAAACTTTAATACATTCTTTTAGATATTTCTTTTAGATAATAAATTAAAATAAATTTATTTTTGCGACATCGATCAGCTTGAAATGACGTCAAATATATTTCACTACGAGATTCTTTGTATGTTGATATGAAATGTTTTCATTCTATTTAAGAGCGATGAAAATATTACATATTTATTCTTTGAAATATAAATTAATTTTTGCAAACGATAAGTAATAATTATTGAATTTTCGAAATAAAATAAATGAAACTAGCCAAAATTTAGCATGCAAATGTTTAATATAGAATTAGCGCTGTATTTGGCTCTTTTTTACCTGTTAAACACAACTGTTGTGTGGCAGCGGGGTAAGTGTTAGATTCTGTTACAAACCTACTTATTTTTTTAAGTTTTGAAAACTGTTTTAAGATATTATAAGGTTCTCCATTTCATCCGTAACACTAAAGCCCACAATATTTATTTTATAAGGAAATGCAGGTTAATTCAAGAATGAGAATATTTTAAAATACCAAAATTTCGAATAAAAAAGTAAACAAACAAACAAATAAAAATAATAATTTTTATTTAGGTGAAAAATAAACTGTACAAATGAGTCGAACAACATGAGAAAAAAGTTTAGCAGTAGACATAAGTATTTACACAAAACAATCAAAATGATGGAATAGTTCAAGGAAAATTCATTTGTAGTAAATGAGTTTATGATTGTACTAGAATAGAACTTTTAATTGTGAATAAACATTTTTAAAAATAGTTAATATCCTCCTCCATGATGCTCAAACCCATGATGTTCAATGTGATGTTCATGATGCTTTTTACTGAAAAGATAGGAAAAGAATATATTGTTAGAAGAATAAAATAGTGTTATGAATGTCGAAGAAATATTATATTAAGGAGTTTAAATATATTTTTGGAAATCTAAATTTAAATGTTACTGTGAGTTAATGCTTAAATTTGTTTAGTATAAAATTCTGCATTAATATAAATTAATATTGTTATTCATTTTGTAAAAAGAATAGTAGAAACTAAAGTAAAATTGAAATTTAAAAAACTTTTTGTCAACAACTAAACAAGTTTTTAGTTAAAAAAAACTTAAATGTAACAAAAAAAAAAGTTAACATAATTTTATGCACTATTTTTAAAAAAGTATAAAAAGGGAAATTTAAATTCACGGAGATTTTTAAATATGTTAATTATCAGCTTTCAAATTTTTTGGGTATTTCCTGGGATATAGTGATATCTGTTAAATAGTAATATGCATCACTTAAATTATCATCTATAGTCGATTTGGTTCGGTTGAATCAACATCGCACTAGAGCTACACGAGGCTATTAACGATGGGCTTCCTAAGTTAGAACTGTGGTCAAGTGAAGAGACCAAAACCTGAGTTTGCACCCAACGCAACAGTAAATCGAGATCTTCCAACGGTGCTGCGCCCAGACTTTAGGACCACGACGGATTCAACGTGCACCAGTATCATACACGGCACTATTGTCAGGATAATTTTTTTTAGCAGGATCCGTTAGTAGGATTATCTAAACTCCCCGGAAGGTATCGTGCTTGTCCTGAAGCCTTAATCCAGCACACCATATCGGTGCATATCTTTTATTCAATTGACTCAATGGCAGTGTCAATTATAGCAAACAAGAGAAAATATGACATATTAAATTTAATAATTATTTAGTTTAAAACATTTTCTCATTTGTCTTTAAAGTACACCCATATGCATTAAATTCATCTAAATATTAGTAACGCTTAGTAACTATAAAATCATAGCTTATTTTAGCTTCCACACTACGTTTATAACCTAAAAAGTGGAAGGTATTAATAATCGTTCAGTCCGTCTGTCTGTCTGTCCGTCACCCACTTTCATAGCCCAAACTACAAATGCTACGGACAACTGTGATACGTCAAAAAATTCAGCCAGAGAAATTAGAATACATTGAACATTTCAGAAAAGAATTCGAATTCGAAGTACTTCAATTATGTAAAAAACTGCAAAATTTAACGCTCATTTGAAAAGCATAGGAAGCCATTTTTATTAGAAATAAATCCCCATTGCCATTCGCAACAATCGCTCGAGAAAATTATTTTAGACAATAAATTAAAATACATTTATTTTTGCGACATTGATCAGTTTGAAATGACGTCAAATTTATTTCACTACGAGATTCTCAGTACGTTGATATAAAATATTTTCATTCTATTTAAAAGCGAGGAATATTACATATTTATTCTTTAAAATATAGATTAATTTTTGCAAACGATAAGTAATAATTATTGAATTTTCGAAATAAAATTTAAATGAAACTAGCCAAATTTAGCATAAAAATGTTTAATATAGAATTAATGCTGTGTTTTGCGCCTTATTACCTGTTAAACACAACTGTTGTGTGGAAGCGGGTTAAGTGACAGATTCTGTTACAAACCTACTTGTTTAGTTTCAAAATAAAACCCTATATCAAAATAAAAATGATTTCTTAAACGCTGAAATTAAGAGGATTTTTACTAATTAATCAGTGGACATTCATTGTTCGAAGATGATTTTTATCCTGAAAATACAATTTCAGCCCACTTGAAGAATAGCATTTAAATTTGACAAGTCAATTCTAACTAAGTTTCGAATCTAAATATTCCCCAATATAGTTTTTTTAGACCAAGAGGAATAAATCAACAACAACAACATAAAAAAACCCTATGTGTAACCATATGAAGGGATCTGAATAAAGTACAGCTAATATGTATCAGCTTGAGTAAATATTTGACTCAATTACACATATAGACAGTTTGGGAAATGAAAAGTAAACAGAAGTGAAATTTCAATTTTTACGAGACAAATTTTATGTGACAGCACAAATAATACTGGTTAGTATTACTCTATTACTTTGAACTAGTTTGAAATAAGATATTATTTATTGCTACTAACTTTTGGCAGCTAAAGCCATGTAGATATTTTCCCAGAAATATAAAATGTTAATTTTGTACAGTCCTTTCTATGCGTAGTAAATAAAATTTAAAATAGGAAATTTTGATCAAAGCATGAGAAGTCTTTCTATTCAAAGATAAGTGGATTCAAATTTATTTTGTCATTTTCTTTAACTTTTCCGTAACAACATGTAATTTAAAATATTTGTCCGGCTTTAAAACATCTCCTGGGGCTCCTTCACCCATAAAATATTTAATATTTCCAGACATTATTGATAATTCTAATAAATGTCAAACATATTTTTATCATTACGTATTTTTAAAGTAAAAATAATATACTTTTTGGAGTTAGTATTTGTATTGTTCCTACAATAATCATTATTTAGAGACTATCAATTTAGGCAAAATACATTAAAAATGAAGTTAAATCTATAAAAGTAAAGCAGAAGACTTGATTTATTATTTTGAATTTTCAGTCTAAATCAATACTTGGATAATCCTTAAGATATAATAATACTTGTATTGTTCTAAAATATAAAAATATGAATTACAACTGAGAGTTCCTTGCTGCCTACGGATTGTTTCTTTGACGAACATTATCTGCAATTTTTTTTTATTTTAATAATGATGAATTTCAAACAATTAAGGTTGTTTTTGGAAATATAGATACTGATATACTTTTTAGGAATTTAGAGATTGTATGATTTATAATTCGACATCGTAATATTTCAAAAATTCCATTATAAATGTTGTATTGGTAAAATATCAATAACTAAGGATAAAGGACAACTGAAGTACTAAAGAATATATTTTGAGTGTGGGAAAAAAATATTAATGTATGCCAAATTATTTTGTAATCTGTTGTTAAGTTAATTTTTTTTGTAGGCATTAGAGTGGGTACAAAAAAAACCGACAGCATCTAAAATTAGGATTGAGATGTTATTGTTTCTATCATCCATTTGTCTGAGAAGTAGACAATAACAGTAAATTGACATGAATGAAGCTGACACTAGAATGACAGTTGTAAATGTCTTCCAGTCAGTTAAGGCAGTCAAAATGTCTGAGTGATGCTGTTCTTTTTGGCATTAAGGCAAGAGGAAACTTGCTACCTCAAATATGTAAGGTTTAATGTCCATTGGCTAGTCGGACAAGGTATTGGTTTGCCGGCAAAGGAAGAGAAAGGGAGAGTCTGGTTTTGCTTTACAGTCTAAGACGGTGGTCATAGCCATTTCTCTTATTTTGAGCTGTTTCCTCGAGGCTTTGAGTATAAAGTGTTGCATAAAAAACTATTTTTAAAAAACGAATTAACATTTTGCAAATTATAAAGTTTGTGCTGAAACTACTGTAATAGAGTATATTGTAAATATTCAGGGTTTAAAGTTGTTGCACGTACAGTGGATATCGTTTAACGCAAAACTTTCACTTTGAAAGAACCAAAAACAAAAATATATGTGAAAAGATTAAAAAACCCAAACAAAATACGGCTTACAATGGTGCAAGAATTAACATAAAATTAATTTATGAATGATAAATTGTAAAAGTATATTTTTAGTTACATGAATTACTACATGCCTAGAACATGAGGGATGATGTTCGATTCTGTGTGAGGGAGCTGATGCAAGGTTCCCCAACCAATGGATTGCCTCACAAGACTAAAACAAATACACGAATACTCGGGAGTTATGATTCTTACGAAGTAAGGACGGTAAAAGTTAAAATTGTAAGTCTAAAATAATTCCGAAATAATATCAAATTAACATTTTAACATTTTTTGATTTTACCATGAGAAAATTTGTTACATACATTATTTTTATATTTCAAGAAATAACATAATTTAGCTTCAGCATATATAATGGTCATAAAATTTGTAAATCGAAATGGAAGACTCTCAAATTAAATGATATTGATTGTCCGCATAGTGGATTTCAAAATGTAAAGTTTGAAGTTTTAAAAAGTACACACACATGATAATGACTGATAAACCAACTAAAAAAGGAGAAATATCGGTAGCCATCAAATGGGTACTTGCCAGTCACTTTATGCCACATTGGTTACCATCCATCATCTACGGGCTTAAAAAGAGTTAACAAGGCATAAAGAACAAATAAATAGAAAATGAACTAAAGAATCGTTAAATTTTTTCACAAAAATAGTAGTATTTAAAGGTATTAAATTTATTATTTTTGTAGAAGTGCGATGACACATAGTTAAATATTGTATCTGCTTTATGTCGAATATTGTACTTGAAAAAATTTGAGAACATGCTTATTTTCGTTTTTAAGTATAATTTTACATAAATATATTAAAGCCTTAGTTTATCGCCTTGATGACGGAGAATATGTCAAAGTTAAACAAGTTTTTAAATTTTTTTTTCTTCTTTTACAATTAAGTATCCTTTTAGCTATAAAGTAAAACATTATTCAATAAATTTTTAAGAATAATAAACATTATAACTATTTTCTCTTACCTGTTGGAATGAAAGGCAAAATTGATTCTGAAACAATTCACGCCCTTCGAAAGCTTTTATACCAACAACTCTTCTGTCCACAAAAGAAGAAAAATCGCCTCTTCCTGGTTTTCATGCCTCTTCCAAAATACACATTTTGCAGAAACATTTCGCAAACGATAATTGCTCCACTTTCCATCGTTTCTTATCGAGTTTATCGATATATTTAGAACCCATCAGACATTCGAATCGACCCCCTATGGTTCCTCTGGAATCCACTTTCGGGGGTTTGATTTTGAGGAACACTTTCCTTTGTTTACCCTTAGGATAGAGGCAGACGTCTTCAAGAATATTCCGTAATCGGTTTTGAAGAAAAGAACCATTTTCAATTGATAGTATTATGTTAAGAAATTTTTTCTTATGAATAGATGCTCCTGTAAAGATGTCCAAATTAGTTCTGTTACGACAGTTTTAAACCTATGAGGGAAAAGCAAATTGGCTGAAGTATATATACACTTGCTTTCACTGCATGAGATTTAAATCAAAATTTAATATCTTAAATTTTTAAAAAATTATATTTCTGTAGTATATGGTTATAAATGGCTCTTCCATGATTTAAATTTCAAAGTTTAATAATATTATTTCATTTATAAACTTTTTTACGAATTATGCGTGTTGCTGGAAAACCAGACAGTCAAGTGACGTGTTTATTTGTCTGTATTCCTCAGAGGGTTAAAATAAGGGATATTTACAATGACACAATGTCATCTAACTTTGCATTTAAGTAAAACAAATGATCAAAGCTAACTATTGAAGCATCAGAAATTTGCATTTTCCACTATAGTACAGAAATGTATCACGCCCCAAAAGCAGACATTTTAATTAAAAAAAACGAATCCTGGTTAATATAAATGGATGCATTTTCAGTTTAGCAATGAGATTGATAAAACACCAATAGATAAATACCCTACCAACCACATAAATATTAATAACCCTATATGTGTGACTTTCTCAAAACTATAGATTTTGTATTCTACATCAATATCTTTGATGAAATATTTATTTTGATGATTTAATGATATTTATGATTTAAAGTTCTCATTGGGAATAAAAACATCTGAATAATTAACGCATTATTACAACGAGAAATTTAAAGAATACTTATGCATTTTACTACAAAAAAATAGCGTTGTCAGCGAACACAATATATGATTACACTAATAAATAATGTAACAATTTATTAAGTACTTTTTTGGGAAGATGTATAAGTGAAGTGAAACTTTTTTTACAGCTTTACACTTTAAATAGTTAAAAATAGTTTAAAATTGGGAAAGTAATCTATTGTATATAGTTTGATTTCGCACTCATCTACTCTTTGAGCACATTTATATAATCCAATCTTAAAAATGTACTAAATAAATTAGTTGCACTATTAAGGATTTTTTATTTTAGAAAAAAATATGGTCCCTTTCTGCATACAGCCTCCTTCTTTCTTCTTCCACATTGTTAAAAAGTGTGAATTAGTCTTCACACTCGAGTAACCAGGTTAAACGATCGCTTGGAAAAACTGTAAGAACCGTTATTCTATTCCGGAACCTAAATATAACTCCTTCTCTGACTAGATAAAAATGTAACTGTCATTTATTTGAAAATTCGGTTCTATATTTGCACCATGATCATCAAATATGTTTAATTTTTGAATAACAATTCTTAGATAAATATTTGCAAGACAAAAACGTTAGTGTTAGAAAGATCTATTTTTTTCTTATCTTCATAAACTTCCCCATATAGTGGCTTCTTTAGGTGACGTAGTTCGTTCCAGCTTTCATTTTTGATTTTCCTTTAATTGGTGCTCTTTTCCCACGTAACATAGATTCTCTAATCGAGGTTCGAGGACGAATTTATTTTCATTCAGCATTTCTGTTGCTACCTCAAGACCTGAAATGGGCCTGCTCTAATGTTTGGAGAATATAATTTATTCTCAATTGATATTGTCAAATATCGTTTTGTCAAATTAACGAAGCGAAGTGAAGAAACGCCTTTGATTGATTTAATTGTTTGCCCAAGATAGTTTTTTTAACGACTGATAAAATAGGATGTACTATTCAGCTGTTTCTATTTCCTAGAAAAAGAAAGTGAAAATATTCTTCCGTTGTTGCCTGACAGTTTAAAAAAGATGGATTATTTCTTGTCTGTCAATGTTTGGGTAGCGGATTAGAGTCGAATAGAAGCATCATATTTTACAATTAAGTGTGTAATAGGAATTGAGCAGGTTTTGTTTTTGTACGAAAGCTATTAAGGTTGAAGAGATGCCATGAGTAAAGTATAAAGAAAACATTGTACATTTCAGTCGAAAAGGAGTTCATAGCACAATTTTATAAAATAATAATACACACAAAAATAATGAACGAAATGATTATTACTAAAAAAGACTCAACATTGGAAACTATTATTCGGAATCATGCAAAAATATAACAAAACTGCAGGTGAGCAATAGGAATTTTTTTTATTTGAAAATCAATGGATTAAGGAAGCAATGGAGAAACGGATCAATAGCATATAAGGTCACAAGCCACCAACAGTTAGTGTTAGAAAACAAACCTATCGATTAAAATTTTAGTTCATACCAATTATTTTGCATTGCATACTCAAGAAAAATATTTTGCTGATATCAGAGTGGGGATGGGATCCGAATATGACCCAGTGCGTAAAATCATCTTGCCACGGGGAACACAGGTTTTGTTCTTGTCTTAGTAGTTCTAAAAACGGATCCTACTAGACAAAAAACCCAATTAATGAATAAAGCCGCGTTTATGGGACTGGTGGACGATAAATCTGTCTTTGCATAAAGTTCTGTTTCTTCGTAAAATTCATTTTAAGGTTGCATCGGGTGCCAGCTCAAGTGTCACTCATATTCCTCGTCACTTGACTGAGCTTAAAAATTTTCCAATAACCCACATGTTTGTTTGACGGTATTTTAACAAAACCTAAAAAAAAATTAAACAATTTTTATTTGTCATATGACTTGAGAGCCAACCTTAAAATTTATGATATCTGTAATAAGATCATCGGCTGTGTAAACCCTAATACATATAATACGTCCACAACTAGACACCCTCACTGCGAGTTGTACTAATGTGTTGACAAGAGTCATAACAACCAGTAGTTTTGCGAGCTGACGAATGAGTTTTTCGCAGCCCGGGGCAATATAATGCCAACTTAATGCCGTCTATTCCACTATCGATCTATCATGTGTTCATTAAAGATAATAACATTTTCGAAATGGAATTTTTAAAATATCAAGAAGAGATTTCCATATATACCTTCACTGGAAATACATCGGGTTTAAAGTAAGAGCATTTGCTGTTCAAGAAATGATAAAATGCTATTATTTATTCTTTTTCTATATTAATTTTAAGAAACGAAACTGTTACGCTTTACGTCGCTTATTTGATGAGATTTTATTACACTGATACAAAAAAGTTAGGCACATTAGAAATTCTGAATAATTCTGATTATTTATTTAATGCTATTACTATTTTAAAAATCCTGATATGTAAGTCTTTTGCATCATGATTAGGGTTGTTAATGACTACCACGTGATATCAATTGATAAATGATGGTTAAATTGAACGTACGTTTGAAGGCTTCTGCCTTTTTCGACTTGTTTGTTATCTTCCTTAAAACTATTTACTTGGAATTTCTAATTTAAATTTTCCTTAATTTACTTGTAAATGTGCGAATTTCTTCGAGGTTGTAAGGATACTCACGACGGGGGCTCTATTCAAGGTTGAGGGTACTCACGACGTTGAAATAACGTCTTGAGTTTTTATCCTGATACAAAATTACAAATTTACATTTTCTTTTCATGTCAAAACCTAATGGGTGAAACTTCAGCAGCCGTTCGAGGACATCTAAATGTGTGCTGTAAAAAATGATAACATTTTGATGGTTTTAAAGTGTGCATGTTTTTCAAGATTTTTTTTAATGGGCATAGGGAGCTTACCGTCAGGCCCTTCAGCGTATACATTAAGGCATCATATTATTAGAAAAGACATTAGACATAGTATCAAAATTATGTTTGCATATTAAAAAAAACTGTATTTTAAAAGCTCGCCAAATAAGTGTGATCATATTTTACCTAGATCTTAGTTCGAAGCAAACATGAACTATTTACATATATGAAAATCCTATAATACACTACGTCAAATATTTTTTGCTACCTTAACTTTCATTTAAATTGTCAAAGGATTAAAATCCCAGAGGATTTTCAAAAATAAATTATCATGCCTTTTTTTATTACAATAAAAGAAAACTGTACATTTAAAAAACTTTTCTCTTTTCAAGATAGGAAGATACCTTATTAAAATAAATTACTATACTTTTAGTAGTTGAAATAATAAGATATAATTGTAAATTTTTTGGGATACCATAAACCATCACCTATAGCCAAGTACAACCATAATTAAAGTAAACCAAATCAAATAATTGAACCAAACTATCGAAACATAAATTCTATATATCTATAATAATAAAAATGAAGTTTTGTATGTGTGTGTGTCTTATAGATTCATAAACTAGACATTTGTTTGACTCGTAACTTAGCACAAATGCGTAGTTCATACTTAGATTATGATTTTTGAACTTTCAGGTTTCAACATGTTCTATTTTTAGAGAAAATTCGAATTTTCTGAATAAAAAAAACTACACCACTTTGGCTCAAATCCGATCTTTTTTTACTTTCCGGATGCCATCGGCTGAAAAAATTAAATAAAACTTTTAACGAAAACATTTAAAATTGAAAATGTTTATTTTATTCTTTTGTCATTACCTTCAGAAACTAAATTAATTATTTGAAAAATAATTGACATGTTTCAAGTGACGTAATTCCGTCAGTCTCCATTCCCGGATTTTATTGTGGGTTTATTTGATGACTTTTTCATTGATTTTTCTGTTGACTGCATGTATGCATATTTAAGCAATAAATGTATAGTTAAGCTATTACTGAACTATGATGGTTAATAAAGGCCATCGCACTAAAGCTGCATATTAGTGTTTTATGTCTTTATTTTTTCGCCAAATACGTTGCCAAACTCGCCAAATTATTAACTAAAACTCGCCAAATGGGCAATTTCTTTTATAAATAATTCATAAGCTGGTCGGTTGTTTGAAGGTCATTGTGTTAGAGCTGTATAATGGGTGTGTTTGTAGCTATATCTATTTTCTCGCCAAATTATTTCCCAAAACGCGCCAAATGAGCTAATAGGTTTTATGTATTTATTGTGAGGGAATTGTGATGACATTTATGAGTGAATTTTATAGCGTATTTTTCATTTTGGAATTTTAAGGCAATGAAACGGGATTTTATACTTGATAACGAGCGGGAACAATAACATAAGTTTATGATCCTATAACGGGTTATATGGTACACATATTTAGAACGATTTGATATTTTTTAATCCGTGCGAAGAATGGGTAAAAATTTGCTAGTTAGTAATAAAATAACCAATATTTATTGCTATTACTATATGACAAAGGCCTCTTTTCTACTAGCTAACAATTTCAGGCTCAACCAAGTTTTCGCTGGCGCGTGGAGCATAACATAAAAATCCAATGCGACATCCTAAATTTTCTTCCGATGGGGGGCCATGGTTAAACGAACCGTATAGCATATCTTTTTGCTTCGGTAAGTTTTTATGTACGTTACATAAATGAACTGAGCTGTAAAGGTGTTTTAGTGATAGGCTTACGAATGGGAAATAGCCCTCGTGTAGCTCTAGTGCGACGATAATTCAAACTAAACTAAACTAAACTACGAATGGGAAAATAAAGGGTTGGTATTTGTAGGTAATGAGGATTTTTAGTAAGCAAATTTTATTATTTGGGATGAATTTATTGCATGTTTGAATTATAGGTATTTTAAATGTTATTGGTACATTATATATACAAACAATACCAATGCATTTTTATCAAAGGTTATTGTTTCATGAAACAGGTGTGTCACAATTTCTTATATCATTGCAAAATGAAATGAATTTTTAAGTAGTTAAAAAACTAAAATAAATAAGTTTTTTTTAAAACAACAACAATACATTATCACATAATTACTTATTAGTTATTTCCGAAACTAAAATTTCTGCTTGATTTTGCTTCAAGGAGTCCTTATAAATATTGTAATATTAACACAAAGAATATAACACCTACATACACCACACAAGAACCCGCATAACTTAAATAGGTCAAGAAGTTATCGAGAAAATATACTCAGAAAAAAATAGGCTTTCTGTATTAGGTGGTCATCAATACTTAATTAACAATTGTCCCAAATGTGCAGTACATGTAAATCTAATTTTAACATATTTGATTAAATTTGTAAACATAGTTCTTTAAAATAAAAAAAAAAGGTCATGTACATAAAATCAGTTAAGTTGTCAAAATGCCCCGAGAAAGAAAAACAGGCAAAATTATAAAACAGTTTTTACTGCATAAGGGTTTACTTTTAATTTCGCCAGATTATATATGATTATGATTATATGAATTATATGAATTTATGATTATATGAATTTATAATTATATGAATTTTTTATAAAGTAAAATGGTTTGAAAATACTCTAAGATTACAAACTGTAAGATTTATTAAAAGTGAAGATTTTATATAATGTAGCAGATTATAGGCGAGTAAGTAACATAATTACAATTTCCAGGCGGATGTATACAACTCTATCCTTAGAGGGTTAAAAGTGTGAATTTACGCTATATGCACCATTCATGGGAAAATATACAACAAGATGTGGTTTGAGTTAGAGAAATAGAGTTGTGTGATACTTCCTTTAATTAATACTTTTGTCGTTATTAATTAAGATATGTAATTTTCAACGGCGCTTACTTTGAAGTGATGGCTCATTCTGTTTAACTATAAATCGGTTTAGCTTGTATATGCCATATGACAATGACCCCTCATTGTGGCCTTGTATCGGATTGGATCAAACGAAATCATTTATACACTAGATTTAATACCAACCAGATAAGTGAAAATTTAAGTTTTCCTCGAAATGAAATATTTCACAAATTTCGTGACAAGCAAACAATTTGGTTGAGTCGTAACATTAAAAAGTTATGTAACCTTATAGAGATTTATACATGTAGTTTTATCAATTTCCTAATAGTTAAGACTTTAATTTTAATTATAACAAACGTTATAAAATTAGTAAAATTAAAAACTAAGTCTAAGAAACTCTTAAGTAGAATGTATTTTATGAAATGTGTTTGATAGCTTAAAAAATTAGGGGTTAAAGTTTAGAAGAGATCAAAATAATTTAAAAAAATAACGTTAAATTAAAAATACGTTAAAAAATATTATTATTAAAGAATTAAAGGAGAAAATGAATTAAAAAAAAAAGAGAAAGATTTATATTACGAGTAAAGAGAATAGTGTGGTGCTGCCATCTACAGCATATTATATGTAAAAATTAATAGAAAAGAAGTAAAATACAGTTGTGTGGGATTTAAAGTTATTTTGTCATTAAAGTGAATTTTTAATTGTTGTTTTAAATGTGTTAACGTTAAAAAGTCTTGAAGTATTTAAGCAACAAAATACAGTTCAACAAATTTAGCAATTCTTTTTGAAAATTTAAATGAAGTGTTTTAAAAGTTTAGCTCAATATTAAATCACAGTTTTGTCAGTAACTAGGAACATAAATCACATTCAAAATTGTTATGTTATTTTTCTATTTTCTTTGAATTCTATGCTTTTGTAAAAGAACTCCAAGGAGAAAAGCACGTGCTTGCTTTTCAAGTTGTTTTACTTACTTGCTGTAGATCGGTAGATTGTTTTAATGTTTTAAAAAATTAAAAACAAGAAAGTTCTTTCATTTTTTCATGGCTTTAATCTTAGTAATAGAAGCGCAATAACTATTATTCATAAAAGAATTTCATTTCACGAATACTTTTAAGCGTTACAAATAGTTACCTCCAAACTAATAATTATATACTTAAAAAATATAGAGAAAAATAAATAATCAAAAGTTGAAAGATTTAAATTCAATGGCGAATTAATTGTTTTCATGTGCAATTTGTAGGATATAAATTTCTTTTCTAAACTAGAATTGGTTTAATCATTTTGCTATTTTATAATTTAAAATAACATAAAAAAACTCGTGCATTAACAAATGAATATATTTAACACGCGAAATAATAATAAAAAATTTTTAAATTAAAATCATGTTACTCAGTTAACTGTTAATTTGCAGTTATGCAAAATGTAAGATCTTTCAATTTAAATGTTGGGAACTTCAGGTGCGATTTCTAATTATTTTGATAAATATTGAAGAAAATGGTTTTCTAATGTTTCTCAAATGAAAGAAATAGTTAAGATGAATTGAAAGTAGATCTCTCCTTGAACTTTTATAATCGACGCCATATTATTGCATTATCGCTTTCATTATCTCAGCAATTTTTTTTTTTAAATATAAAATAACGAACGTGTTCCTTTTGTAAAGACTGTGTACTGGTTACTTGTTTAAAGAATATGCTAAAATAAATGGAAAGTTATCTACGAAAGTATTAAATATATTTTGTGGGTAATTTAAAAAAAAAAACTATTATTTTAATGGCTTGCCGTTTTAAAAGCCATTATTTTCCTTCGCTAAAATAAACGGAAAGTTATCTACCGAAGTATCAAATACATTTTCCGGATAAAGTTTTTTTTAACTATTAATTTAACGGCTTTTTTTCTTAAAAGCTATTATATATCTTGCTTATTACCTATTTACTTTCAGTAAGACATAAACAATTGAGCTAACAAAAAAGCAATAATTTCATTATATTATACCGACGAAATTCCAAAATCTGAATGCCGTTTTATTATTCGATAGCTTATCAGGAAGCCTACTCGGCATAGAGGATGGAGCGTCTGAATCCAAACCAGTGGGTCCCGGGTTCGAATCCGGGTTGGTAAGCTCATGGATGCTTATTTGTCAATAAACTGTTATTGCTTATGTGTTTGTCCTCTTCCTTTTTTGTGTAAGAAAAGGAGTCCAACCTCTTCGGAGGCTCTGGCTATTCGGTTATATTCGAGCAGTGGAAAAATAAGCCAGTAAGCAGAGTTGAAATATATAATACTTATTGAATTGAAAGAAAATCAGCTCGTTTTCAAAGTTTATAAATAATATCATCACAAAATTTTAGCGAAGTAAATAGCACTGAAAAAATATAGTAACATCTTATCATATGAAAATAATATAGGTCTAATATAGTAAATATCGCAATATCTGATAATACTCTATAGCACTTAAAAACTCGAGCTTATATACAGGGCTGGGTGACTACGTCATTAACAGCAACGTCCACCCCACGACGCTGTCCCAAACACAATCAAACCAAGACAAACTAACACCACGTAATCTCACAATTTGCATGAAAAAGATAATGTCAACACTGGCGACCATCTTCCGTGAGATATCCACGAATATAACAACATCAGGAATCCAACATTATGCAGCGTACCACGCGGAGCGACAGGCACGCGTGACGAAGCCATTACTACACCAGATGGAAGGCTATGTGCTTAAATACTCACTGAAATTGACAATGTCATACATCAAAAGAAAAGTCTTGGCATCTAGAAACTAAAAACACCAAAAGGTTTCCTTATGGGGAACCGGTGTGGGGAAACGTATGTGATTACATCACATTTTGACGGGTTTTTTTTACTTTATAACTTAACAAATAAGTTTTTTTCGGTAATTTCTCTTACGAATTTGTGTGTGATTTTAGACGAACTTTTTCTACTAAAATATTCCGCTAATTTGAAAAATGGTAGAAACTTGATTTTCCGTATTTCGGAAACTACAAAATATAAAAATTTGATCTTATGGCAAAATGATCTGTTTTGGGAATAAAAACAAATTCATGGATTTTTTCATATAGTCTTTCTGAACGCCTATTTGGAACATTTAATTTTTCGTATTTGGAACCCACTATACCTAAATATTTAATTTCGGGATCAAATTATACGTTATAGTGAGTTTAGATAATCAAAAGAAGTCTTTAATAGTTCTTAGTAACATACAAATCTGGATGCCATTTCGGAAAATTGTAGATATTTTAGTTTTTATACTTAAAAGGTTAAATTTTTACTTAAAAGGTTTTTTTTTACTTAAAGGATTATTTTTCTACTTAAAAGGCTTATTTTTGAAGCCATTGAAGATAAAAACTTGATGTTTGCCCGATGCCAAGGAGGCTTGGGCACATTCAATTAAATTTAATGGCAAAAATAATGGACCTCTAAACTGAAAACCAATTTCACAATATGTCTCACATCATAACCTGGGCATTTATACCGTTACTGGGCAGGAGATAACGCTGGCACAACTCCTGATTGGACACACGAGACTTACAAATGTGCAACTTCTTCTAGCGGAAGATCAGCCCATTTGTGTAATGTGTGATGTTCCACTAAGCGTTTACCATAACTCAGTCGACTGTCCAGCTGAGCAGGCCTAAACATTTTAACAAGAACTATCCATCACATTTGATCTCATCCCCATATCATGCTTTGTTTTCTTTTTTAGTTGATATAGGTTTTTATACTTTGATTTATATGTCTAAATGTTTTTAAGTGTCATGCCTCACTTTTAAACAAATTTTAACCTTTTAAATAGGAGAACCTAGAGTTTGGAGCAGTATGGCCCTCTATGCCAGTGCACCATTAAACCCAAAAATCCATCCATCCATACAAATCCTCTCCCATTTTACGAGATGAATATCAATATAAAGCATAAATTAACTTTTATATATAAACAATTTTACATTTAATTGAATATATATTAAAAGTTACACTAGTTCATCCATATCATTCTCATTTGAATAAGTGTTTTGATATTGCGCTAGGGAACATCCATACACTCGGATACATTGTAGTTTGTTTATTGAGAACTGAAGTTAGTTCGAGTGTATTCAGTAGTACATCTGCACTGTATAAGATGCTTTGCATATAAATGGAAATGTATCTTTCTACATTAATTTAGGTTTGATTTCATTATTATCGTTGTACCATCCACAATCCAGTAAGTCGGTCAACAATGGTATAAACATCTGTGCATTTTTCCACACAAATGCCTGATAATGTGCCGTTTAATATGAATCTTTAATGAATACATGTTGGAAGAAGCATCACTGGGGATGTGAGAGGAGTTGTATATGCACATATGTATAAATAATTTTTTTTTAATTCATTGGTCAAAATAACTTATAATTTAAACCTAAGATCAAGTTTTAATGTTGAGAGTTTCAAACTACGAACAATCAAATACATAAAACCGCCATTTTCTAAAATGGCGTCCAGAAGGTCTGTATAAAAAAATAATGAGTAGTTTTTTTAACCTCAAAAACGTCTAATTTGACCTTAAGATTTTTTTAGAGTTTAGTGTTTTCCAAAATATGGAAAATAAATTTTTCCGCCATTTTGAAAAATTTCGGATATCTAAGTGTGTCATACTCAAACAGATTATACGCCGGTCTAAAAACCGTGTATATTACCCATATTATACATTAACACATTTAGCATAGTGGTTAATGGTCACCTTTTAGGATGAGCAACATTTTTGACATTTTGTCTCTAATCTATAACCTTAGAAGAAATATTTATTCAAAATTATTCCGAGTTAAAACACATCTTTATTTTTCATAAAAACTCTCACCCGAAAAAAAACACACCACCTGAATATAATTGTTAAAATTAATCTTGATAATTTGATTAGATTTCTTTATAAAGAAATATTTTTCGAGCACGTGAAATACCAATATAACTATTGTTTTTTTTCAAAAATAAATCTGATAAGGAGAAGAATTTCGATAAATTATTTCTTACTTTCGATTGTAATTAACCCTTGATAATTTTCTAAAAAAACCAGAATTGTTTGCAGTTTGTTGTCACTAATGAGTAATATTTCAGCTTAAAGGACATACTTGTAGCGTTTTAATCACATTTGTCAAACTGTTTCACTCTACTTGAGAATAGAAAAAATATATAAATTATAACACTTGTAACGAAAATCGATCGCTCATTATTTTGTTTAATGAAAAATTTATATTTTGAAGTATCGATAAAGAATATAAGTTGTAGCTTTTATTCAAAATAATATATATGTTTTCACTATTTGTTTTAAAATTATATTTTGTAAACAAACAAAATTATGGAAGGTTTAAAACTTTTAACCAAAATTGAACACTCTTTTTATTAATGAAAAATTTAGATTTTAAATTATTGATCAAAAATATAAGTAGAAGATTTCAAAAATAATTTGTTCTTTCACATTATTTATTTTAATATTTCAAAATGGTATTTTGATTTAACCGCCATTGAAGACTGTTTGTTCTGATAATTACTAAAATTTATTAATTTATGGTAGTTTTAAAATGACAACTGAGCTTCAGTAAGGGTATCAGTAAGGGTACCACATCCCGTTTAGATGGATGAATTTAATACAATGAAAGGTAATTCTTTTTTTTAGGGGGGGGGGGGGGGGTGCGTCCTTTACTGGCAAAAGGTACGAAATAAAAATAGTTTATATAAGTGGTGTAAGTAAAAAAACAAATACGTAAACTAATTTGTTTCAGAGTTTGTTAAACTTTTAGTTATTTGAAAAATTTGTTTCTGCGAAATCTATAATTCTATAATGGAATTCGAATGGCGCATGTGTTCAAACAAAATACCTAAAAATATATTTTACTCTAATCTATCACTTTTAGAATTGAGGATAAGACCAATAGAATTTTTTTCTTTCCTATGTAAAATTAATTTCCACTGAAAAGAATAAAAGGATAATAAATAATTGCACAAGAACCTTTCTTTTTTAATGTGAAAATTTATCGCATATTTTTTAAAGACCCTCAAAATATATGCAGAATTTTGTGTAAAAATAAGTGGTAGTAAAAATATTTGGTACAGGTCCATGCACGCATATGGTATTAGAGTTTAGGGTAATAGTTTATCTTGTAAAAAACTCGTGACGTGCATCTCAAATTGATGGATTGAGGAATTTCGTTTTTAAAAAACGTAATAAAAATCAAATGTACTTCAAGTTTACGATTTGAAGTGGGAGGAATGCCTAAATCTAAACTGATGGAATAGCAAACATTTTTGAACATGTATTGGAAAAATAACTCCGTATACCAGAATAAAACAATATTCGAGTTTCCATATTTGTTTTTTAAACCCTCAATGATTGGATAATTTTCAAGAAAACGGTCATAAAAGAGCCTATATTTTTAATAAAAATTATATAAAAATATGAACAATATATACAATTTTTTTTCATTCGTTTTTAGCTTGTAATTTTTTTTAAAAAAGTAAGTTAATCTTATTGGTGTTTTAGTGGTGGAGTTAAGTTAGTTTTAATTTTATTGGAGCGTTCTACTAAGCACTCCATCAATTGGCATTTTAATTGGTGGATTTAAGTTAGTTTTAATTTTATTGGAGCGTTACTACTAAGCACTCCATCCCTTGGCATTTTAATTGGTGGATTTAAGTTAGTTTTAATTTTATTGGGGCGTTACTACTGAACGCTTCAGCCCAGAAATATAGGGGGGGGGGGGGGTAGGTACATATGTATTGCGGCTTGTGTGCTTGATCAGAGACCCGCTTATGAAGCCTTCGTTAAGTAAGACAGGCACAGAAAGAATTTTTACTGTTTTACTGTCACAGAGAAAGGAAGTACACCCAGGGCGAAGGCGGGATACAGCGCGCAGACTACTAGCGTAATGGTCCAAACCACTCGGCCCCGGAAATATAACGGGAGCTAGATATAAAGTGCGTAACCTCACCCCGTCATTTTTACGGAGGCGAGAAGGAAGGGGTCAAACTTTCAATGCCGTATTTTACCGATAAATGTCTTAAACTTTTCATTCGGAATTTGTGAAATTGATTTTTTTATTAAAGTAACGACTTTAGTCATGAGGGCGGGTGTCAAAAATGAAAATTGGGGAAATTGGGAAAATTGGAGAAATTTAGTAATTTTTTTAAAAATCGATTATCTTGTTAAAAATTTAAAGAAACTTGAAGTAGGATTACGGATAATAGAATAAAGGTATATTCTGTTTACCAATTTTAAATTATAGTTATCACCGATTTAGTTGATTGATTTATGCGCTCTTTATAAAACTAATTTATTTAGACCATTAACAAAAGTAAATATTATCACTATCTAAACATCTTACAAAAAAATATATAAATTAAATGAATTTTGATCTAACTATATGACTAATAAAATACTTAAGAACTATTAAAAATTTAATCGCTTAACGTTTAATTTTCAACAGTACAAAAAATAAAAAACACTTGGTGAAAGATCTATCCACAAACATAGCTAACTTTATTATCTAATGTTCACCAAAGAAATGCATTAAGGCAAGAATATTAAAATGTTTAAAAAAGATATTATTAGCATAAATCCGATGCTTGAGATAAAACACAAATATTTTGAAAAGTTTTCCTTCCATGAAATTCCAATATTAGCTATCTAATAAAAACTTTTCTTGGAAATATTTAAGATTTTTGTTTTTACGTGGTCAATTTTTTTTAACATCAAAATCTTTTCTTTGCTTTGTTTCTTTATTACAAAATCTGAAGTTTAAACATTTAATCATAAATATACAAGCATTAACATATTTTACTCTTCAAATATGTTTACCACATAAGCATTTTAAGGAATAAATTGTATTATGATTTAAAATCCTCTCACTAAGATATACAGACGTATAAACCCGTTACATGACTTTCAGGTTTTCCAGCAACAAACTTGACATTTAAAAAATTATAAAATTTATAATTTAATTAATTTTTAAACTTTAAAGTATGAAGCAGTCAGTCATAATAGTGTACTATAGAAATACAATTTAAAAAAATTTAAAGAAATTAAATGTTCAATTAAAATTTGATATCACGCAGTGAAACACGATTACACTTCAACCTATAATTGCGTATCCTTCAGAGGGTTAAACTAATATATGAGAGAAATGGCTTGTTTCCACTTGTCCCTCTTCTTGTCGTTTTTCGCTGTCCCCTGGACAATTGGTAAGCGGATTCAAGCCTTTATGAACTATGTGAAATGACTAGTTTAATATTTATGTAAAATATGAAGTTGCAGTAAAGTTGTAAAATATTTTAAACAATATATTTATATTTGGTGTTCGTTTTAAATTAGAAATATTTGTACATCCACACACGTAACAATTTTAATACAAATTTTTTTTTTTTTAATAAAAAGTTCCTTTTTCTTAAATTAAATTTTGGAGTCATCTAAAAAAACAAAAAGGCTTAAGATGTATTTTCACTTTTAAGATATCAAGTTTTGAAAAAAATTGACTTTGAGCGAAAAACAAATGTATTTTTCTTTTTTATTTAGAAATTTGCTTACTTTCAGTATGTATACTTATTTCTCTTTGCAAAAGTTTTGTTAAAATAAAGAGTTTGTAGTTGGAATAGAAGGTATAAAACAAGTTGTAATTATGAAAGAGAAAAACTCGACGTGGGGAAAACAAAATGCATTTTTTAAACAATAAAAAAAACATTGATTTTTTAAAGAATGTGTAAAGGATTTTTGCATTGTACTTCTTTTGCATAAACATCTATACCATTAATGTATGCGTGTGTATCTATTTGTCTGTTTGTCCAGATAATTAGATAGGACAGTAAAACATTTAATAAAATTATATCCATCACAAGAAATAGTTTTGATGTTTAAACTCGTCTTTACAGTATGTTCCAAATAGCAAGTTTCAAAAGAAATAAATGTGATTTCTTAAAATACGTCAAGTTGCTACTTTTTAGACAAGATTTGTTCAACGCGTTTATGTAACCTTTTGTTATAAAAAAGGGACTTTAATTTGACGTTTGCAGACCCCTTTCTTCGGTAGGATGAATTGACGGTAATTTTTCAGTTGAAGAGTTTCTAAAAAGCGTTTTCTGTGTTTGGTCTCGAAACGCATATTCTGTAATACATATTTTATCACTGGTAACAAATGAGAATTCTAAAAGAAAAAATCATTTCAAACCATTTTTGTATATATATTGCAAAGGGCAGTATTTTCAGATGAAATATGTATTTTATATCCAGAACATACTAGATAATTACTAAAACCAACACATACAATTGCTAACACAATACCATTTCTGTTTTCAGTTCATTTAACGATAATGCAGAAGGATATTAAAAGTTTACAGTTAATCTTATCACCCTACACACAGAGAGAGGAGCATCTTCAGAATAATATCGGACCCTATCCCGCGCCTTTAAATTACTTCCGTAGGCTGATGTACAAGTGCATTTATTGCCTTTATG
The DNA here is from genome assembly GCA_019343175.1 of Oedothorax gibbosus. Lineage (NCBI taxonomy): Eukaryota > Metazoa > Arthropoda > Arachnida > Araneae > Linyphiidae > Oedothorax > Oedothorax gibbosus. The sequence goes on from CM033279.1 coordinate 31,482,621, forward strand.
TAGCACAAAGTTGCATGCCTGGAACATGGTGTTTATAAAGAACGAATGTTTGCGGTTTTTGTTTCTCTTAGCCACCATTACGATGTCCGTATGTACTATATCAGGTGTACGAGCCTTAAGAGTGGTGTCCACTGGCTTCCTGATACCTTGTCAGGGGATGTGATGCCGTACGATTGTGAGACGTTTTGACGTGGCCTGGAAAGAGCTCTGCTGTTTCTTGAGCACGGTGTGTTGTAGCTTGAAGCGGTCTCTTAAGCTCAATACCACCTAGATTTGAAGGACGGCGAACTAAGATGCTTGACATCATATTAATGGACCGATTCTGTGGTTTCGACCAATGATCGTCCGTAACTCAATCCGTAACTCGTCTTGTCTTTGAGATAAGAATATTCAAGCAAATTGCTGGTTAAATACTCAAACTCGTTCTATTAGTGTGACGTTATATTGCTTAGTTCTTCGGCCTTCTAATATAGGTGGTATTGATAAGCTAAGCACACACGGAGATACAGGACCAGGGTCCATGTGAACGTTCACCATACATCGCCACTCTTTATCCAAAACGTTACCGAAAGCCTTTTCACTCGTTGGTTGCGTTGGGTGCCTACTCAGGTGTCTGCTCGTCACCTGACTGTGGTCAGGGCCCGACTTACAACTTTAGGGGCTCAGGGCACGAGCAAATTTGGGGGCCCCAAAACATACCTCGATAAAATATTTGCGTGTACTTTCCCTACAGTGTTTACCAAAAAAAATAGCTGAATTAATTAGCTTGGAAAGCATGCTCAATCCCCCCAAAATAACTAATTTTTGTGAATTGATTAATTCAGATTTTAAACACAATTTCATCGTCAACTTTTGTTCATGAATTTAATATTTTTGCATACTTCATATTAAAAAGTTTGGGGCAGTTGTATTGAGCATAAATGTTCATGAAGAAAATTTGGGAGCCCCCTTAAAGTGGGGGGCCCTGGGCACGTGCCCCGTTTGCCCAGCCGGAAATCAGGCCCTGACTGTGGTTCTAAATTACGACGCCCGTCGCCAATAGCCCTCGTGTAGCTCTATAGTGCGACGATAATTCAAACTAACTTAAACTAAACTAAACTAAACTAAACTAAACTAAACTTACTTAACTAAACTAAACTAAACTAAACTAAACGAAACGAAACTAAACCTTTTCACTCGTTAGTGATTGGTTTTGTGTACCGAAGTGATGCAAATACGTCATGATGGGCAGAGCTTATATGTTACTTGTGCACACAAAAAGAATTGCTGACGAGTGAAAATGCTTTCGGTAACGTCTTGATGAAGAGTGGCGATGTTTGGCAAAGGTTCACATGTCCTGTCCTTTCGTGTCTGCCTAGTGTTATAGACTTAGAAAAGATCATATTTAGTTTTCTTTAAAAACGAGTTCGGTAATTAATTCGAAAATCTTATTACATGACTCTTAATGTCTTATATTTATCTTTTATTTATGTAGAGGACAATGGTGAATTGTGGACCGTTCTAATGGTCATAGCTATATTTTTGACAATTTCTCTCTTCCTCTTTCTGCCGAATATTTTACAGTATATGTAATATCTTAAAGCTAGTGAGGGTATATAAGTATTTGGCTAGAAATTAATAGAGATCCTTAACAGACGAGGTCATACTTTGCCAATTATGGAAAATATTTTCGGAATTAGGAAACAAGCTTCGTGTGTTCTCTTAATAGTTTATTTGATTTTTCCAAGTAATCAATCAACTATTGGAAGGTTGTTCTTGAGTTTGGTTAACATTTTGGATCTCGATGATAGATCATCGAATAGGGATTCTGAATTTGATAACTAGATACTCTAATGAGAAAAACATAACGAGTAACAGCCGATGTATGCCAATAAGGCCTAGAGCACCGTTGGGTTAGTAAGAGGTTAAAAGAACCGGTTTAAAAATAAAATATTCTTTCCATTCACATCCCTATTTTTCTCTTATCTTGTTTAAGCATTAAGCACGCACCCATATATTCACGTTTTACAATCCGACGATAAACTTTTACTGGCCAAGTCCTATCAAAACGCACCCAGCGAGAGAATAGAATTATGCGAAAATATGTATCCCCTCGTTTAAACATCCGCCAAGTTCGGACAGAATCAAAACCAATTACTACAACTTCATGCCGATGTTCCGAACTCGGCCATTTTGGGGAGAGGGGGCGCTCGATTTTAAGTGGTTTCGTTTGGCGATAGAAAGTTTTGGATCGTCCTTTCTGTCTTGAAGTATGCGTCGCGTTCGCCGTTTTAGCTTGAAATGTGCGACCATTAAAGACTGAGGGTGGTTATGCAGAATGGTACAAAGTGATATAATATTTTGGAGGTAAATTTACTTTCAGAAGTGGAATTTGGTTGCTAACTAACAAGGGCCAGTTGTGGACCAGGAAATATATTGGAATTATTGCGTTCTTTAACTATTCCAATAGGGAGAGGTGAAATAAAAATATCTCGATAAAAATCGATATGTTTAGAGTTTGATAGAAGTAATTCTGAACCAGAATATGCTCGTAATTAAGTTCATAAATTTTTTTACCCGGTAACAGATCCGATCGTTTAACTAATGTATTAATTTGGAACTTTTAGAAGATTTGAAAGATTTTTGAAGAAGAAAAACATAAAGTACAAAACGAATACGATTTTAAAAAGTTGTTACTGAAATGATCTATATTGAAAATTTAAAACCGTTTCAATGGAACAATACCTAAATAATTCTAATATTTGTTAATAGCTTTGGCATTCGTATTAATGAATAAAAAGTTTTGTTAAGAGATTATAGGATCGATATAAGTTACGCAATAACTGAAGTTTAATATGAGTGATGCAAGTGAGTAGTAAAAGTTTAAATATCATATTTGCAACTCGTCCCTAAATATCTTACTCGTCCTTAAATATCTTACTCGTCCCTAAATATCCACTCGTCCCTAAATATCTTACTCGTCCCTAAATATCTTTGTACTTCATAATCATTTTCATTTTAAGGGCATAAAAGCATTAGTTTTTATGAATTGTTCCAACGTTACACGCCACTATTTTTTTGCCTTATTTAAGCAGTCGTTTTTAAAAAATAATTGTCGAAAACTTTTTTTTGCCATTTTGAATAATTGACTTTCATTTCAATAGCTTCAGTAGTTTTGGCACGTACGAAAACTGTTGTAAACTTATCACATTTTATTCGGACATTTCATTGTTTCTTTTCGAGGGCATTCAAATACTTTTAAAACAGTAAACAACCGCGACACTTTAAAAAAATAAGTTTACCGTAGCTGTAACAGTTGAGTAAGAATGACTCAAGGGGTTTACAGAAAGAACAAATGTTTCTAAATGCATTCAAAGTTTTTATCTAAGAAATATCAAGCCAAAATATTTATTATAAGATTTTCTTTAAAACAATGAATTTTTTTGGACAATTTATATGATGAAATCGTTTTTTTAATCAGAGTCTGTATGTTATTGGTTATAAAGAGTTATGTTATTTTAATGGTTGTTTTTCCATTAATTTTAACATCCATATGTTAACGTTTTTACTTTAAGTACCAAGGGCTGCTCGAAACCAGGCAAAGGGCAGCATGCTATGGAGTCAGCTGAAAGAATTGTTAGAAAATTAATATAAAATAATAAAGATACAGGTTAGGATAATGTCTAAAGAAGTAAGTATAAGCAGTAGAGTAGTATTTAGTATAAAAGTAAGTACTAAAAACATATTTGAAAATTAAGTATAGTTAGATTATTTAGATAAGTCAACATTAACTTACATAAGTTATGCACACATTAGCTATTTTTTAAAAATTACTTTTCTTAATATTGTATAAAAAATGAACACCAAAATAACGGTAATTTTTTTATTTATCTTCAAAATTTTGAATTTCTATGTTTAAAATTCATCTTGTAACCTAAAACTTGTACCAACGGTTCGTTTCTGCTGGTATTTCACTAATAAAGGGACTGTCCAGTGAATTAATTTAGTTTCGGGTCATTTCGCAAGCGAGGCGAGGAAGACAAGATGAAATGGAGTTCAGTTGAGTTAGCAAACTGCTTCTCGAGTGGGACAGATTCGTTCTGGGGCGTGAAATTAGCCAACGTCATCCTACGTGTTTGGGAGACATTTTGTGGTCCAGAGATTCGTTTGTATTGTTAGATGATCATTCTGTCTAACTGCTTCACAGATTGGAGATAGAATGCGAGTTTTAATGTGACAGATGCAAACAAAGTTTGGTGTCTACAGGGGTTGAAGCTCGATTGTCATTTAGTTTACTATGTTAGAGTGTTTTGTCTTTGTGTTGTGTTGTAATGACTTTGGAGGAAACTTTTGTGCTCTGAATGCGATATTTGGAATATTTTGGGACGTAGTTCTCTGTTTGAATTTAGTAAAATTGATTATAGTATGACACTGATTACAAAAGTTTTTATGAAAAAGTTAAATACAATGAGTAAATAATTAATTTTAATAATTATTGATATAGCTAGATACTACAATTTTTCTTTACAAGAAAGCGCATAAGTAAAACATATTCCAGTTAATCATAATTTAACCCATCACTTAAGTTAAAATAAAGAGTGGTATATGCAGCTTTAAATTATTAATTTTAAATTTACACCTTTGTTTAGAATGCAAAATATCGAAGCTTTTAAAAAAACAATATCTCTTCGTATCTTTCAAAAGCTCAAAGTATAATGATGTCGTAGTGGGAGTGATGATCATTTAAATTGTGTAAATAAAAACTATAATTTTCAGAACCATTCCGAATTTCCTTAAAAATAAGATTACAATAAATTATTATATATTAAAAAGTGAAATTTAACGTGCACTTAATTATTACTGAAAATGTTGCATTGCAAAAAATAAATATCGTGCAATTAGTTTGTTAAAAATTAAAATTTAGATACAAATAAGACATTATTTACCATAGCATTTTTAAAGGTATAAATTGATTCGCAAAACAAAAGTTTTATAAAATTTAAAACATACAAATGCCGTTTTTAGAAAGCTTTTCATAGTAACAGAATAAATTTCGTAAAAATTCGAGGTTTGCATTTATATTTTAGCCCTACTTTGATGTATTTGGAATGAAATATAAAAGACGATATTTATATCAAGAGATGTAATTGTAGCGGTTTTTCGAATGCTTTTTAAGATAAAAGCTTTCAATTTAGTTTTTCACTAAGAGCAACGACGAAAATATAAAAAAGCTATGGAATTCCAAATTCTTTTATGTACGGATCTTATTCATTTACAGAAGAAAATCTATTTTTTAGGGTGAATTGAAGTTAGGCACTAATGATCTGAGACAACTCCATTTCAAAACAGAGAAGTGCTATGAAAAATGTTTGTACAAATGAAAATTTCAAGAATTTCATATATACAAATAAAAGCTTTTGCTTTTTATAATTTTATGTTATACTAGATAACATTTTCGTTTCAAATTTGTTTTTTTCATTTCAATGTGATGTTGATTCCCATACCTGGGAGAAAAGGGCTAACGTGGCAAAGCAATACTTCTGAGGAAGTTGTGATTCCAAAACTAACGCATTAGCTCTATGGGACTGACAATCCCTCTTAAGCATTTAGTTCTGAATAATGGCGTTTTAATACTAATTATTCCCTTTTGAAGAGATTTTTTATTGTCTGATTTTTAAATGGTTTTTAAAAATCAATTCGTTTAATCATATTTTGAAGGTGATGGATAGTGTTAATGTTACATGTTGATGTGAAATGTTTTATTCCTTTTTGAGAAAGAACAATATTCTTCGAAATACAAAGAAATTGAATGCTGTTTTTTTTAGACATACGGGAATGCTTTTGCGTGGAAGCAGTTCTAAGTGACAGCTTCTGTTACTAACTTGTTTTATTTAATCGAGCAATTGAAATTCGGTGCTCATGATATTCATGATTTCATAAAAAAAAAATAAAACAACGTTTGATACTTAACAACAACAAAATATCGAGTAACAAATTTTGCATAACACAGCAGTCTGATTATTTTCGGTAACACACGAATTTAATAAGTATAAAATAAATAAGCCATGTAAAAAAGCTTGAGTCTAAAATCTACAAGAATAGTTTAGTTATCTCTTCTAGAAATTTTATTGTTTCTGGCGTTAATTTTCAAAAAAATAATAACTTTGAATATATTTTTCGTTTACTACACAACACTTGAGATATTTAATTTTATTAGTTTTGTATGGGATTAACGTTTTTATACACTGCTCAAAACATTTAGGGGAGCGCATGGTTTAAACCCTTTCACCCTTTCAATGATTCCATTTGGAATCATCGGCTTGCGATTTTTTTCTCTCTAATTTAAGCTCGCACTTATTTATCGTTAGATGGAAGAATCACGTCTTTTGAAGAATTAAATAATGTTTGTTTTAATTAAGTGAAAATGTTAAAAACATGGTAAAATAAAATTTACTCCCAAACAATTTTATGAAAAAAATTGACCCTAAATTCCTCATGATTGCATTCTTAGATGTTAAAAATTGATTTTAACTTTTTTTAACAAATAAAGTTTTGAAATAATTATTGTTATAATTTATTCAAAAGTAATGATTCCAATTTTTTCCCATTACATTTTAGTTTAAAAAATTAAGATTTTTTTTCTTTGTTTTTTACCATTTCATTTTGGATGCATAATTAATCTATTTCCCAAATTTTAGATTTTTAGAATAAAAAATAAAAAAGTTGTAACTGAAAGGTTTAACAAAAGTACGCAAAGTGCTCCCCTAATTGTTTTGAGCAGTGTAGTAAGTGCTACACATTAGTCATTGCCAATTACGAAATTAATTTCGAACCACAGTCAATTAACAATAAAAAATAAATATAATTGTAACAGAAAACAACTGTTTCATAAAATACACGTATTTAAGACTAAATCCTTTCGATCCTTTTTTCGTTACACTGGTCTAGCATTTTTAGCCTACTTTTCTTTTTTTAATTCGAAAGAATTAAAAAAAATGAAAAAGTAGGTATTGACATGCGGTCGATGTCCGTCTGTCTGTCTGTCCGTACCCCCTTCCAAAATCGGTTCTATCCATCGGATCTTAAAAATTCTTTTTTTGTTAGAAAGCTATGACCTCAGATACCCAACTTTCATACTTTTTGTCCGTCTGTCTGTACGTCCGGACGGACATAAATCTACTATCTGTTGGCGAATTTCCCATTGAATTAGCATTGAAATTCAATTTTGAGTCATTTAAGTCACTGTAGGTATTGAAATGCGGTTGATGTCCATCTGTCTGTCTGTTCGTATGTCTGTCTGTCTTTCCGTCTGTCTGTCTGTCTGTCCGTACCCCCCTTCCAAAATCGGTTCTATCCATCGGATCTTAAAAATTCTTTTTTTGTTAGAAAGCTATGACCTCAGATACCCAACTTTCATACTTTTTGTCCGTCTGTCTGTACGTCCGGACGGACATAAATCTACTATCTTTCGGCGAATTTCCCATTGAATTAGCATTGAAATTCAATTTTTAGTCATTTAAATCACTGTTGCCAAATCAACAATGGCATGAGAAACTTTATTTATTTAAACATATTTGAAGCAAAATAATATTTTCATGAATCAGTTTGGAATGACGTCATAAAATGTAGCACAATTTGGTTCTTTGATTATTCATTAATTATCTACCAAGAAAGCGGCAAGGCGTACTTTTGCATGCAATTATGCTTAGTTTTAATTTACATTTCTTATTTTTTAATGCAGTTCGGAGTAGTTTCATTACTTTTGTTATCAATAAATATTTAATTATTCTTCGAACTACAAATAAATCACGAGCAGATGATAAATAATATTTAATTAATTTACGAAAGAATATTAAGGAAAATAGTTGATTTTGGCTTTTAGAAGTTTAAATTATAGCTGGGTGCTGTGTTTCGATTTTTTTCTAATGTGTATAAATCTAGTGTAGAAACGGCTGTTGATGATATTTACTTTAGGAACCTAGTTTTTTTCCCGATTAGAACTTCAGTAAGTATTTAAGTAACAGGAAAGTAGGCTATTTTAGTTCTTTATGAACTTCTTGTTTTTTCCCAGGAAATTTTTCCCAACACTATTTTATCAAAAAAAAATTCCTTTTAAAAGAAGATCAGTTTTGTACTTCATTTTTACATGTGACGGCAACGTTTACTGACGATATTTGTATAGGTTAGTTTAATATGAGTGTACAGTCCCTTTCCTGTAAAATATTAATTACCGGATGATATCGTACCGTTTTGTTACTTAAAATTGATTTGTTTTTTATTTTTATATTATCCAATCAATTACCGATTTATTTGACATATATAAAACAGCATTAATTTAGAAAAGCATAAGTTTATTAAGTTTTAAAGTAAAGTGAAATTAATGTTAGTAAAAGTAAATATTTATTTGAGCCACCTTTACCCGCTATCAAAGCTTTAAAATCTGCGCGGCATGCTATCAATGCAATACTGTACTGTATCCTGCATTTGAGGATGATGATTCCACACATAAATAATCTTATAATAAATAATTAATATAAATTAATCTTAATCATAATTATCATAAAATAAATACAAATATGTAGTCTACAACAATTCTTTTAAATAAAAAACAATAATATTGTAGTTTAAATAAACCATTATTGCATAAAACTCTTAAGAAACATAAAATTACTAAAAAAATACAGTGCGTCTAATAATTTGTCCAGGGACTGTATGTAATATTTTCATACCAATTTGATAAGCAGCAGGTTCCCAGCAATACAGCCAGACAGAATTAAAATATTTTTCTTCGAAAAAGCAATAATTATTTCTTATTGTTTGCTGTAGTTATTTGCATTTTGAAGAATAAATATGTAATATTACTCACATTTAAATCGAAGCAAACTATTTCATATCAACTTGCAACTTTGAAACTGTTCCCCTTCAGAACCAAAAAATAATTGATTTTTAAGTATCATTTAAAAAAACAATGAATAAACCTCACCGAAAGGAATATTTCGTAAGATGTCCTCATTTCGTAATTGTCCAAATAAATACTTACATTTAAATGAAAAATAAGGTATTTTTCAATTAAAAAAATAGAGCGCCTTCTGCTTCTTTTAATACAAGTAATATGAATCATGAAACAATCTCATTGTGGTACACATATTAGACGTCATTCCAAACGGATTTTTATCGCAAAAATAATTTTTCCTTAAATTTTTATTTAATACTAGCAAATAAATACCCGTACTTCGCACGGACTAAAAAATAAGTTTTAATTATCCAAGAATATGTACAATTTAATCCATTATAGGATAATAAACGTGTGTTGTTATTCCCGCTCGTTATAAAGCATAAAATACTCTTACTAATATTACCTTAAAAATAAAAAATAAAAAATACGCTATAAATGCACTCATAAAAGTCATCCTAATTTTCCTCACAAACATATGAAACCTTTTAGATCATTTGGCGCGTTTTTTGAAAGAATTTGGCAAGAAAAGAGATATAGCTACAAACACTCTTATTATACAGCTCTACCACAATGGACTTCGAAAAACAAACCAGCTTATAATTAAAAAAAAAAATATTATTTGGCGCGTTTAGATAATAATTTGGCGAGTTTGGCAAAATATTTGGCGAAAAAGTGAAAACAAAACCCTAATAAGTAGCTCTAGTACGATGGCCTTGAACGCGTTTTTGGAAAGAATTTGGCGAGAAAAGAGATATAGCTACAAACACTCTTATTTTCAGCTCTAGCACCATGGCCTTCGAACAACAAACCAGCTTATAAATTTTTTTAAAAATATTATTTGGCGCGTTTGGGTAAGAATTTGGCGAGTTTGGCAAAATATTTGGCGAAAGTGAAAACAAAACCCTAATATTAAGCTCTAGTACGATGGCCTTTAACAACCATCATAGTTATAATTCAAGGAAGTAGCTTAAATATGCACATTTTTGCAATCAACAGAACCCTCAATGAATAATCCATCACCTAAACCCACAATAAAATCCCGGAATGGAGAATGGACGGAATTACGTCACTTGAAACATGTCAATTATTTTTCAAATTTAGTTTCTTAAGGTAATGGCAACAGAATAAAATAAACATTTTCAATTTTAAATATTTTCGTTAAAAGTTTTATTTAATTTTTTCAGCAGATGGCATCAGGAAAGTAAAAAAATAATCGGATTTGAGCGAAAGTGGTGTATTTTTTTTAGAATATTCGAATTTTCTCTAAAAATAGAACATTTTGAGCTCTGAAAGTTCAAAATCTGTAACTCAAGTATGAACTACACATTTGTGCCAAGTTACGAGTCAAACAAATGTCTAGTTTATGAGTCAATATTTTCGTTAAAAGTTTTATTTAATTTTTTCAGCAGATGGCATCAGGAAAGTAAAAAAATGATCGGATTTGAGCGAAAGTGGTGTATTTTTTTCAGAATATTCGAATTTTCTCTAAAAATAGAACATTTTGAGCTCTGAAAGTTCAAAAATCATAATCTAAGTATGAACTACACATTTGTGCCAAGTTACGAGTCAAACAAATGTCTAGTTTATGAGTCTATAAGAGACATACCCACAAACAAACAAACAAACAAACAAACAAACAAACAAACAAACAAACAAACACACACACAAAACTTCATTTTTAGCCTACTTTTCTTTTTTTTAATTCGAAAGAATTAAAAAAATGAAAAAGTAGGTATTGACATGCGGTCGATGTCCGTCTGTCTGTCTGTCTGTCTGTCTGTCCGTACCCCCCTTCCAAAATCGGTTCTATCCATCGGATCTTAAAAATTCTTTTTTTGTTAGAAAGCTATGACCTCAGATACCCAACTTTCATACTTTTTGTCCGTCTGTCTGTACGTCCGGACGGACATAAATCTACTATCTGTCGGCGAATTTCCCATTGAATTAGCATTGAAATTCAGTTTTGAGTCATTTAAATCACTGTAGGTATTGAAATGCGGTCGATGTCCGTCTGTCTGCCTGTTCGTATGTCTGTCTATCTGTCTGTCGTCCGTCTGTCTGTCTGTCCGTCTGTCTGTCCGTACCCCCCTTCCAAAATCGGTTCTATCCATCGGATCTTAAAAATTCTTTTTTGTTTGAAAGCTATGACCTCAGATACCCAACTTTCATACTTTTTGTCCGTCTGTCTGTACGTCCGGACGGACATAAATCTACTATCTGTCGGCGAATTTCCCATTGAATTAGCATTGAAATTCAATTTTGAGTCATTTAAATCACTGTAGGTATTGAAATGCGGTCGATGTCCGTCTGTCTGCCTGTTCGTATGTCTGTCTATCTGTCCGTCCGTCTGTCTGTCTGTCCGTCCGTACCCCCCTTCCAAAATCGGTTCTATCCATCGGATCTTAAAAATTCTTTTTTTGTTTGAAAGCCATGACCTCAGATACCCAACTTTCATACTTTTTGTCCGTCTGCCTGTACGTCCGGACGGACATAAATCTACTATCTGTCGGCGAATTTCCCATTGAATTAGCATTGAAATTCAATTTTGAGTCATTTAAATCACTGTAGGTATTGAAATGCGGTCGATGTCCGTCTGTCTGCCTGTTCGTATGTCTGTCTGTCTGTCCGTCTGTCTGTCTGTCCGTACCCCCATTCCAAAATCGGTTCTATCCCTCGGATCTTAAAAATTCTTTTTTTGTTAGAAAACTATGACCTCAGATACCCAACTTTCATACTTTTTGTCCGTCTGTCTGTACGTATGGACGGACATAAATCTACTATCTTTCGGCGAATTTCCCATTGAATTAGCATTGAAATTCAATTTTGAGTCATTTAAATCACAGTTGCCAAATCAACAATGGCATGAGAAACTTTATTTATTTAAACATATTTGAAGCAAAATAATATTTTCATGAATCAGTTTGGACTGACGTCATAAAATGTAGCACAATTTGATTCTTTGATTCTTCATTAATTATCTATCAAGAAAGCGGCAAGGCCTACTTTTGCATACAATTATGCTTAGTTTTAATTTACATTTCTTATTTTTTAATGCAGTTTGGAGTAGTTTCATTACTTTTGTTATTAATAAATATTTAATTATTCTTCGAACTACAAATAAATCGCGAGCAGACGATAAATAATATTTAATTAATTTGCGAAAGTATATTAAGGAAAATAGTTGATTTTGGCTTATAGAAGTTTAAATTATAGCTGGATGCTGTGTTTCGATTTTTTTTCTAATGTGTATAAATCTAGTGTAGAAACGGCTGTTGATGATATTTACTGTTAGGGACCTAGTTTTTTCCCAATTAGAACTTCAGTAAGTATTTAAGTAACAGGAAAGTAGGCTATTTTAGTTCTTTATGAACTTCTTGTTATTATTATAGATGTTATGTTATATAATGGCTTAGTGGTAGTGCTTCACAGTGTCACGCCACAGGTCCGGGGATCGAATCCCGGATTGGGCGAGGTTGACCCATCCTTTCAACCCTTGAGTGGGTCGATAAAATGGTTACCAAGCATGCTTGGGAACTAAACACTGGGGGTTCCGCGTGAGGCTGACCACCTTACCGGGACATATGCCTAGCACCCTAGGTCACGAAAGCTGAAATGGGCACGGCAGGCCTTGGTCCAGTAATGGGCTGTTGCACCGAGGAGTAGGAGAGATGTTATAGATAAATACCAATGAAAAATTATCCATAATAATGGTTTTATATGTATCTATGTATTTTAATCTTGATGTTAATAATTTAGTGTTTTTTTGAAGTTTATTATTAATAAAAAATATACTTTAAGTATTATTAAACTTGTAAACACGATGGCGTAACGGTTAGTGAATCTACCTCCTCCCAGAATTTCTTTACGGCTTGGGTACGTCATGCTCACTCAGTCATTCACTGTTCTGGGTTAATAAGTGAGTACCAAGCTTGCTTGGTAAGTTAAATGAGGATTCATCTTTGAACTGACCACTCGGCATTTATAGTCGCTTTCTAGTATTATCATTTTAAGTCCGAAGGCTACAGAAAAGCAATAGGGGCCCAGTACTCAATTCAAAAGGTGGTATTATAGAGCCTGTGCGCTGTAACGGGTGCGGGTTCGATTCCCGCCTTCGCCCTGGGTGTATATTCCTTTCTCTGTGACAGTAAAAAATTCTTTCTGTGTCTGTCTTACTTGACGAAGGCTTTATAAGCGGGTCTCTGATCAAGCACACAAGCCGGAATATATATGTACCTACCCACCTACCCACCTAGAGCCTGTAAGCTAGCTTCATTTATCATATGAAATAAAAAACATGTTAAAAATAGTCGATGCAGCCGTAGTAATTTGGCTAAGAAAATAATTTTTCCCCTTTAGATTAACACAGAGAGAAGACTCTTTCGGAGACTCGGCAACCAACCATTCCCCTCTTAAGAAATTGTCTTCTAAATGTCACGCTGCTGCAGCATGAACTAAATGAAAATATTAAATTTTCATTAATAAAATTTTTTAGATTAATTAATTGCCGAAATGATCAATAGTGATTAGTCCAAGTGAAAGGAACCAGCAGTAGTATAGAATGAAAAATAAGACAACCTAATTTTACAAAATACATCGTTTATTTAGGTAACAAAAATATATGGGGATACATCCAATAAACAAATATTAATCAAATATGACCTTAAGTTTTTTGCGACAGGAGGAAGGATAATATTTAAAATATAAAATGAAATTTTATACTAATTTAATCCTATACTACTTTAGTTAAAAAAAATTAGCTAACAATAAAACTTTGCTGCCCGACGAATAATTTGAAATCAAATGGTGAAAAAGGGATTTTTAGACTCACTACTTCTCTTGTATCTACTACTGGGGTGTTGGTCACTATTGGTCCGATGACGGGTTATTCATGGGCGTAGGTTCGCCGGGAAATGTCCTGGGATGGTAACGGTGTGCATGGCGGCCTGGGTGTACGGTGACGGTTGTCCTGGGCGTCGTCCTTGTAGTAGATTGACAGCGTAGTGGTTCGGTGGTGGCTGTCCTGTAGTTCGGAGGACTTCGGTGACAGCGTGGATATCGTGGGTATAGTGCTCGCGATGACCGCTTAGAGACGATGGGGTTCAGTGGCACTCTGGAACAATGGGCTGGCTCTGGAACAATGGGCTTGACATCAGCATAGTGTTCCGCTGGGACGAGACTCGCAAAGACCGCGTAGTGGCTGGCTGAGGACGTTGTCAGCCCAGTCTACTTTGGCTATGGAAAGTTTTTTTTTGTTCCCTCCGTTTGTGTGGAGACATCGGGTCGCTCTCGTTCTCTTGGTTTTTTGTCAACCTCCTTACTTCCCCATCACTTGGTTTCTCTCCAATTCACCCAAAAGTTTCTCATCCTTTCTCTCTCCATCTTCACGATGGGCGTTACTTATATTTTGTATAGTGTCCTCATTGGACATCACCTCCAGTTACCACCCTTGTGGGATGTCCGTTTTGCCATGATTGGTCAAAGTGGTTCCTTGACCGTGAATCCTTCTCCCAATCCTCGTGCCTGTGAAAAATCTTCCCCAACGCCGGCTTTCCAGGAATCCTTAATTGGACTCCCTGCCGCGGCAATCGTAAAACTGCCTCCCTAGTCTAGGCAGCCTAAAATTTATGACCCCTATGTTGGCGACAGTGGTCTGCGAGAAATCCCTAACAATCAAGTTTTATGACCCTAATGGTTTTTTTCTGTCCAGTTCCCACAACAAGACCTATTTCACCAACATTTTCAAACAAGTGATATTGTCGGAATTTCTCATAGTCCGACATAAATCTTCATTTACTAAATTAAAATAACAGAGGTAAAATGAGATGGAGATGCTGACAGGAGAAAAACAATACAAATTACAGGTTTACAAGTGAAGCTGTGATCGCTTCATTTATGAACCCACCGAATATATTCCATGAGAAACGTTAATAATTTTAAAGAAAAATTATAAAAGAAAAAAATTAAAGAGTTTTTCAAATATCTATACAACCCCTGGCAAAAAGTATCCGATCATCGAAAGCAGTGCCTCGATACGTTCACATCAGTCGTCATTTTTTACAATTTTAATATTTTTTTCAAACCTTTGAGGGGTTTTTGTGAAATATGACTAAATTAGTCAAAGAATATTAAATATAAACAGAAAATAAAATTATAGTTAAAAATTTTCACGAGAAAATACATTGAATCGTGAAGGGAAAAAGTTTCCGATCATCCCTTTGCGGGGAAAAAAATATTCGATCGCAAGCAAACGCAACGTATTTTAAGTGATATATGCAATTTTTTTTTTGCTCGGCGCATCTAAGTAAACAGTATAAAAGGTTGAATCGTAGTTTGACAGTTAAAACTAGTTTCGCATCAGCGGAAGTATGGCTCAAAAGAAAGAAAGAATTGTCACCAAAAGAAAGAATCAAATCGTCAAAAGAAAGAATTGAAGACCTAAAACTTTTAATTGTTAAACGTTTAAAAATGGAATGTCTCAAAGAAAGGTTGCTCAGGCTGTGCCCAAAGTACTGTTTGCGAAATTTGGAAAAAATATCGCTCTACTAATGATGTCAAAAGTCTTCTTCGAAGCGGTCGCCCACATGCATCATCAAGTATTCAAGACAGAAAATTGGTTGATCTTGCCAAATCTATGAGAAGTTGTACGTCGAAACAACTCAATGCCGAGTGGTCGAAATATCGGGTAAAGGTATGAGCACGTACAGTGCGAAATCGTTTAAACGATAAAGGATTTCACTTCTGCAAAGCCAAAACGAAACCACATATGACTGCAAAACATAAGAAAAGTCGTCTGCAATGGTGCAAGAAACATAAAAGCTGGTCTTCTGATGATTGGAAGAAGGTCATTTTTAGTGACGAATCTCGTATCTGCCTAGGAACTGGAGATGGCGTTGGAATCTTTGTGTGGAGGAGAGCTGATGAAAAGTTAAAAAAAAAGAGTGCCTCAAAACTAAAACTAAATATCAGCGTTCATTTATGGTGTGGAGTTGCATGACTTTTGAAGGAGTCGGTAAACTGTGTATAGTGTGTAGTTTTAGAACCACAGTCAAGTAACGAGCCGACACCTGAGTAGGCACCCAACGTAACCGTTAAGGGCGACATCGTACGCAGCGTTATTGAAATTACGAATAGGGTCTATATTTATCTTTAAATGTATTTATTGAGTGGTAATTGAAAGCCGTTTGTTTAGTTTAGTTTTGAATTATCGTCGTACTAGAGCTACACGAGGGCTATTGGCAACGGGCGTCATATTTTAGAACCACAGGTCAAGTGACGAGAAAGTCGTTTGTTGTTACACTCCTCTACTTTTTTTTTAAACAATCGATTGTTATATATAAATGTATTTGTTTTTTAAAATCTGAACCGTTTTTCCAGTTTGTTTAAATGAGTGCCCTATGTCACGAATCACTTCTTATTTAATCTCCATAAAAACAACAACTAATAATTGTAAAATTAAATCTTATCATGATAATTGGTAGCACTCACAGAGATTTAAAATGTACATAAATAACAAAAGAAGTTTCATTTAAAGGAATAATAGAAAGCCTGAACAATTAATATCCATTACCAGTTTATCATAATTAAAGCTTTAAATGTGAAAAGTATTTTTATGGTCTTTTTTTTTTAAGTGCTTAAAAACCCTATATTTGTTTATACTAGAATTGATGAAGTGTATGAAACATAAATATCAAAAATTATATAATTGTAAAAAATGTATAGCACTTTTTACTTTTTCTATTACTCTTAAGTCCTTGCAATTAAAATAGAAATGAATGAAAATTGAGTTTTTTTGGGAGGAAAATAACAATAATTTACGATATTCTTTTCAACAACATTAATTTTACAAGTTGATGTATATACTTCCATTAATTAAAGTATTTTTTTACCCAAATTTATTTATTTCTCGCTTTTAATTCCACGCTGAAGGTAATCTTTTTGTTTAATTAATGATGTGTTATTTCTTTCGGGATATTTTGTAAATGTTTTCTATACAGAGATAATTGGCTTTTAAATTTATAATACGTGTGAATTAAAATGTAAGAATAATAAGTATATTTGTGTTATTATTATAAAATATGAAAAAAAAATGTCCGGCGTTGCACGGGTGTACCCTCCTTGCACCACCTCGAACTCCCCTTTTATGCATAAATATTCTTAAATCTTTCAATTTGTAAATATCATTATAAAGTGGAATAAATAAATAGATAGATAAATAAAAACCCACGCTTTTTTATATTACTTTCTAAAAAGCCTAACGTGTTCTAAATGGAAATATTTCTTCTGACGTCACGCTCTTTAAACTGCGATTTCACTGGTTGTTTGGTTTTCTTTGACAAAGTGTCGAAACAGCTCATTGGTTTAAAAAAGGTCACGTGATCCGAACTGCGATGCGATTGTTTTTTTTGTTTTTTTGTGACAAAGTGTTGAAACAAGCCCATTACGACGCCTGTCGCCAATAGCTCTCGTGTAGCTGTAATCTGGCAACTGTAAGACAGTTAGAATTCTTGACGTTTAGGTGGCCCTGGTGGCCTAGTGGGATTGATCGCAGCCCACTACGCTAACAGTCTGCGCACTGAACCGGGTGCGGGTTCGATTCTCTGATCAAGCCATAGATTGCCACGGCGTCATTGAAAAAATACCATCTAATTCTAAAATTACAAAAAAAAAAAAATTTCATGAAAATACTAGCTGCATATTGGAATCTTTTTAGTGACTATTGCAATTTTTTTTTTGTCATTTTAGAATTAGTTGGTATTTTTTCGATGACGCCTTAGTATTTTTCTCCTTAAAGGGGTGGCAAGAGTGCCATTTTTGCCCTTAAAGTCTGGTCTCCATGCGCGGCCCGTCATTAGCATTGGAGGTCACGTGATCCGCCAATCTAATACTTTTACTATGATATCTATGGATCAAGCACACAAACTGGAAAATATATGTACCAACCTACCTATTTTAAAAATGTCTATTTCCAACAGAAATCACTAGGTACCGTGGTTGAAACTTCGCCCTAAGACAAGATTTCATCTTGTCATCCTACAATTGCAAGAACGTTGCTTTGCCGATAGCTTCACGCGCATTGTTAGAAATTGCATTTTTTTCATAAATTTTATTTCACACTAGCAAATAAATACCCATTCTTTTCACGGACTAAATAAAATATTAAACGGAAAGTATACTTACCGTTTAATAATCTGCTATAGGGTAATAAGCCTCTATAATTGCGGCCGGCCATTATAAAGTATTCTATCACATTAACGTAATACATTAAATTATTTTTTTATAATTGCGTGAAAAAAATCCGATTTTACACTATAATTTTAATATCAGACGCGTGCGAAAAGTTATACTTTTTAGAAACAGTGATACAAAATTACTTTTTTTCACCCAAAAGCAGTGAAAAAAAGTACTTTTTTTCACTCTTTTCATAAGATGCCAACATTTCAAGTAAAATTTCTATTTCATAATATTCATAAAATCCTGAAATTTATTGATCTGCTTTATTTATAAGTATTATGCGCGTGAATTTTATTATTTTTTTATTTTTGAATCAGTATCCATGTTTAAATGTTTGACTTTAAACTAAAAAATAAGTTTGTATTTTGTAGTTCCAGAGATTTATCGATGCCGATCTTCTTTACGTAAAAAAATTAGCACGTGAATTATTTTTGAACCAATGAGATTTGATTTTTTTCACGTAATTATAAAAAATAGTGTATGAAACACGTGTGAAAAGTAAACTTTTTAAAACACGTGTCATTATTTCACTCGCTCGTACCTCGCTCGTGAAATAAAATCCACTAGTTTTTAAAAGTGTTACTTTTCACACTTGTTGCATAAATAACTATTTATAACAACGTGCAAAAAAGTTCATGTTTTATATCATTTTTCATTCATAAATCGTTGCGAAAATGACACTTTACGTGCTTACGTCACAGACAGTGCCGAAAGTACTACTTTCGGCACTTGTGCGGTAAAGTAATAAGAGTTTATGATTGGTAGAAAAACAAAATGTCATGAATATCTCCATGGAAACTAAATGATGTCATGAAACTCACTTATTTCTATTGGTTCATTACTTTTGCATTTTCTAATATCTCCATGGAAACTACAAGTACTACAAAAATTATTAAAGGAAATTAAATAAGACAAAAGTAAGAACACGAATTTCACACCAAACAAATATCGCCATGGAAACTAAATGATGTCATGAAAATCACTCATTGGTAGAAATACTTTTTTGCACGTTATTATAAAAAATATTGTAAGCAAGCACGTGCCAAATAATACTTTATTAAGCTCTTGTCATTATTTCACTCGACCTACGGTCTCGTGAAATAAAAGCCACTCGCTTAATAAAGTATTATTTTTGCCACTAGTTGCTTACATAACTCTACATACTGTAACTCTATACATATTAAATAAAATTTTTATAGAAATTTATTTTTGTGATGCGATTCAGTTTGGAATGACGTCTAATGAATGTCATAATGAGATTCTTTGATTTGTTTAGAAAAAGACACAAGAAATTCTAATTTTTATTTTTATTTTAAAAAGCAGTTGAATTTTTCATTTATATTTCGGCATTTATTAATGAATAATGACGTTTCATTACTAATTATTCCTTTGGCGAGATTTTTCATTGTCTTTTGTTTTTTAAATGAACTTCAAAACTCAATAAGTTTAGTTGTGTTTTGAAAGTGATAGTATAAATGTTGATGTGGATATGCTTTACTTCTTTTTAAGTGTGAGCAATAGACATAATTCCTCTTCGAAATACAAATGAATTTAGCGAACGAAAAGTAATTATTATTTAATTTTCGATGAAAACTAATTTAGTTTTGTATAATAAAAATTTAATAAAGAATTAAATACCGTGCTTGCTGCTTTATTTTTGACGCATGAATTTTGTGTGGAAGCAGTTCTAAGAGACAGTTTCTGTTACAAACCTATTATCTACTTTATACTCGTAGTGTGGAAGCTTAAACATAAACAAATTTCTAAGGTAGTTTGCAATGCATAAATTACCAGCACTCATGTTTATTTTAGCTCTACCAGACATGTTTATTGTTGGTTATTCCTCTTATTTTGCTAGTTATTTTTTCTTACACTGTAAGCTAAAAAAACAATCAATGATCATATTATTTTTGATTGAACCTTAAAATCGAAAGCATTAAAGGTTTGAGGAAATTGTTTCGTATTATTCATTATCTTCTCTAATTAAACGCCCAAATGTGTGTGTTAAAATATTATAACGAAGTTTAAATTGAAAAATTTATTTCTATCGCATCTTTTTTTTAAAGCTGTATTTGTTTCCGTAGAAACAACCCAATAAACATTTGCTTATAATTACTAAATAATTTGTTCATATAGTTGCTTTTTATAGTATTTACACCATTTTGCTCAAATTTTATTGAATTACTCGTTAACCAATGGCATTGCCGATTATTTTATTTTGAAGTTCGTTGTATTGATCAAATATTTAATATGATTTTTTTGTCATCTTCTATATATGTCATTAAAAATTTCAGTTGCTTCATTGCAGGTATATTTTGTTTCCATGGCAGTTTAAAGGTAACTAAAAACAAACAAGTTGGCTATTTTAAATATGTATAACTTCTTTGGACTAATTTACTACAAAATATTTTGATTTTACTTATTTTGGGATGAAGAATGATTCACAAGCATAGAACAAAATAAATTAGACAAGGAAAGTAGTTTGCTTTAATAAATACATTTGTGAAATATTTTCGACCATGAATTTAAATATTTCACATATCAACGAGTAAAAAAACTTCAAAAGTAATTGAAAAAACTTGAAAATTTCTGAACTGTTGAAATAAACACTATCAGAATGAATAATGTTAATGTTTTTCCTACTTACAAAAGCTTCATCCAAGACTACGGCATTCTTTTTATATTTATTAAATACTTTGGAATACTAAACTTAGCAAGGTTGAAAACACACAAATGCATAATAACACTGCTAATTCCTGTACTTTTGCATTTGGAATACGTGGATTATATTGCATCGGCTCTGAAGTATATGAATGAAGAGTGGTTCCAGTGGAAAATAGAAGTAGTATACGCAATCGGGTTTGCTGCGAGGCTACTAGTTTGGCATTTTGTGCGACGTAACTCTAAAAATGTCTTAAACGTGATGTGGAAAATTAGAAAATTATCCCCAAGACCTTTGAATATTCGATGTTTGAATGCTACACTCACAGTAATTATAGGAGTAATGTTAGTCCATTGCCTCATTTACACAATCGTTGTGGATCATTATAAAATTGACTATCAGTATGAAAGTCAGCTATATGACTTCAAGTTTGAACAAAGGTGGGTTAGAAATCTGTGCTACTTTCTGAAATCCATTTTAAATCTATTTTTACCTGAAGCGATAGTGACACTGATACTTGGTTTGCATTTGGTTTTATGCCACGCACTTTCGACTGCCATGAAAGATTTCTGTCAAGAACTTAATGCTGAACCTGCCTATTGCATTCTTAAAAATCCCGCAAAGTTTTTCAGTAAATTCTTTAGAATTCTAGACTCTATTAAAGCCCTACGAGATTCATTTTCTAGTACTACTTTTTGTCTTTGTGTTTACTACATATTGCACCTATTCAGCATGTTATCGTCTTTTCTTTTATACAAAGAGGAAGACTTAGATCCTGCGCTGATTTTTGATTATATATACCGCATTACGTTTCTGACCGTATCCTTATATTTATTATACTACTTTTCTGACTATATACCAACGCAGATGAACAATATTAAATCAAGTGTTTATGACAAGTTTGGTACATTGGCAACTATTGGAATGTCCAACGATGATCGCGTTAATTTTTTGTTTGTCCAGCATGTAATTGCTGCACCAGATTGTGTGCTGTCCGGTTGCGGAATTCTCTATTTAACCAAAAGAAATTTCTTGACTGTTTTCGGATCTTTAGTAACATACGGAATAATTCTTGTACAGTTGAACAAACAGGGAAACTACTCTGCCAGTTTGCCAGATATAGCATTAGTAACCACTATAACAGCAAACGAATAAATTATGTATTGATTAGTAACTGAATCAGCTCCACCATTAGTATCCACATTAGTTACTGAAACAGATCAGGCAATTGGAGATCAGGCACCAAAACAACAACAAAATTTTAAATTCAGCATTGATTAGGTACTGAAACCTAAATATTTTATTGTTTACAAATTTTTATTGGTACAGCTGGGGAAAAAAACGATTCACCCTTTGTTTTTCGGCTGCTATTGATCAAGAGATCTTGTGAAAGGTGTCATTTTTCAGAAAATAGCGTAAGGAATTGAGAACTGGCAACCAAAATTGTATAAGGGGTCGTCTACATATTAAAATGAGTACCAACTTTGAAAATTCCAATAGCAACACCCAATTTTTTTACATAAAATTGTTCAGCATCTTCAAAATACCTCAGGTATAAAAAAGAATGATTTATTTTGCATTATTTGCTGATATATTAAAGCATTAATTTTGAACCCGTTTAGGGGGGAAATCTCCAAATTGAAAAAGGTAATATTTAGGGTATCTTTTCGAAACGACAAGCTAACAAAAGGGTTAACATAATCTCGCGAAAGGATGCTAGAATTAAACCTTCTTCACTAATATTGTGATTTTTTAAATGTTTTTTTTTTTAAATTTTGGATTTTAAAATCTTATATATAAATTAAAGTCGCATGTTTTCGTTGTGACGCCTGAACGGCTGGACCGATTTCACTAATTCTTTTTTCGTTGTGTTTGTTATTGTCAGGAGAAGGTTCTTAATGAATGAGTTATTCGAAATTAGAACCCGAACGGGTGTAGGAGTGCAAAACGTGAGCCGATTTCTCCATAGGAATAGCATTGTACGATTAGAATTTATACTTTTTATTTCAATTTAAAAGAAATTTCAGCACGTTCAACGCGAACGAAAATTAAGTATAAGCACGTCAGAGCACGTGAGTTTAATTTGTAGGATTTTTATTTGAATATCATTATTTTATTTATTGAATTTAAATCTTTTGATTTTTTTGTTTCCGAATTTAATTTAATTGATGTTTATAAATGGTAAGAAGTGAAGATATTGTTACAATGAATTATGGCAGTATAAATCAAACTATCACTCACTATGTGCTGGGTTTAGTGCTGCCCATTTTAAGAAGTTTTCTAACCAGAAAAAAAAAAAACTAAATGCATTTGCACTACCCGAACGACATCGGAAGCCGTTATACCTAAGACTTCGGATGGACACGGTGACTTTGCCGCCATACTGAACAACATTCAATCTCAAAACACCGACTTAAAAGCATTTATGACCACCAAGTTCGACGAGTTGACCTCTTCGATTAAACAGAACAGTTCTGTTATATATGATCTAATGTCCACTATCGCCGACCTTCAAAACAGTAACCTTGCCTTACAAAGAAAACAATCCCAACTTGAAAATGAAAACATTAATACCAATAAGCAAATACAAGAGCTCAAACAAGAAATTATCGAATTGAAACAATATTCGCGCCGTAACAACTTGGAAATCTCTAATCTGCCGGAATCCGAAAGAGAGGATCTCATCCAAGTCATGAAAAGCTTTCGAGAAGCTGCTGGTGTCATTTTTGTGGATAAAATTACTGCTCTACGTCGAGTATCTAGTTTCAACAAAGGAAAGCCAAAACCGATTATTTGTCAAGTAGCCTCAAAATCGGAAATCTCTAGCTAATCTATATGTTATAATTCTGTCAGAAATTTGGATTTATGAATGTGAAACATCATTCTAAGGTTTTGAAGGTTATGATTCCTTCCTTTGCTGTAGAGCTGATAATCGGTCTGGTGGGATTGCTGTGTTTACCAAAAGTGATTTAGAGTTTTCTAAAATAGATGTTAGGGGAGAGCGGGGCTAAAACGTAACCCATTTTTTGGCCTAGATTTCAAGCTAGACGATTCCGTCAAGTGCTATCTATAGTCTAGCGGCAGATCGCTCAAGTTTACAGTATAGATATCGTTTCGCTACGCGTGATTATGAGTATCAGTGTCTCAGTAAAAAACTGTTTTTACTCTTTTTCTTATAATTTTCGTCCAATACTAATTAAAAGGTAAGTGAGAGAATCTTCTTGTATGCTAGTACTGTAGACCATATAAATATTCTTAGCTCTGTTTTGGTTTTAGCGATGATTGGTTAAGTGATAGAATTTAAGGTTATTTTTATATATTGCAGCGAGGTACAGATTGGGGCTAAACCGTACACATTCCCAAATGGTTTGCTATGGCAACATACCTATATCGATTGTAACTTATGAGGAAAGTAGGCATACCAAAAATGTTAGTTTTATATTTCTTCCTAACAATTTTTTCAGTCCCCAAATAAAGCACAACTTTTAGGTTTGGTATGAAATTTTAGAGCTTTTTATTAAAGTTAACCAGATTTTTTTTGGATTGTAATTTGTTCTAAAATTTTACAATTGTAATATACCAGTTTGGTTACCTAAACAGATGATTTTTAAACTGTACGGTATAGCCCCGACCAAAGGGGCTATTTCGTACAAGGTAACTTTTTTTGATTACCAATTTTTATTTGTAAAAAGTGGAATAGTTCCAAAATGTTTATGTATGATCAGTAGCCTAATAATCAAATTATATGTTGCTTTTGTTTATGTAACCGTTACTTTGTAATTTGCTATGTATCGACGAATCTACCTTATGTGTACGGTATAGCCCCGCTCTCCCCTACTTTTATTTCAGCTGAAGTTATTCTGTTATATAGTAAAAGCTTAAATATTACCTTATTCTCAATTTATCGGAATCATGATTTTGGTACTGATTATTTTAATTCTAAACTTAAAAATGCCGTAATTATGCTGAATCAACCAAACATCGTACTTATGGGAGATATTAATCAATATTTTACTTAATGAAAAATGTATTTTAGAATATTTGAGTATTTTATCTCAATACGGATTTTTTAGTTACTTGAATCAACCCACCAGATCAGGTTTATCATCGTCTACGTGTATAGATCCTATTTTTGTAAAATCAAATGTTTTTAAAATCCAATCCGGAATATTATTAACTGATATTACTGATCACTTTCCTACGCTATGCAAAATTAACTTAGATTCACAATGTTCAGGGGTTAAATCATATTCCTCTACCTTTATACACTATTGTAAGTTTTATGATTATCTAACATCATACAAGTTTATCTTTAGCGACAAAATTAGTCTTAATGATCAATATCACAATTTAATTTTTGAATTAAATAACATTAAAATAATTTTATATATTCTCATCTGTCAAGAAAGAAGTTAAAAAACTCTTGGATGACCGCCGATATCCTTAGTCTCATTAAGAGAAAATAAAAGGTATATTATAAATCTAAAAAATATCCTTTCGAAACTGTTTGTAAAACAGCTTATAAAAACTTCTGACTATTTAATTAATCACACTATTAAATCCACGAAAACTCAATTCTATAAAAATAAATTCGAAGCTTGTAGCACAAGTAAATAAAAATGGAATTTTTTCAGTTGTGTTGTGAATAAATGTTCTAGGTAAATCTTGTACTTTACCTGACAGTCTAAATAATTATGTGCTAGCTTCCCAATTTAATGCTATATTTAATAATGTTAATCATTATTCTTCTGGTATTGATTTTAAAAATAACCAAAGATACCTCGCAAATAGTGTATCATCCTGTGTTTATTATGAAGTCACTGAATTTGATGTTTTTGATGCTTTAAACTCATTATCGAATTTAGATTCTTTTGATTATGATGGTATCTCACTGAGGTATTTAAAATTGTGTGCTTCTAATATATTAGTTTAATTACAAATTTTATTAATTCATCTTTTCTTACATGTGAATTCCCCAACTCATTGAAACGAGCCGAGCTACGGTCACTCCAATTTATAAAGCAGGCGATAAAAACGATCTTATGAATTATCGACCTATTTCTATCTTACCTTGTTTTTCGAAAATCATTGAAAATATTTTAACAAAAAGGATAAATTTTTGAACTATATGAATTTCTTTTCTAGTAATCAATATGGATTTATAGAAGGCCGCTCCACTGAAATGGTTCTTCTTGACTTTTCAAAATATATTTACAAAAATATTGATGATAGCAAAATTACGGTAGCTATCTTCCTGGATATAAAAAAGGCATTTGACAATGTCAATCATTCTATACTCATTTACAAATTAGAACAAGCAGGTTTTAGAGGCGATATTTTAAAATGGTTCATCTCTTATTTAATTAATAGAACTCAACGAGTCAAAATTGGTGATAGTTTAAGTGAATACATTGTAGCAAATCGTGGAGTCCCCCAGGGATCTAATTTGGGACCGTTATTATTTTTTAATTTTTATAAATGATTTCTGTAAATTGAAACTACTTAGAAATTTTTTAACATATGCTGACGATACAGTTATGCTTGTTCCAATATTAACGAACTAGTTCTCCAAATTGAATCTGATTTAATAGACGTCGAGACTTGGTTTAATGCAAATGATTTAACTTTAAATCTTAACAAAACAAAATATATTCATTTCAGCTTACGGCAGTCCCACTTGAACTGTAATTTTAAATATCATGCAGCTTTTTGCAGCAAGATTGCTAGTGATTGTCAGTATCCCACTATTCAATCTATTGATAATATTAAATATTAAGGTTTATATAGAGATTCTAACCTTAAATGGGAAAACTCACATCAATGAGTTGGGGAAAAAATTACGTTTTGCTTTATTTAAATTTTACCACCTTAAAATCAAAATGAATTCATCTTTCTTAAGAACTTCATATTATGCTTGGTTTTATTCATTATTCAATTATGGTTCTATCATATGGGGAGGTGAATATAGATCAAATTTGCAGTCATTAATTTCTATACAAAACAAATGTTTAAACTCATAAATAGAGAACACTATCCTCTTAATTTTTGAACTCTTAAGATATTACCAATTCGATACAACGCCTTCTTTCGTATTATACTTTATCTCCATCGCAATAAATCTCTTTGCAGTTTTAAAGTTAATCTCCATTGCACTAGATGTTTTCCAAATCCCAAATTACCATAAAGATATCTTTTGTACCTTCTACCTTGCTCCTAAATTATACAATAGACTTCCTATTGATTTAATAAATAATAATTATGCTACCTTCAAGCGAAAACTTTTCAATCTTCTAATCAATATCGACGACTTAAATCTTTATTTCTCACTTTA
Source organism: Oedothorax gibbosus (assembly GCA_019343175.1). Lineage (NCBI taxonomy): Eukaryota > Metazoa > Arthropoda > Arachnida > Araneae > Linyphiidae > Oedothorax > Oedothorax gibbosus. The sequence continues at coordinate 31,509,780 of CM033279.1, forward strand.
TTAAAGCTCATAATTTTTTTTCTTTTGTTATGCTGCTTATTGCCAAACTTTCTTGTATATTTTGTTAAGCAGTTTGTTGTTGCTTTATTTATTATTTTCATCTCTTCTCTGTGTTATTTGTGTGCGTGTCTGTTTAAATTAAATAATATTTTTTCTATTTCGCCTATACGGGATTTTCATGTTTCCTCCTGGCGTTAGTTTGCTTAATTTGTTGTTGTTGTTTTGTGTGATAATAAAAGTTATTATTATACATTATTAAAAAATACCCCTCTCTGTTCCCTCTATACAGCGAACTACTCAGAATAAAGACTCAAATTTGGTAAGCATACTATTCAAACGTTCTCTTTTTAGCATATTTTCTGATGTACAGCGCCTTCTATTGGAGTTTCTGGAACTATTTTTTTTTGCATAATCCGTTTCTTGAAATGTCTTGATGTCTTGAAAATTGATGTCTTGATGTCTTGAAAAGTACGGGTGATCGGTAATAAGACTACACAGAAAAAAATATTTTGTTGAAAGAACAAAAATTTTGTTGTTTCAACAAAATTTTTTGGTCAATATAGCGCCAACAAAAATTTTGTTGTCAGTACCAAATTATTTTGTTGAAATTATTTTGTTGATTCAACCAAATGGTTTTGTTGATTCAACAAAATGGTTTTATTGATTCAACAAAATCTTAGTCGTTTTTACCAAATGGTTTTGTTGATTCAACAAAAGCTGAGTCGTTTTTACCAAATGGTTTTGTTGATTCAACAAGAGCTCAGTCGTTTTTACCAAATGGTTTTGTTGATTCAACAAAAGCTTAGTCGTTTTTACCAAATGATTTTGTTGATTCAACAAAAGCTTAGTCGGTTTTACCAAATGATTTTGTTCATGGCGATACATTTTTGGTATTTTCCCCAAAATTATTTCACTGTCTCAACTATATTATTTTGTCATTTTTACTAAAATATTTTGCATCAATTCATGAAATATTGTACAACTGCTGAAATTATTATTCCTTTGAAAGCTAGATACTATAATTTTTAGTTTCACAATAAACTACAGTACTTCAAAAATAACAAGACAAGTAATTTTTACAAAATTAACAATGTTACATTAACAATGTTACAGGTCACAACATGAATTTGAAAAATAATAAAATTTTTATTATAAAATTATAACTTGTCACATGCAACTGATGGGTTTTAATGATTGTGTTTTAACACAATCATTAAAACTCATTAGTTGAAAAAATTAAAAAAAAAGGACTCCAAAGTAGTTTGGTAAACATAACAATGTAATTCTATGGTTGTTTAACGAGTCATATACCGTATCAGAATTTCCCATAAATCTACAGAAGCAAAACTAATTGTAATACCATTTTTTTCCGAACATTTTCAAATTGAAGAGAAAAACAACACACAAATGCAAGTGTCATATAAAGAAAGAATAACACTATTCCCCCCACTTAAATATTTTTCTTATGGAACCTTGTTTCCAAATCTAGTGTAAGCTATAGCTTTCAGTCAGTGGTGAATAGAGACAAAAAAAAATTCTAGGCAGAGCACAATTTTAATTATGTCATATTATATGCTCTTCCTTCCTATTTTATCTGAAACAAATTTGTTTAAGTATGATCTAAATTTTTATATATTTTGAGTATAAAAATATATTTTGTAAAAAATGTAAATTTAAGCATAGCTTTGAAAAGATTGTTTTATTTCAAAAAATAATATTTGTACAACATTGAACAAAAATGCTAACATTAAATATACACAAATATTATACAATGAGTAATATTACGCTGTCCATCCAATATTCCATCCTGATTAACACTACATAGCATTATTAAAAAAGCATATATCTAGCATTTTAAAAAAACATTTGTAAGTAATATTTTAGGTATGTCCACCTAAAACCACCCTGATCTCACTCAAAAAATTTGAAGTGCAGGTTTCTACCTATCGGAAGATTATTCAATACATTTTTTAGAATTTTTCATTCAGTCCTTTTAAGCTATTTAACCTCGAAATCAGTAAATTTAGGCCGATGAGGCATATTTGGAAAATTATATATGATAAAAAAGGATAAGCTTCCAATATATCATATACATCCTGAGAGTAAAACTATAATATATCTATATATTCAGGGAAAAAAATATAAATTCCAATCTTGTTTCTTTCTACTAAAATTTGTAGATGAAAAATGCAATTTTTTGCACTTTGAAGTGGAGTTTTGAAGCTACCTAATTTTAAACAACTTCTTTCACACTTATGAAAATAATAACTAGCGGCAAAATTATTTATTTCTTTTAGAATGTTTTTTTTAATGATTTCAATATCTTTAAAACTAAAGGATTTATGGTGTTTTCTGTGAAGTCAGTTTTCCCTTTGAAATTATTTGGCGAGGGCCTTCAGTTAATGGAGCTATAAATAAGTTTGTGCAGACACTGTAGGGAACTGCATTACTATATTCTTCAAATTCTGCAATTTCTTCAAATTCTGAAGTCTTAACTCTGAAAAGTGAAAGGAATCGCTGCATTAGTGAAACAAAAAAAATTATTTTAGAGTGAATAAAATTATTGAAATCCATCCATAATTTTTTATTAGACAGTAACTTAAACTTCTGTAGCAAAGGCTTGCAAAAACCATCCTTAAGTGAAACATTTTAGCAAATTTTATAAACAATCTCAAAACTTTGTATATACTAGAACTAGATATGTTGGGTTTAAAAATAGATAACTTATACAATTTTTGTTCCCCTTGTTGGGCTGTCTGAATTTTTTTCTGTCAGATAACTTATAGCTTACCTCTGAGTTTTTAATCTTTGTTCAATCAACTCATTTACAATTAGACAGGGTTTGCGACCCGCCCACAAACCAAAAAAAAAAACCGGGCGGGTTTTATTAAAAAAACCCACTTAAAAAAACAATGAAACCAAGGCTCAAGTGGTTTTTTTTGGGTTTTTTTCCAATAATTTGCAACTTTTTTTGTGATTTTTTAAAGAAAAAATATTTTTATTAATTTAAAGGTAAACACAGAATAAAAAATGTCTAAGTTTACATATTTCTCTTAATACAATTGACTTTTATTAGTATAAAAAAAAGAATTTCAATTGTTGCAAAAATTAAAAAAGGAACACGATGGGTTTTACTTTGGCTTTTTAAGGTTTTATTTAAAATAACACAGCCCAGTTTAATTAAAAAATTTAAAAATCAAAGAAATATCTTTCAAATTCAAAAATAACTAAAAATATTTGATTACATCTTTGATGCATTTATGGTACCATCTTACTGTATTAGTAAAGAAAGCTAAAGTACTATGTAGTAAAATAACTAGGTAAAAAGTTAGATTTTTTTAAGGCCAGTTACAAAAGTATTTTTTTTTCCTGAAAAATGATCTTATTACATAATTCTAATTGAACACCTGATCACCTTCGCTCAGTCACATAATCACCTTGCCGATTAAAGCATTTGTCATATCATGAATTGCCTCTGTCTTCATGAATCGCCTCTGTCTTCATGAATCGCCTCTGTCCTTAACTTTTGTGCAGTACTGTGCAAATCATATTCTATCACAATTCCTTTCGTATTTAATACGTTGATAAAGAAAAGTTTTCCCGTCTAGAACTTGTTTAACCATAATTAAGGGAGGCAAGAGCTCATTGGGACATATTTTTGAATTTAAATCTTTTAAATTTATTTTTAATTCCTTTATCAAGTGACGGTAATGTATTCCGTGTACTATTGCGGACATCGTTTTACTATACCATGTTTTAATGTTACAATTCGTATTTTTGATTTATCGGCAGCCTAAGAACTCTTGGCGACTGAATTTATTGCGTTATTTTATGAGAAATATGGGCCAAAGGGTTCCTGGACTCCACGGATTGTTCAGTTAATTGCCTGATCTGCCTTATAAGTGTTCCAATTCTCAACATTCGAATTCGATTAGAATTATGAAATACTTTGGATGGCAGTGAGTGGGTTACATATTCGTCGTTTTCTGGTTCACTTTTCTCAGCTTAAAAGAACTTGGAAAGCTGGTATTTCCCCCATAGTTTAAGTGTCACTAGGAAACACAGGGACCAAATTCCGAGTTCGAATTTATGGTACGTAAAACAAAAAAAACAACAACCTTGGTCCCTAAAAGTAGTCGCTGTCAATGCTGCCATCGCATCGTTATGAAATTGGTGGTGCACTACTACAGTTCACCCAGATATAGCGCTGGGTTGCGCAAATTGTTGTGCAGCAAACACAGCTTCTATAGTATTACCACACAGCAGAGAGGCTATGTAACCCAACACCGATAACATGGACCTTAAAAAGGAGGCAGAGATATGTTTGCCTCTTCGTGGTGTTTCTGCAAACGATATCAAAACCCCCCGGCTAACTAGACAGATTATAAAAGACTAATAATGGAATTAGGTTTCCAAACTTAAAAGCTACCGCACAAGTTTAATTAATGGAGCACAATGTACAACACTAATTAAAGAACACTTGGGTCAACATAGCGTTTCATTCTTCCACCTTGGTACATCATTAAACTAGACTCGATTTTATCTTACCACAAACCTATTACTAGCTAGCTACTGTACAGTTGCAAATATTTAAACAAACAACTTCCAGGATTCCCATAAACTGGAAATTGTTTAGTGTATTTTCCATTATATTTTCAATAATTTAAACACCCAAATGTGTGTGTGTGTGCCAAAACTATTATGACGAAGTTTAAATTGAAAAATGTATTTCTAACGCATATTTTTGTAAAGCTGTATTAGTTTCCGTAGAAACAAGCAATAAACATTTGTTTACAATTAAAAAAGATAATTTAGTAATAAAAGTTTCGTTTTTATTGTATTTACGCTAATTTGGTCATGATTTCTTGACTTATTCGTTAATCAATGGCATTTTCGATGAACTTATTTTGAAGGTCTTTGTATTGATCAAAATATTTAATTAGATTTTGTTGTCGTCTCCTATGTATATCATTAAAAGTTCCTTTTTTTATGTATCAAGTACCTTCTATCCCCATGGTAGTGTAAATGTGACTAAAAAAACAGTTAAGTTGGCTTTTTAAAAAAATATCTATAACTTATATGACCTAATTTACCACACAATATATTGAGTTCACGTTTTGGTGATAAAGTATTCTTCACAAGTATGGGGCAACAAAGTTAATGAGGCAAGGGATGTAGTTTGATTTTATCAAATAGTTAGGGAAAATTTTTCGACCATGCGTTAAGATCATATCGACGAGAAATTAAACTTAAGAAATGATTGAAAAAGAACTAATTCTCAACTGACGAAAGAAACCATATCAAAATGATTAACAATAATGTTTTTCTCATTTACAAAGATTTAATCCAAGACTATGGCATTCTTTTTATGTTTATTAAATACTTTGGAATACTAAACTTAACAAGACTGGAAACGGATAAATACATAATAACACTAATAATTCCTGCACTTTTGCATTTGGAAGCCGCGGATTATACTGCAGCGGCTCTGAAATATATGAATGAAGAGTGGTTCCAGTGGAAAATCGAATTAGTATACGGAATCGGGTTTGCTACGAGGCTACTAGTTTGGCATTCTTTGCGACGAAACTCTAATAATGTCTTAATCGTGATGGAGAAAATTAAAACATTATCAAGACCTTTGAATATTCGATGTTTGAATGTTACAGTCACAGTAATTACAGGAGTAATGTTTGCCAATTGCGTTATTTACACAATCGTTGTGGACCATTATGAAATTGACTATCAGTATGAAAGTCATCTTTATGACGTCAAGTTTGAACAAAGGTGGGTAAGAAATCTGTGTTACTTTCTAAAAATAGTTTTTAGTCAATTTTTACCTGAATCGACAGTGACACTGATACTTGGCTTGCATTTGGTTTTATGTCACATATTTTCAACTGCTATGAAAGATTTTTGTAAAGAACTTAATGCCGGACCTGCTAATTCCATTCTTAAAAATCCTGCGAAGTTTTTTAGTGAGTTCTTCAGAATTCTGGACACTATTAAAGCCCTACGAGATTCATTTTCTAGCACTACTTTTTGTCTTTGTGTTTATTACCTATTACATCTATTTAGCATGTTATCGGTTTTTCTTTTATACGAAGACGAAGACATAGATCCTTCGCTAATTTTTGATTGCATATACCACATTACGGTTCTGACCGTATCTCTATATTCATTATACTACTTTTCTGACTACATACCAACACAGATGAACAATATTAAATCAAGTGTTTATGACAAGTTTGGTACATTGTCAACTATTGGAATGTCCATCGAGGATCGCCTTAATTTCTTGCTCGTCCAGTATGTAGTTACTGTACCAAATTGTGTGCTGTCCGGTTGCGGAATGCTGGACTTCACCAAAAGAAATTTCTTGACTGTTTTCGGATCTTTAGTGACTTACGGGATAATTCTGGTACAGTTGAACAAATAGAGAAACGTCTCAGCCAGTTTGCCAGCTCCGGCATTGGTAACTACTGTAACAACAAACGAATAAATTCAGCATTGGCTAGTTACTGCAACAAATATTATTTTGTTTACATGTTTTTATTGGTGAGTTATTGAGAACCGTGGGTGAAATTAAATAATTTGAATGTCCAACAACTGCCTTTGACTGTCGTTAAAAAAACAGAAAGTAGGCGAAATATTAACTTTTATAAAACGTATATTATTTATTTAAAGCACTTATAATCAGAACTTATAATAACATTATGATATTTTAATTGCAAATCATTATTTCTTTATAGGGATGGTTAGTCGCATAAAGCTAATGCGTTACTTTTGAAAACACAACCTCTGCGGAAGTATTTACCTTTCATTAGTTAGCATATTTTCACTAAGTATAAGAATAGTCATAGCATCAAAATAAAACAAATTTGGACTGAACAATCGAATGGTTATTTAATTATTAATTTTCGAGTTTTAATTACCTTCAAAATATTTTGAATAGTGTGACAATAGTTTAAAACTTTTTCTATTAATTGTTAAATAACCGGATGCTAATTTCCGATCGAATTGGTTACTACTACTATTACATATATATTCCGGCTTGTGTGCTTGATCAGAGACCCGCTTATGGAGCCTTCGTCAAGTAAGACAGACACAGAAATAATTTTTACTGTCACAGAGAAAGGAATATACACCCAGTGCGAAGGCGGGAATCGAACCCGCACCCGTTACAGCGCGCAGACTGCTAGCGTAATGGTCCAAACCACTCGGCCATCCGGGCCCCTCGAATTGGTTTTATTTTGCTGTTATGAAGGGGGGGGGGGATCTCATACTTGGTGAAACAATTGTTTACCCAACAAAGGAATACTTTAGCTGAGGTTGCGATTTTAAAATTAATGCATTAGCTCTCTATTGGACTGACCAACGACCGAACATTCCTCTTAAAAAGATTTATTTAGTTAAATGCAACGAAAAAGTTATTTACAATAACTGTGTAAGTTTATACTAATAACTGTGAAATACTTTTATTCATGTAATTGTTGTTATTATATGAGGCCCAGTGGCTTAGTGGTAGTGCTTCGTATTGCCACGCCACAGGTCCGGGGATCGAATACCAGATTGGGCGAGGTTGACCCATTCTTTCATCCCTTGAGTGGGTCGATAAAATGGGTACCAAGCATGCTTGGGAACTAAACACTGGGGGTTCCGCGTGAGGCTGACCACCTTACCGGGACATATGCTTAGCACTCCAGAGCCCTAGGTCACGAAAGCTGAAATGGGCACGGCAGGCCTTGGCCCAGTAATGGGCTGTTGCGTCGAGGAGTTTAGTTTTTTTTTAAAGTTTTTAGTTGTTATTATATGCAACTACACTCAAGTAATTTTTTTTGAGAATTCAGTTATGCAGCTTTTCAGTATTTATATTATAAATTAGTCATAAGGTTAAGTAATAAAAAAGTATTTCGTACTTTTATCCCGAATGATATGCATGCTTTAGAAATCGACTGATGCACTACTCATGATGTAGCAGGGCAGGCGTTGAGAGCTGGATTGTAGATTTTTAATATTCGCTGAATAAAAACCTGTAAATGACCACTATTTAATCGCTGGTATCAAATCAGTCACTTGCAATTTAATACGTTTATAAAATGAAAAACAGTCTTTCTTCTCGAGCTTGTTTATCCTTAATTAGGGGAGACTGGAGAAAATTGGGACAGTTTTTTTGTACTTTTTAAAATTATTGTTTAACCTTTTCTCCCTTGATTGTGATGTACTCCTTATATTGATGCGGACCTTGTTTTACTTTATTGCTATATCTTAAAGAAATTTTGGCGATATAATTTATCACCGACGCATAACAACAACATTCTCTGGTTCACTTCAGTATCAAAACGATCCGCCTAACTAGACCTATTATAAGAGACTAATAATGGAATTCCAAATCATTATAACAATATCCAAACTAAAAAGTTGCCACAAGTTTAAATACTGGATCACAACGCACAATACCAATTAAACAACAAATGGATCAGTTTAGCGTTTCATTCTTCCACTGGGGAGGGAGAGGAAAGGTGTTCATCGTCAAACTAGCCACAAAGCACAACTTACCATCTTATAGCCAATGTGAGGTTAAGCAGAACTTATAAAACTATTTTATCTTATCATAAACCATTCCCTCTGGCACATACACAGTACAGTTAAAATACTACTAAACAAATAACTGCCAGGATTACCATAAAACATTATATAACAAAAATCTCTCCTCAGAGAGACAATACAAGAGGTCCCATACATAAAGGAATTGTCCATATAAAAACAAATGGCAACCCTTTTATTCCTAACCACCGGGTAATCCAACCCTCTTTGCTAATGAGCTGTCATCTCCAACTCTCGGACAATTCCCGCCAACGCGCATTTATATCCATTCAATTTCTTCTGAGGATACGAAAGAGAAGTTTAGCTTGTTATTTTCTACCAATTTCTTTAACATGTAAGAACAAGTTGATTGTTAGACATGTTAGACTGTCATCTATAATAGCTTAACCACTTTATGCGAGAAATCAACATTCGACCCCGAAAAGATGTCATAAATATTTTCTAACAGAGCCTTCATTCTTGAAATAAATTGGCTATTTGAATTTTCTTATTGGGTTGAGTGCTGAGTTTATTTTATTTTAAAATATTTCAAAAGCACAATTTCTAAAGCATTAAATTTGGAAATCTTAACCAGGTCCTGATGGTGTGAAGACGAACGCTTTATCAACATGATTATCAAGCCTTAGCATTTATGCATCCTAATAAAAGATTACTCCCTTCACTACCACCAAACTCTTTAGTGTTTCTTTTCTCATCGCCAAAATATTTTACACTAGAAGTACTTATTCTATTTAATCATTGCAGGGGCTGCAATATTCAAGGAAAAACAATTGGCATTTCTAACTGTATACCATGTACGTACACTGTACACCATACCATATGACCTTAAAAGCTTCCGAACTGGCACTATTTCATGAAAAGTAACAAAAACTGACACTATCTATTCCCATAATGCAACAAAGCACCCCGTATCCAATTTCTTGTATAGCCGGACTCAATGCACTTGGCGACGAACGTGGTGTGCCAAGAAGACTTCCCCTCGTAATGAAAGTGAAGGGCGGAAGTAATCTGGGTGGACCCTTGGTGAGGGTTGTGTGTTGTTGGACAGAGATAAACACGACTTCTTACGGATGTTTGGGTCAGCTGACAATGGAAACAGTGTTGGGCATTGGAAGAAAAGAGTACATAATGGCTTTTCGAGTAATGGCGTTTGAGTAAATAGTATAGTAATAACTATATGACAGGGAATACAGTTATTTTGAGTCCAGCTTACACTTAGTTTACATAAATCTTTTTCAACAAACGCAATATTTGTGAAAACAATCGAATTGTTCCATTGTTTATTAAGTTGCATTTGATGTACAGAGGTTTTATAATTTTATGAATATAAGTCAAAATGAACTGTTTAAAATACATTTTTGTTGACAATGAATTCTAGCAATCGAAAACACAAAATTAACTGCTTCTTTCACTACAGCTTCAGATTTAGCGCACTAAGTTCCTATAGCATTTACTTCTGGAAAATATCAACTTCTTTAGCTGAATACTCATATTTAAGTAATCTGCACTAAAAATATTTGTGCTGTATTTTACAATTTCGATTTCCGCGATGCTGTATCAATTTGCATTCATATTTTTTTTACAATATGTATTCATTTTTTCAATATTTAAGTAAGTAGAGACTTGTTGATATTCTTTTGAAATATATTCGCACTTCAACGTTCTGTTAAACCTGTGACGGATAGTGGATGGTATTTTTTTAGTACCAAAAGTATATGAAAATATATTAAGAAACAGCTGTACACAATACTAAGTGCAGTAGGTTCATTTCCATGTTTGGTTGGCGGCAATTCCATATTTGTTAGAATATATCGTAGAGCTAAACACAAGTGAGCTAATTGTAAATATATAATAATTTCACTTATCGTCAAACTATATATTCTAGAGCTGTATCTTTCCCGAATCACTTAGCTGAGTCTTAGCTTAATCTGACAATTATGATATTACGCTAATATATTGCAATAAACAGATTTTCGTGACTATAATGTTCAATTTACGTTAATACATACAAATAACTCCAATCAATTATAGTTAGGCAATAAATCCACAATTGTTTTCATTCATAGTAGACTTATTAAATATGATTCCAAATAAATGCGCTTCCTTAAACCAAAAACTAAAAATAAATTCAATGAAATAAATGGCAGTAAAGTATTAATAAAATCGGCTTTATTATTTATTTCAAGAATTATACCTTAAAAAGTTGATGCTAGTAATGCTTCCTTTTAGGTACAGCTGGGGAAAAAAAAAACGATCCACCCTTCGTTTTTCGGCTGCTATTGATCAGGGAATTTTGTGAAAGGTGTCATTTTTCAGGAAATAGCGTAAGGAATTCAGAACTGGCAACCAAAATTGTATAAGGGGTCGTCTACATATTAAAATGAGTACCAACTTTGAAAATTCCAATGGCAACACCCAATTTTTTTTATATAAAAATGTTTATCATCTTCAAAATACCCCAGATCCAAAAATTTTTTTATTAATTTGCATTATTTGTTGAGATATAAGCATTCGAAGTTGAAGGCCCATAATGTTAAAAAAGTTTCACAAACTTTTATTTATACCTCCACAAATAAAATGAATTAAACCAACATTTTTTTTCATTATATACTTCTTAATCTTCCAAAAACAAATCACACAAGTTTTTTCATCAATTTTTAATTTTTAATATTTTTTTATTTAAATTTAAATAAGAAAAAATAAATTATGAATAGCAACTCCAAATTTTTGTTACATAAATCGATAAAGTAGATCAAGTAGAACCAAAATCCCGAAATTTTTAATTCAACAACAATTATTTGCCGAATTATTGTAAAAATACTGAAAAAAACGAATTTTAGGGACCGTGTAAAAAATTACTTAGCAAATTGGATCCTAATTTGCATTATCGTTTGGTGGTTGAAAGACGTTTTTGGTAAATGTTTATTCAAATTATTGATGTCTGTCAAATGTCTAAAAATCTTTTCTTGTTTCAAGTGCATACAATGTATTTTGTTTGTATAATTAACATTAAATTATATCGATTACTATGTTTTTGAATGTATGTTATTTCCAATATTATTTATAATTATTTTATTATAAAATTTCCAATAACATGTTATTCCTCGATTGTTTTTTAATTATTAGAGATTACTTATTTATTTAGTTATTTAGTCAGTTAGTCAGTCCGTTAGTTAGTCAGTCAGTCGGTTAGTTAGTTAGTCAGTCGATTAGTTAGTCGGTCAGTTAATTAGTCAGTCCGTTAGTTAGTCAGTCCGTAAGTTAGTCAGTCAGTAAGTTAGTCAGTCAGCAAGTTAGTCAGTCAGTAAGTTAGTCTGTCAGTAAGTTAGTCAGTCAGTAAGTTAGTCAGTCAGTCAGTAAGTTAGTCAGTTAGTCAGTCAGTCAGTAAGTTAGTCAGTCAGTCAGTCAGTTAGTCCGTTAGTTAGCCAGTCAGTCAATTAGTTAATCAGTGAGTCAATTAGTTAGTCAGTGAGTCAGTCAGTTCACTGACTAACTAATTGAAAGTCAGTTAGACTAAGTTAGTCAGTCTGGACTAACTAAAGGAGTGACTAACTAACGGAGTGATTAATTGACTGACTGACTAACTTACTGACTGACTAACTTACTGACTGACTGGCTAACTTACTGACTGACTAACTGACTGACTGACTAACTTACTGACTGACTAACTAAATTACTGACTGACTAACTTACTGACTGACTAACTTACTGACTGACTAACTTACTGACTGACTGGCTAACTAACTAACTGACTGACTGACTAACTGATTAAATAACTGACTAAATAACTAAATAAATAAATAATCTCTAATATTTAAAAAAAAATCGGGAAATGGACAAAAATCTGTTTTAGGGATTTAGACCCATTCGGGATTTTGACTCATTCGGGATTTCGGCCTGTCGGATTTGGTTTGTCGGGATTTCGGCTGTCGGGATATGTCCCAGACCCAGTGTGCCGAATTTTAAACCAACCTTTTGTAGCAATATGAATGAAACAAAAATTTGCATAAAATGTAAAACATAAATGTAATAATTATGTTTGTCTATCTGATTGTAACTAATCGCATTTGAAAATCTGTTCGTTATAAATAATCGTATATGTGACTTAATTTAAAATTAAAACTTTTTCTCGTCTACCCTTTATTTTATTTCTGAATTTTAAAATCCAAAATTTAAAAAAAAGGTAAAAACATAAAAAAAATCACAATATTAGGGAAGAAGGTTTAATTCTAGCATCTTTTGGCGAGATTATGGTAACCCTTTTGCTAGATTGTCGTTTCGAAAAAACACCCTAAATATTACCTTTATCAGTTTGGAGATTTCCCCCCAAACGAATTGAAAATTAATGCTTTAATATCTCAGCAAATAATGCAAAATGAATAATTCTTTTTTATACCTGGGGTATTTTGAAGTTGCTAAATATTTTTATGTAAAAAAAATTGGGTGTTGCCATTGGAATTTTCAAAGTTGGTACTCATTTTAATATGTAGACGACCCCTTATACAATTTTGGTTGCCAGTTCTTAATTCCTTACGCTATTTCCTGAAAAATGACACCTTTCACAAAATTCCCTGATCAATAGCAGCCGAAATATGAAGGGTGGATCGTTTTTTTTTTCCCCAGCTGTACACAGTATTGATATTATTTACAGTAATAGTACTTTGTGACAAACAGTGCACATCGTAAGAGTTATTTTGTTCATTTTAACCAGTTTTACTATGAAAAATATTGAAATATTATCAAATCCGTTTTGCTGCTTAAAATATGAGAAATTTTGCTGGAGATTCATATGTGTAGCAAATTGTTTAAAGTCGGTTTTAAAATATGAATCACCGTTTTTAATAGTTTTGGTGTTTATTTTTAAATATTTGTTAAAACCATACATTTTAAGAATACTGGAGGTTTTTTATAGATCAAACTGTCTTAGAGTATTTTAGCTGCAACAGCTTCATCTACTTTATCCTCTTAACACAAAACCTCTTTAACACAAAAATTCTTGAATAGATTTTTTTGTTTCAATTTGTGCAGTTATGTAAACTTTAAAATTTTGAGGCGACTCATATTAGAGTAATCTAAATAAAAAATTCCGTTTTTTGGAAAGGAATTTGTTATGTAAAATCAAGAATTTTACTGGCTACAAAAACAATTGAAGGAGCTTTAGTAAAAGGAGAGGCAGGAGAAGCTTCAAAAGAGGATATTATATTGAAGATGTCCAAAATAATAATTTCTGTTTGTCCACACGAAGAAATTTCACTTCTAAAGCAAAACCAACGACTAAAAAACTAAGAAAGGTAATTAAGAGAAGAAACAGAAAATGATGTGACATTTTTTTGATCAGTGTTCACATTAAGAAATATCACTTCAAGAGCAAAGGAAGCAACCTGAAAATGAAGAAAGGCAGCCAAAAAAAACGGGCAGAAGACATAAAGTTTTACATATTTTTTTTGTGAGAGGTGTTTACAATAATAAATTTTACTTCTAAAGCAAAAAAAAAAAGAATTAATACAAAAGAAGACAAATTAATTATTTTTATTGTTATAGTTTTACAAAGCAATAAATTTTGTTTCTGAAAGAAAACTACCATAAAACAAAGAATCAGTTAACTTGATGTGAGGAGAATTGTGATAAGTGTTGACAACTAAAAATTTGTTAACAAAGGAAAAGAAAGCTAAATTTGCATTAAGAAATACAGTTACGAGTAGAATGAGAAAATGCGGACTAAATTATTAAGAAGTAATTAAGAATTATGTAAGAAGATAGTTAAAGCAAGGAATGAAAGACAAATGGATTGTCTGTTAATTTTTTCAACAAAAAAATAATTTATTTTTAAAATAAAGATAATGAAAATAACGGAAGAATTAATGTTGAAAAGCTAAGAAGAAAAGATAAAATGTACTTTCTTATTGTAAGGAGTTTTTCAAAATCCAATTTATTCCACCTTTAAACGCATATTTAAAATTACTCAATAAAGAAAATGTACACTGCACAAAATGTGTAAGAAAAAGAATTTTTTTTGTAGTTTTCCAACTGAATTTTTTTTGTTTTCTAAGACTCCAAAACGTACTGCACCTCTATCAGTCAAAAGAAAATTTTTACCTGTAAACTGATTAAATATGTTATCACAGATACAGATTTCACCTATCATGATCAGAGTTTTTTTCTTTTTGATTACGAAAAGAAAAAATCGAAATATTTAATGCTTTGTTATGGGACAATTGTCAAAAAAAAATTCCTGGAGTTACGGATATTATCTGGCAATTTTGCTGCTTGAAATTTTCTGTACTATAAGATAAATGGTTTTTCAGTGTATAAAAGAGAAAAAGGGAAATGTTTTTTACTATACTCTTATAAAAAAACCCTATAATTACTAATAAGAAATTTAAAGTTCTAGGGAATTTGCAAAGTAATCATGTTTTCATTTGGTCTCTTATATTATTTCGAAATTAGTTATTTATGCATTTTGCAAATCTTGTTGCTATTAACCCTCTGAGGGATAGTGCCGGATGTATCCGTCGAAAATGATCGTTAGTTATTTGAGAACATTGAGAACATACAGAAATTTACATTAACATTTTCCTAAATATGATTCAAAAACTGTTTCACAAAAAACAATATGTGAAAATTCGGATTAAAATATACGGAATTAAAAGTAAACATTTCTATTCATATTCTTATATCTCAGAGGGGTTTGAAAACTTTATGATAAATAAAGATTTTCTCAAAAAACACATACTTTTATATTATATTAATAATACAAATAAACTAGAATATAAGTATAAAAAAATTAAAAATTATTGAAGTACTTTAATAAAAATATTTTTAAATCTGCGATAATAAAAATATTTTGCGTATTTACTGCAAATGAATCAAGGCATCGGAAATATTACTTTTCAAATAAACTTTTATATAATTTAGATCTTTTAAGTGTTTCTGACATTTAATACTAGGCTAATTACAAATCAATCTTTTCGCAATTTCAGAACAAAACCCCAAACTTCTGTCTGTGAAAGATTATTTTTCGTAAGGAGAAACTGATATATGAAAATAATGAGTCTCGATTACAGTTATTAAGATCATTAGGTAGTTATTTACTTAAAGCTAATCATACGGAAGTTAACCATTTAATATAACTTTATTTTTTTGTTTGTTTGTGACGTCAGGTGAAACCGAATCTAATAATAAACTTCATAATAAGCCTTTCCTGACTGGTTATTTTTTTAAAAAAAGTATTCAATCATAATTGAAGTTATAGTCATTAGTTGCCATTACGAAAACGATACGTTGCCATGAACAAAAATAACTTTTGTAATTAATTTGAGGTAATCGTGCATGTAAATTGCCATTTTCGAATATTGCTTTTGTGTTAGTATATTTCGAATTCGCTTTTAGATTCGAATAAGATAATTTGGAATCTTTTATGAAAGTATGGACAACGTATTTTGCTGTCATTCGATGAAAGAAAACATTTTAAATTTAAAATAAATTATATAGTTATTTTACATTTAAAGTGAATTCAAGCTTTCTTAATAATTTTTATGATTCATTATATACAGATAAGTATGCACATAATAATAATTTTGCACATTAACTTAAAGTATCAAGTAAATTAACTTTAGTAATCAAGTAAAGAATATAATACTTTGTTCATATCAATTTCTATGAGTAAAATCAAAAGAAAACATGTATCAAGAGAAAATTTGAAATAAAATTCATTTATTAATTTTATAAATTTTTTTGTAAATAAGTAGATTGGTTCTTTTAAGGAAATTAGTAGTAAACATTTATCGACGAATTGGACGTGCTATTTTCAAAATTTATCTTAGGATTCGTATTTTTTTAACTATGCAAAGCAACTATTCAGTTATATCTAGCATTTTTATAAAAAGTGAGTTTAAGCTAGACTAAGATTTATGTTTCTCAGGACGTTTTTTTTAAAAAAAAACTTAAGTGTTTTCATAACGTTAGCATTTTAAAAAACAGTTAAATTGAATAACTTAGAGTTATTTTAAACCCTCTGTTTACATAAAAATATAAAAAATTCCTGAAAAAAATTAGTCTTAGTCGAAATTTTTTTCACAGCAATGTTATGGCATAAGACAAAGTCCTTTTTTTAAAAACTAAATTACAGAAATATTCATTTCTTATTCTTACTCAATTCCAAGTTTGAGAAATATTTCTCTGGTACCAGTTAACATTTTTTTAAAACATCTGATTAATTATAAGAAGTAATTCATTTCAGTTTTAAAAGATTCATGAAACTCCAAGAAAAACTATTTTTGAAAAAGAAATACCCTAAAAATGGCGGTAAAAAACTCACCAAAAACAGTGCAGCGTTCTTAATTGCAAAGGACGCGCAAATATAGACGAACGGATGAAAACTAATGAATGGTTTTTGTCACTAAAATTATTCGGCTTCTTTTAGCAAATTATTGCTTTTTATTTGTAAAACGAGAGGACCAGATGGGTTTTGTATCCTTTATAACAAATTATTCTCTTTCATTTTTTTATAAAGTAAATTAAAAAAAGCCAACGAAATTCATTAATTTCTTTGTAAAAATATTTTTTTGTATTGAAATAAAATGAAAAGGGACTTTGAATTTTTTCTTGTTTGGAAGAGATTTTGTAAAATTAATTCAATAAATATTTTTTTTGCAAAAATTCAATTTAAATTTATTGTTATAAAAAATTCTATTCTCATATGTATCCAACGAAGTAAACCTTTTATGATTAACAAAACGTTTTACATAAAGAAAATAAAAAATAAGTGGAAATTTGTGAAATATTATACCATTTAGTAATTAACTAATTGAAAAATACTATACTTCTTTCTGGAACTCATATAATTAAGCATTGTGTAATATAATTGAAAATAATGTTTCAAATATAAATCTCAAAGGCATTCTTTTGATCGGCTGAAAATTTACAAATTTCGGGATTTAAACTATCTTTTTTTTCTATACATTAATTAGAATTTCTTTTAGTTCCAGTTGGAAATTGAACTTTTGAATTTTAGCTTACATACATCATGAGTTAAAAACTTGGCTTACTTTAATGATTAAATCACTGTAAAAAAATGGTGAAATGCTACTTTGTAAAACCGGTGGCAATATGTGCTGCCTCCAGCTTTAAGAATTACGTTTCACCGCAAAATGGAAGAAATAGTCAAGCTTTCTTCCATTTTGTGGTGAAATGTTCCATCAAACTTTTAAATTGTGTACAAGAAAAACTATAAAATGATATTTTATGTAGCTAATGTTGGTACGAGAGCATTTGGGAACTCACCATTAAACGGCTAGTCTTATTTATTATTTATCATACGAAGAAAAACATAGGTTATCAATTCCATAAAAATAGTTTCCACCAGTTTCATAGAATAACTTTACATTAATGTTTGTAGAAGTAAGCAGCAACCACTGAGTAATTCAGCACCAAACGTTGTCTCAACCCCGCAAACAAACCACCTGGCAGCTAATTCGTCTAAACTTGAACCTATATGACGCTGCGCCTCGATCGAATTGTCTAGTCAGTCAATTTTTTGCTTTTGAGAACAACGTCAGCGCGTTATGTTACCCAACTTCCCTTTCATCATGCAATATATATATTTTGTCATAATACAGTAAGTCATATAGACATCTCTGTGTAACCAGAAACTTGTAAGCATACCTCAATGAATCATCTTACGCTAGTTTTCTGCCTATATAACGAATCCATTATTTATAAAAAGGAAAGTGCATCACTATTCATTTACTTAAGGACTTCCAGAGCTAATATTTGCATGCAAAACAAAATTGTCACTTTCAATAATTTGCTTTTACAATATTCTGAATTATGTTAACCTTATACACTAAAACACCTAAATAAAACAATAGCTATAGATTGCTAATGAATGTTATATACCAAGCAATATTACCTTATCTTTTCTACAATTTAATACCACCATCTAAGCGATGAAATACCCCCCCCCCCCTTGAGCATTTCCATCTCTAATATATACACTAAGACGGGTACAATTGAATGCTAATGAACTACCAAAATAGATTTGCCTGAATAATGCATTTAAGCAACTCCGAAAAACTTCTTACTTTACAACTCTAACACTATACGCTAAAATGTGGTCATGACTAACAACCGATCCTTAGCCATAATTTAGAAATACAGATAGACACTTTACTGCAACTTACAAGAAATTCAAACGCAGTATTTAAGAAATTAAATAATATACCCACACCTACAACTTTAAATTAATACACTAAAAGTTTCCTTACTTACACTAATGCTATAGAATAGATATCTAATATAAAGTTTTAGACACCGATAAACTTTAGCTTATCTACAATTTAATACTAGCATCTAAGATTGCTACAAGACTCAAAAGCAAAACTTTTTGTGTTGTTCCGACACAAATAACGACTACGAGGAGAGATTATTATTATATCTATGCATGATTTACAAAAAAGTGCCAACTATGCTGTTTTCTAAAATAAGTATAACAAAATTATAACCATCATTTTAAAGTATCGTAATATCGATATTTTCCGCTTTAGCATAGCTATATTTATCCGAAACGTTAAAGATGAGATGGTGAACTATATTTCAGCAGAATACATGCTTGATGTTCCTTCAACATAATTTTTGTGCTAACCACGCATTATTATTGGTTCTCAATACAATTTTTGTATAGTTTCAACCCGACTTGTAATGACTGGGAAAACACAATCATTTGCATGAAAGTCAATACAAGTTTTTCCTGAGTGTAGCGTGAAATTTCAGATTAAGGGTTATGAAAATTTAATAATATACTCACATATAGTTTCAACTCTAAACAAATACACAATGTTACTATGAATTGCTAATAAGCCTTAAACATCAAAAACTACCTTATCTTTAATTGAACACTAACAACAGTGGAAATGTATTCTACGCTACAACTCAACCCCGAAACACCAAAAGATTTCCTAACAAACGAAAATATAGTCTCTCTTACTTCGTTCTTCATGACACTGATCCTTATCCATAATTCAAGAAGATAGATAGGCTGTAACACTCACAGGAAATTCAGAACTGAGCTATAAGATATCGAATAATACTCCCCACATACACTAATGACTCTAAACTTTCTTCAGATTTTAAATAAGTCGTAGACATCGAGCAATTTGATCCTATTTTCTATTGATCAAACTTATTTTCTATTGTTGAAGTCTTCTAAAGGTTGACTACCTAATCAACCCAGATTTCTTCTTTAATTGACGCCAGAAAGTTCTCTCCCTGCACTTATACTAAGTCGTTCTTTGAACGCGCCAATAAAGTTAGAATAGATCTAAAATTCTCTTGCGGTAAGGATAAAACTTACAAAAAAAATGTATAATTCTTTAAAAAAGGAACAAACTCAATAGTTTCTTTAAAACATTCTTCCATTTTATTTCACAAACACTGCACATGCCACAGCCAACGAACAAACTTATTTTTCATACGATAATAAAATTAATTATTTTCAATCGATAATATAATTAATTATACAATCAAATAAACCAAACATTTTTGGCCTCCGACATCTATGGATAAAATCTTGTTTTCTATTGAACACTAAATCTAAGGAATTGAATAGCATACCAGTGCTCATAACTCTAAACCAAAGCACTAAAAATTTTCTAAGACTATTGCTATAGATTGCTGATGAGGCCTAGACATCAAGATATTTTACCTAATTTTCAATTTAATAACTTATAAGCAATTACTAAATTGCCACACTTAATAAAATTTGGAAGAGAAAGGAGGATACTTTTCTGTGTAACTTGCAGAAAACTCAAAGATAAAGCATAAGAAATTGAATAATATACCAACACTTACAAATTCGTCGTGCACTACTTCTATAGAATATTAATGAGTCCTAGACTCCAAGAAACTTTATTTTCTATTAAATTCTAACATCTAAGCAATTGCAAAAAATTATTCCACACTTACAAAACACTAAAAGAATTCTGATCAGATAAAAATATATCCTATCATATTCCTCTCATATTCTCCCTTCTCCTCTGGAAATTCAAAAGCAAGGTATAAGGAATTGGAGTGGAATAATTTACCCATACTTACAACTCTTAAACCAATATACTAAACATGTCTTAACTAGTGTAATGCTATTTATTGTTATAGATTTCTAAGGCGCCTTTATAACAAAAAAACCCCCCTTTACTTTATCTTTAATTTAACACACCTACATGTACCACAAATCGAATAAAATTGCTGTACCTAAAACTCAAAAAAACTAAAAGTTTTTTAACATACCAAAATATCTACCCACACTTGCAACCCTAAATTTAAACACACTATATTGTTACGAATTTTGTAAATATTTTTTGTAAATATTGTAAATATTTTTTTTTGTAAATATTTTTTGTAAATATTGTAAATATTTTTTGTAAATATTGTAAATATTTTTTGTAAATATTGTAAATATTTTTTGTAAATATTGTAAATATTTTTTGTAAATATTGTAAATATTTTTTGTAAATATTGTAAATATTTTTTGTAAATATTGTAAATATATTTTGTAAATATTGTAAATATTTTTTGTAAATATTGTAAATATTTTTTGTAAATATTGTGAATATTTTTTGTAAATATTGTAATATTTTGTAAATATGTAATCTTTACTTTTGTATTTTTATCTGCAGTAATGGTATCAGCGTAGTACATGCCGAGAGCTTGTGGGAAAACGCTATTGCGCCATCGGAGCTGTTTGGCGACAATTTGAAGTGATTGGCAATCTTGGAGACAAATTTGGCGACTTTACGTCATATCCTGTTTTCGAAGATTCGAGACGTTTCGGCCATTACGTAACAGGATATGCGTAATGTCGCTGGAATTTTCTAGAAAGATCGCCACCACCTGTAAAAAAATCTCGCCATATACTACTTGCGTTATTGGAGTTTACTACTGCTGTGGTGAAGAGCTTGAAAGTATCTCTGTTGTGAGGTTGTTGTCTATTGGA
Source organism: Oedothorax gibbosus (assembly GCA_019343175.1). Taxonomy (NCBI): domain Eukaryota; kingdom Metazoa; phylum Arthropoda; class Arachnida; order Araneae; family Linyphiidae; genus Oedothorax; species Oedothorax gibbosus. Next base: position 31,531,375 of record CM033279.1, read on the forward strand.
GATTATCGAATTTCCTGTTGTTATATAGTTGCTAAAGGTGAATTTTGGTAGCGAAAGTGTTTTATTTGAAGGAATAAAAATAACTGTTCTTGTGAACTGTGGTGCTTTGAAGTAAGCTGAATAAATTAATTGTCTCTGCGAACTGTGTCGTGCTTTAAAAAAAAAAACTAAGAATTTCGTAACAATATGTAGATTGCTTATGAGTTTTAGACACAAAGAAATGAAATGCTATTTTATCTTCCAATTTAACACTAACATATAAGCAATTAAATAAAACTTTCCACTTAAAACTCAAACCTCAAAACACTAAAAGTCAGACACTTAGCTGTAACCAGCAGGAAAAACAATACCAAGGCATATTAAAAGGGAATAATAATATCCACTCTTACAACTCTAAATTGAAGCTGACTATATGTAGATTGCTAATGAATCCGAGACAAGTAATGAAAAGCAGTTGAATAAAACTGCTCCACTTACAACTAAAACCCCAAACACTAAAAAGATTTCCTTACAAACGAAAATATCACCTCCCCGATTCCCATTCCACTGTATAACCGATCCTTCGGCCATAGTTCAGGAAGACTGATAGACACTTGGCTACTCGCAGAAAATCCAAAACCAAGGCGTAAGAAATGGAAAAAAAATCCACACTTACAACTCTAAAATAAAACACACTATATATAGAATCCACAAAGTATCAAAATGTGATTTTATCTTCAATTCATCACTAACATTTTAACTATTGAATAAAACAGTTTCACTAACTACTCAAACCCCAAACACTAAAAAGATTTCTTTACAAACGCTAACGCTTTCTAAAAAAATTCGCCTCTCCGATTCCCATTCCACTGTAACCGATCCTTCGGCCAAATTCAAAACCAAGGCACACGAAAAAGGAATAATATTATCCACACTTACAACTTTAAATTAAAACAGACTATAAATATAGATTGCTAATGAGTTTTAGACACCAGGAAAGGAAATAAGATTTTATTTCAATCCCACACTAACATCTAAGCAGTTGAATAAAACAGTTCCACTTACAACTCAAACCCCAAACACTAAAAAGATTTCCTTACAAACGAAAATATCGCCTCTCCGATTCCCCTGTAACCGATCCTTTGGCCATAATTCAAGAAGACAGATAGACACTTGGCCGTAACTCGCAGTCGGCTGCATTGATCTGCATTAGCCGATCTGTCGGTATTCAGTCGATGTAACGCAAACCTGATATATCTCCAAGGGAAATAATGAGTCAATGTTGACTTTGGTGATTAACTGCCTCTGTTTGCCGATGGTAACATTGTTGCCATGGTTTAAGCTGACTCGAGAGGATTAGCTGGTGTGTGAGCGAGAGTGGACTTGGTTTTAAATGGGATTAACGGTGGTGACCAAGTTAGGTTGAAGAAAAAGGAAACAATACTAAAATTTAAAATGTTAAATATTTTGTAAGTAGCAGTTGTTTATGAAGAATCTGATTTTGAACTTTTAAACTAGGGTGCTTTACACTACACTACTTTCAAATACCACTTTACAAATCAATACATTTAAAGGTAATTATATATTCTATAAGGTATATAATTCCACAAATTTTAAAATATAAAAAGTTCGATAGCAGCTACTCTTTGTTTTTTCGAATACTTTTTTTTATGGGCGGTTTTTTCGAATACTTTATTACGACGTTCGACGGGTACTAGGAATTTGTGTAACAAATTTGAAGTTCTGAACTCTGTTAGCTCTATTTGTAGAATGGTTTCAGACAGACGGTCCATGTTCGAAAATCCCTTTTTTAGAATCAGCAGCTTCCAAAACGTTAGAAAACACAAAATCTAAGTTTCAGATTTTTAACCCCATCACAATACTTAAATTATCTTGTGTTTCATATTAGGTGATCGAAAATAAGAATGTTTTTTAATAGTTATAAATAAAATAGTAGATTGTAGACAGTTGCTAAACCTTTTAGCTGCTTCCAAACTAAAGTTTCGAAATTATGATTTCGCTGCATATAAAAGGATAATTAAGAAAATGTAATTTAACCAACTTTTATGTATCGTTTGGAATAATTAATGCAAAACTATAGAACGTTATACTTTTGCAAAAAAATAAGTTTTTATAATGCATACATTTATGTGACTTTTAGTATGAAATGTGAAATTAAGCTACGCACAGGAAAGCTACTGAGCTAGCCTTTATAATATCTTTTAATAATAACCCTCTTAACGTAGCGTGTAAGCTAAATATGTACTGGGGTCTTGTGATTAAATATTGTTGATTGCAAAAAGTCGAAGAGAAAAAAGCAAAAATATCATCGACAGCAAAACATTCATATGGTCTTTTACTGTTTTCCCGAAGAATGAATACCTCGTTTTTTCTTTTCGATTTATAACTTCTTTCTTTACTCGCTATATTACAAGAGTGGGGGCTAATAGAAAGATGAAAGCAGGTTCCTATTTTTATTTAAAAAACATTCATTCCCTCTTTTGGTTAAAGGAGATTTGAATGCAAAAAAAACCCTTTTCAACCAAAAAATCCAATCCCTCTCAGTTACTGAAGTGGGGTCGATTTAAAATAGGTATGAGTTTTGTGAGTCCTTTGAAATTTTTTTTTCTTGAGCGGGAATCGTGCCAAAAATTTTCAATTTATAGAAAAAATGTTTATTTTAACAGGAACTGATTTAACATTGGTAAGCCATTCCATTGAAAAGAAATTCAGCATCAGTGTCCACTATTTGCAAAAGATTTTTTTTTGCGTGAGAACTTATCTATGTGCTTCGATGCGGTGTTGTTGCAAAACTCACTTTCTTCAAAGTGTATCTAAGATATGGGGTACGGTCCGTTTATTGGCGACTTCTTTCAATTTAATTAACAATCCCCAAAAGTCGCCAATTAATAGATCGACCTTTATCTTAGTTATACTTTGGATAATGTGAGTTTTGCTACTACACTCTACATATCTGTTGCGTTTTGTGACTATGGAATTTGCAAATTCCGTGGGTCATATGTCGACAATGATTTGTCGCCGGCAATGTTTTAACACGAAACCCTGTAATAGTTATTAACAATATAAGATTTAACTAAAGTACCTTAAGTTAACAGAATAAGCGTCCTGCACCAATATTTATGCTGAAAAATTATGCAATACGAGTCAATATATCTATAATAGAATACCATCCTTTAAATTTTTAATAGTGTCAAAACCATTTCGGCAGAAAGATTTTGAAGGTGCTTAACATATATACTTTTATTCATCCCATTAAAGGACTTCATTTAGACAAAAATGGCGTTTCAATTTTTGGTCTCACCTTTATTTTTTAATGACTTCTTATTCTAATTGCATATACAAGCATATGTGATGGTTTGATTTGTAGACTTATAATTTGATTTGATCAGTAGACTTGAACTTTTAGACTTTTTTTAGATACGTCATTTTCGTCGTAGTGTTCGTTTTTCGGTGGACAATGGATGCTAAGACGATAATTTCTATAAAGCTAATTTTAAGTGGTAACTAACATTTGATCATGTGATATCAGAAAAATAAATCGAACCCACAGACTTTGACAACGACTGGTCCAGCGCTCCTACCACTTGGTAATTATTACACATGGTCAATTAATGTTACACCTCTTCAGCTCTGATTTATAGTTTTAAGCTGATGAAGAATAGTGGAGATAAAACCATTGTAAAACTTAAATAATTCTAATCAATTAACTGGGGCTTAAAATGTCACATACTCCAAAGTCTTTTAGAAATGGACATAAGCTTCTCTTAAATTTAATAGGCAGAAAGGTATCATAAGTAGATTGAACTTATTCAAGCAGTGAACAAATCCACAATTTTATCTCATCAAACTAATATGCCATGTTTCAGGAAAAATGTAAGCGTTGTGATTTGCCATACATAAAAAAACCTAAAGTTTCAAGCGAATTTAGGAATATTTTTCATTTAAATGAACTAAATTCCAAATAAGCCATTAATTTAATTGAATCCATTGGACTCTTTGTTAAACAAATATTTTTCTGTAAATAATACTTTTTGTAAAGGAGATTTCAAATAAAAACAAGTAGGTTTGTAACAGAATCTGTCACTTAACTCGCTTCCACATATTTGTGTTTAACAGGAAAAAACGCGCCAAACACAACATTAATTCTATATTTAACATTTACAAGCTAAATTTGGCTAGTTTCATTTATTTTATTTCGAAAATTCAATAATTATTACTTATCGTTTGCAAAAATTAATTTATATTTTAAAGAATAAATATGTCATATTCCTCGCTTTTAAATAGAATGAAAACATTTCATATCACCATACAAGGATTCCGTAGTGAAATATATTTGACGTCATTTCAAACTGATCGATGTTGCAAAAATAAATTTATTTTAATTTATTGTCTAAAAGAATTAAAGTTTCTCGAGCGATTGTTGCGAATGGCAAATGTGATTTAATTCTAATAAAAACAGGGCCTTTAGCTATTTGTAATTCAAACTTTTAAACGCCAAAATTAACTATTTTCATTAATCTTCTTTCTCAGATTTAATAATTAGATTTTATCGTTTGCTAAATTTGTTTGTAGTTCGAAGAATAATGATGTAATCTTTTTTAATAAATATTTTTGTCGCCACAATTTCCCATTTACATTTCTTTCGAAAATTCACTTATTTATAATTTGTTAAATTAATTTACAGTTCAAAAAATTTATAATTTGTACAATTGATGCTTTAAAAATAAAAGCGAAACTTAGCATATTTTTTTTATGTTAAGTTAGAATTCTCTATGCATCTTTCTACATACATATATATAGAACCATTAAAAGAACTCTATTGTGATAATACAACAATCCAAACCGAATTATATCACATAAATAAATATTTTTACAAAAGTGTATTTTTATTTTAACAAAAGTTTCTCGTACGTTTAACGAAATGGCAACAGTGAAAATATTGAATAAAAATGGAATTTGCATGTTATTTCAATGTAGATTAAATTTTTAGTTATTTAAATTTTAAATAAGCTTCTAGTTTAAATTTTTTAATGAAATTTGGCATGTAGCCTAATCTGATTTTTTGCTTCAAAATGACGTATCCCACTTGTCTGTGGGACTTGTGGATGACAACAGTGAAAATATGAATAAAAATAGAATTTGCATGTTATTTCAATGTAGATAAAAAAAATTTAGTTATTTAAATTTTAAATAAACTTCTAATTTAAATTTTTTAATGAAATTTGGAATGTAGCCTAATCTGATTTTTTGCTTTAAAATGACGTATCCCACTTGTCTGTGGGATTTGTGGTTCTTTCTGTGAAAGTGGGTGACAGACAGACGGACAGACAGACGGACGGACGGACAGACAGACGGACTGAACGATTATAAAACCTTCCACTTTTTACGTTATAAACGTAGTGTGGAAGCTAAAACTACATCGAAGGGCTAAACAAGAAAACTTTGCAACCAGATTAGTGTGTGGAAATATGGTAATTCGTCTGGTTAGTAATGTATTTAGACTGTATACATTCAAATTATTTTTTACTTAGTTATACTTATACAAATACTACGTTTAAAAGTTTACATTAGAAATGTTCTTACAGAGGAAACAGTTTATTTCTGGATATGGATTTAATTTCATCAACAAATCTGCATCTTTATTCATTGGACCAATAATTAGCCTTACAGTCAATGTTTATTAACAACGCATTACTGTCCATTCAACAAAATGTTTTGTGTCTATGGGATATAAAAGGGTAAACGATACCCCCTTTCTATTTAAATATCAAGTCTTTAGAACCTGAAGACCATCTGGTCTAAAGTTTTGAAACACTGAAAATGTTGATATTTATGGAAATCGGAAACTGAAGATTTGAAACAGAATAGATATTAGAATAAGGACGGTGAATAGTTGAAATTATCATTAGAGAAATGAAATGTAATAATGTGCTTAAATATGAGTTGTAAAAAATAGTTCATTTCGAATATTTCTTTAGCAGATTAAAATTTTCATCAGGTTTATTCAAGTAATTGGAAAATAAATATTTAAATGTGTTTCAATTATTTTTGAATGAAAACTTATTGTATATAGGGGTTTTACAATTTTTAGAACGCATATTATAATAAATTATCAAAATCTTTCATCATTTTTCCAAAGGTAGAAATAATATACTTTATAACACGAGATAATTAAAATGGATAAAATAATAAGATTGTTGGACATACGATGAACCTTTTAATTAAACCGGGCTTTAAAACTTTGTCAAAGAATAACTTTATGAATTAAATTACTTAAAAATGTAATAATATTTTTTAATAAGAGAATCGTTTTTGTTTTAAATACAGACTCAATTAGAAATTACTTTTTCAATTAATTTATTTTATGGTACTAAAACTTTCTATATCTTAGTTTGTAAGTATATAATTATTATAACTTAAAATTTAGTTAAAGTTAAACTTTTGCGTGGATCCTTTAAATATAATGTACTTGATTTTTAACTTGCGCCCATTATTGGAAACTAATGTATAATATTTAAAAATATATTTCTAAAGTACTTTAAAATTTCCAGAAAATCGGATAGTTTTACATTGATTTTAGGGAAAAGAGTAGATAAGATAGGTATTAATTTAATATGGCCTTTTCAGTTCTGTCAATCACCTACCTTTTCTTATCTAAATTGAGACCTTCAGCCATTTTATTAAAGTAGTGATTTTATAACATAGAATGTCTACAAGTAAAGTCCGCCGCGTTTGATAATTAGGAATTTTTAGCGAAAAAGATTAAGGCATGCACACGACCCAATTTCGTTAAAAGCTGATAAAGAAAGGCAAATTTTTAATCATTACGTATCTAAAAATTATCCTTTGAACTTATATTCACGTAAAAGATCAAATGAATATTGCTAAATGAGTTTCTTTTTATGGAAAATTTAAATCTGGTTTCAGATGAAAATTGTACTATTTTGAAACTTTTTATTTTTATTTGGTGAGTTTCTGTAACTTTATTATTTAATGCTGAAATTTACGAGCGAAGATTTTAAGAGGTGTAAATGTAATTTTATTTTATCTATTTGTAAAATACTTCAGTACATTTTTTGACGTTTAGATGACGTTTAGATTTTATTATTGTGTGTTAATGCCAAATGAAGCAATCTTTTGAGTTTGCCAATATTATCTTTTAACTAGATAATTTCTTGTTTCCATATATGCTAGGTTATTATATATCGTCGTGATCATGGCATTGGTAGAATACAAGTTTCAGTTTTCTTATTTTTATGTTTTCAATTTTATTTTTACTTTTAGGTAGCATATGTTTCCATTATACGTATGTAAAAGTATGGTAGTGGACAGTATTTAGTAAATGTTTGCATACTATATTTTTCAGTAGTATTATAATCTGGTATATAAGTAAGCATTTATAGACACATAGATATATATCAAAAAGCTGGTTTCTTCCTTTGTGGGAAATAAGGCAAAGTCTTGTTTTTTGAAGTATCACCCATAATTTTTTTTATCAGTTTTTATCAGACAAGAAGTTTCCTTACACTGTAACCCTCTCTTTCTTGTTTACCATCACTGTGTGATGGTAAAAGGGTTCTGTGAATTAACATATGGTGTAAAATTTATTATGTGTTACCGAAGAAAACGTTTGCTTCCCTGGCAATGAAAGGATGCACCCATCTTCTATGTTCAGACACAATTGGGGTAAGTTATTAATGTAACTCTTTACGTCTTGAAAACATCAATTGGCTGTAGAACAAAAATACCGACACTGTAATGCAAAAAGTAATAGCAAAATGTGCTGTAATTTTACAGCTGTGGAAAAAAGTACCCACTAGTGATTATTTCGGCCGTTATTCATCCTATAAAATCGAACCTTTTTGACTTTGTGAATAAATAACATTCTGAGTAAATTGCATGACACGAAATTTGCAAAAGGGGCCGTTTTCATATAAAAATGTTACTAATTTTTAAATTTCCAATGGCTATACCCAATTTTAATAACTTAGAAATATTAAGCACGCTCAAAAACGCTTAAATCTAAATTTTCGTTATTTATGAATAAATATTTGACGAGTTATTTAAACGAATCACTTGATGACCTTTGGGGGACCATCTCAAAAATTACAAGTGTAGTTTGTAGGTTTATTGAAGGAAGAAAAAGAATATAATGTTAAAGAACTTGAGGTAAGGAGTCCTACAAGGGATGTATAGTCATTGAGGATGAAGCCCTAAGGTTATTTTTAGTATACTTTCCATTTTTTTTTACTCGAAATAGTTAAAATAGAGAAAAGTAGGTATTGATATGGTAAAGATGTCCGTCTGTCTGTACCTCCCTGCCAAAATCGGTTCTATCGGATCTTAAGAATTATTTTTTTTGTTAGATAGAGGTAAGGCAGCATCAGAGATCCAACTTTAATACATTTTGTCCGTCTGTCTGTGCATCCGGATGGACATCTGTCCTCCTGTCAGTTGACGAACTACTCATTTAATTAGCATTGAAATTTAATTTTTAGTCATTTTAATTGCTGTTGCCACATCAACAATAGCAAAACAAACTTTATTTAATTAACATTTTAAGGAATATTTATTTTTTCCATATAAAACGATTTAGATGACGTCGTAAAATCGAGCACAATATGATTCTTTGATTGTTCATTATTTGTTTACAAAGAAAGCGGTTCACAGTGTCCTTCAGGGTTTTTTACATACCTTTTTTTGTAGATACTTATTTAAGTATAAGAAGCTCAGGTCATATAAGGTGACATTTTCCAAACATTGCCAAATGTCGTGGAAAGGATGCTAGGATTCGACTAATTCAATTTCACATAATTATTCTTGAAACTGAAAATAAAACTAGCAAATGATAAAGAATATTTATTTAATTCGTGAAAGAAAATCGATAAATTAGTCAATTTTTGGCGTTGAAAAGTTCAAATTGCAATTGTATGGTTTGGTGAAGTTATAAATCTTGTGTGGATGTGGGTATAGGTGACAGTTACTGTTACAGATATATTTCTGTTTCGACGAAAATTTCATTTAAATATTTAAGAGTCCTTTTTAAGAGTGAAGGTATCTATTGTGTCATACTATAGAATTCTGATGGTCGTTTTTTTGTTTTTTACAAGGCGGTGTCTGTTTATCAAGTTCACATTTACTCTCGTATACAGCCCCCTAAGGGGTATTTAAAAAGAAATTTGTGATTTACTCAGTAAATTATAAATGTGAAAATTATTAGATTATTAGAAAATTATTAGAAAACTAGGGGGCACGCCCCCTTCTCGCTATCGCTCGCCAACCCCGGGAACTGCTTGCGCAGTTCCCTTTGGATGGCTTCGCGATCCAGGCTCTCTTCGGGATCCAGGCTCGCTTCGCTCGCTAACCGTTCATTGATATATTTTAGTCTAGCCTTAAGGGTTAACCTTAAGGAATATGTCCGCGCGCGCGGCATTTTTTCGCCAAATTCGTATTATGGCAGCCATTGACTACAAAAATCGCCAAAGATTGTATTTTCAGCGAATAACTATCAAAAAGTTCTGTTTTTTCTATGTATCTTGTTTGCATTAGAGAAGTTATTTTGCTACTTTGTTTATAAGTTAAACCTGTCCATTTCTTTCATCGTTAAGAATTCTTAAATCGTATTAATATATTTAAAATATTATTAATCATTAATTATTAAAATAACTCATTTCTTTAATTATTTTTTGTGCACATTGTTTTTTAACTTGCAGCAAACTGTTGAGTTCTGATTTTCTTATTTTAAAATATCGCTACGATCTACGATCGCAAATGCCACGATAATTTTTAATAAGGAAATCTTTCATGTTCTCTCAGCAGACATTTTCAGTTTTGAGCAGCATTTTAAGTAATTATTTGTTGTCATTTCACAGACTTGGCAACATTTTTCGACTGGCGCCAAATCCGGACATGGTCTTTTAGGTTAACCGCCTTTAGTATCCTTTTAAAATAAAATCATTACAAATTAATGGTTATTATTGAGAAAATATTTCGCTGCTTGACTAAGATCCATTTGTAAATAAATTGGAAACCGTGGTAGTCGTCAACGCTTAGAAACTATATTTAAAACCAATTCGAATTTTTCCTGTTTCATTAACAATTGTGTTTGGTAGTTCAGTCAATCGAAATTAAAATTTAAATTTTCAAACATTAAACGTCCCTAATATTATGCATGTTTAAATTTAAACTTACTAATTCTATCCTAAAGTTGTTTTAAAAACTACATAATAACGAATCTTATATAACGCTTAGAGTAAACCAAAATCAACTTTAACAAAACTCTTTACCGTAGTCGAAAGTGTAAACAAACTCTATTGTGTCGCCATTGCAGAGTTAGAAATATAAGGAAATTTGGGAGCCGTATAAGAGAATTATATATATAGATGTTTTTCTGCCGTATCGAACTATGTTTTGTGCACAATATTTATAGTTATTTTTCCCTTTTTCAAGCCATTCCTGAAGAAACACTTTTTTGTCGTTTTCAGTCGGCCATTTTGAAATTAGTAGTATTTTTGTTCATTTCGATTGTTGCCATTCCAGAGATAAAAATATAAGGAAATTTGGGCGCCGTATAAGAGTATTATATATATAGATTATTAGATTTCGCCTAAACTTCTAGTCCTAAATTCATTTCTGTAAAAATAATGAGGGTTTTATATTCATAATTGTTTTTAAAAATTAAAATAATAATTATTCAAAAACATATTTTTTTTAAATACCCCAATAATGTTTGCATTTTGTTTGGGTTATTATAATTACTACTCAGTAAAAAATTCAATTCGTTTCATTATCTTAATTATTTATAAATTGGGATAGTTTTTTATGTGCAACTCATTTAACATTACGACCCCTTAACTTTGCACGTCTCTAACTCAACTAATAATGCTTAAAAACTAACAAAACTTGGTATTTAGTGTTAAAATTTGCCATACATTTGAAATATGAGCTTAAAAAGTGGTGTTGCTATTGAAAATTTCAAAGTTGGTAACATTTTTAATATGAAGGCGGCTCCTTATGCAAATTTTGTGTCATGCAATTTTCTCAAAATGTTATTTATTCATTAACTAAAAAAAGTTCAAATCTATAGGATGGATAACGGCCTAACTAATCACTAGTGGGTACTTTTTTCCTCACAACTGACTAATTCTAAGGGTCTCGAGCAGTTCGGATCCACATAGCTAACTCCAAATAAATAACCTTATCTCTTTCATTACAACAACCCAATTTAATTTTCTTTACACACACCCAGCTCATAAAACACACACACTTGGTAGAAAATTACCTATTTATTACTGGAGTACGTTAACCAACTCCCAATTAAGACCACTTGTTTACAATGTGTCGTTCCTGCAGCATATGCAGTATTTCAATGGTATTATAATCCAAAAGGATGATGAAGAAAAAATCAACTATTATTTTTACCGCTTTAATTGAAACGCGGCAATTCGTGGTTAAGGCCTGTTGGCGAATACTAATAAGCTTTCTGCAAATCATATGTTTATGAAAAAGATTTTAGTTTTTCAATTTTTTAAAAATAGAAAACATAAATATGCCAAAATTTAGCGTTTTAGCATAGAAAACATTAAAAAAATATTAACATGACGTTTAACTGCAAATGACTTACTATATAAAGCGGAATAAACTACACGTAATGAAATTATAAATTTTTGCTGTGGTTACAGATTCTTAGCTTATGAACCAGAAGAGCTTCAAGCAATATTTATATGGTTTTGTTTTGCAACTAAAAATTGTTATATTTAAATTCAAATGGAATAAATTTCTGGACAAAATTAAAAAAAGAAAGCTTTATGACTATATAAAGCGACATATTTTTGTGAAAATGAAGAACACCCCTTTTTTATGTTAAAGGTTCTGTTTTGCCCTGTTTGCCGGAAACACAGCTCTTATGTGACTGATTGCTTTTTACTTAATTATAGGGGTTAATACATGGTAGATCAACTTAACAACCAATGAGAGATTCTCCGTAAAAGTTTTTGGTGTCCGCGAGGAAAGGGGTCGTGGAACATCATAGCTTTAAGAGGATAAACAATTTGATGAAATTTGAGGAAAGATTATAATATATTTATACCATCTGCCCATTGTATATACAAGGTTTGGAGTATAAAAAAATGTACTGAAAACTGAGGAAATTTTATAATATATTTATGCCTTGTGCCTATTGTTAGCATCTGTACAAATAAATTGAGTATGATGGAAGGACGATGACCCTCTATCAGACTATATTTTTTAATCATTTAAGCGTGAAGAACTATGGAGTAACAGAACTTTACGGAAGACTCGGGTCATTTGATCTTATAGAGTTAACATGTATTAAAACAGGAATGCATTGACACTGTTCCAAACGAACAGCCTCACTTCTGTTCTCCTAATAAACCACGTAAAGTAGGCTTTCATGGGTGAAAACTAATATTAATCACTGCTTTTTAGACGCTTTGTGTCATTAATTTAAAAGTTTAATCTTCGGCGTGGGGACACAATTCACGTTATGTATATACATGTTTTAGCATGCGTCGCATTTCGTGTAGTGCTTTTAATCAAGGAGGACTTGACTAATACTTGGTACGGGATAATTAATATAAAGGCTATATCGTGTAGCAAATGGAAAAATGATGCTTCTTTCATTAAGTAAATTCAGTAAAAATGCCACTTTTTCACTCACATGGAATTGTTTAGGACTACTAGAAAGTACTTCTATAAAGTATTATAGAAGTTTTTAATGGTAGATGAGATATAATAGGTTTAGGGGTATAGGTCTGAAATGAATGAATGTGTAGACAGACCTATTACTTCTTGGCACCTACTACAATGATCAAGTGTTTTAGACGAGTCCAAACTATCACTCGTAAAACGAAAAGGGGTAAAGAAGATTTTAGTCTGAGCCAGAGTCCTATATTTAACGATTCATTGCTTTTGTAGGAGCATATCTTTTTTTTATTGCACAAAAATAACAGATATTAATTTGAAGGGGAAAAAAATACAAAAGCAATTATACAGTAGATAGAACACCAAGGGTCACAAGGACCATATTGGCGAACATAAAAAAGTACATGGATGTAAATTTACAAACACATAAAAAGAACAATATTAAATTACAAGTAAAAAATATTATTATGGCACCAGAAGTGTCGGGGGTATATTTAAGAGGGTTAGTCAATACAAAATGAATTACTGTACGGTTATTTAATACATTATTTCAATAATTACACATTTCATTCAATAATTGCATTTCACAGTTACATTTATTTCAATAATTGAAGAATGCATAATCAAAAATTGTTCTCTATATCGGGAATATCAAACAAAAGATTTTTCAATTGGTTTTTGAAGGAAGTAAGATTAACTAAAGATTGTATTTGAAGCGGAAGACTATTAAAAAACTTTGGTGCAAGATAAATAAAATTTTTACAGAAAATGTTCTTTTTAGGTTTAGGAATGATGTAAATACCATTAAGTATTCTTGGGCTAATACATATCCGCTTATTGCACACTTCAGGATTATTAAAAATATATAAACAAACTTTAAAGAAATAAATATAACGAATAGGTAGAATATTTAACAATTTATAATTTTCAATGTTTATGCTCACATTTGCCTTTAACAAAAATTTAACAAATTTATTTTGTATGTTTATAATTCTTTGAGGTTTGTTACATAATCCCCTCCCCGGGCAAGGATTCCATAATTAAACAAAGGATGTACAAAAGCGTTGTAGAGTAATCGCATGAAATCATGGTTTATTTTATTTCTCAAAAAATAAAATTGGCTTAAAACGAATCTTAATTTGCTTGATACGTAATTGGCGTGTGATTTCCATTTCAAGTTATTGTCTATAAAAACACCAAGATACTTAATGGTATTTACTTGATCGAAGTTATTACATTTACAGGAAAGCAAATCTGAACAAACTCTGTCATGATATTTTAAATTGAGAGGAGTAGTATAGGTGCTATTTTGCAGGCTGAAAAGCATATATTTAGTTTTAGAAACATTAATACTTAAATTAATATTTAGGAACCAATTTCGGATTTTAAATAGATCTGAATTAATTAAACTGGTTAAGTCTTCATATGCAGATGAGGATGAATAAAGTAAAACAGTATCGCCTGCGAAGCTAATAATTTTTCTATTTATATCCATATTACAGAAATCATTAATATAAATAAGAAATAACAAAGGGCCCAACTGAGAACCCTGAAAAACTCCTTTTTTTATAGGGAGCCTATCACCTAAAACACCATTTACTCTTACATATTATAAGCGATTTGCAAAAAAGGACCTGAGTAAACCGAAAAAATTTCCACGAAAACAAAGATCACAATAAAAGATCATGATCTACAGTATCAAAAGCTTTTGCAATGTCCAAAAAAATTCCAATCGTAATTTTATTATTATTAATACTATTATATACAAAATTGTTAAAATTAAGCAGGGCTGATTCGGTGCTTGAACCAGGGAGAAAACCAAATGGGTTTTTTGAAAAGAAGTTTATACTATTTAAGAAAGATAACATTTTTTCATAAATTATTTTCTCAAAAACTTTAGATAAATTGGTAGGATCGAAATATGTCTATAATTAGTAAAATTATTTGGGTCTCCCCTGCTTAAACACAGGAACAATAATAGAATTTTTCAAAATGTCAGGATAAATACCAGTGTTAATTAAGTTATTGAAGATGTCAGTATAAGTTTTGTAAATGGTCAGTACTTAATAAAATTTTGAGTAGAGTAACATTCACGTCGTCAATGCCACAACTTTTATTAGGGTTTAATTTTCTAATGACATCAACTATATCCTGAGATTCAATATGGGAGCAGAAAAATGATTGAGAATTAGTCTTAAAACTTTCTTCCAGAAACAGTTTTTTAGTTGAAAGGGCAGTTCGAACTTACATTTAGCTTACTATAATTGCATAGATATATTTTCACGTATAGTGTGCGCTGGGTGTGATACTGACTTTGTTAAATAATACATAATACGAATGCAAATCGATTGACGATTAAGTCTGAAGATAGTAAAGAAATGCTTGTGCCAACGCTCATGAATATCAACAATCAACTATAATCGTCCTTACACTAATAACCCATGTGTAGTTTTAGTCTGACACATTATTTCCAACCAAACTAATTCATCAATACCCTATGCTCGCCTAACGCCATGGGATTGGCAACCCTGTTTCTTTCAGGATCTTTATATGTTTTAAAATGGACTCTTCCACAATCAAAATATTTGAGATGCTGAGAAGCAAGTGACATGAGAACTATACACACACCGGCAGAGGGGGGGGGGGGGGTGATCAGAGACCTGCTTGTAAGCTTTCGTCAAGTAAGACAGACACAGAAAGAATTTTTACTGTCACAGAGAAAGGAAAGTACACCCAGGGCGAAGGCGGGAATCGAACCCGCACCCCTTAGAGCGCGCAGACTGCTAGCGTCCAAACCACTCGGCCATCCGGGTCCCCACACCGACAGAAAAACAAGATGTGATATACCAGAGCTGATTACACCTTGATATACAGCTCGAAGCCAATTATGAAACGCCATAAGCATTCGTTATAGAAGCGCGATATTAACTGACATTATTGTGGGCCGAATGCCAAGGAATCTAAGGAATTGTTAAAATGGCTTTTTATAATGATTTAATGCGAATGCAAAATTTATGGTAATTAAAAATTATTTTTTGTTTCATTTCTTTATTATTTTTTTATTTAGTTATTTTCTATTTTAAAAAATAAGCAGTTGATTTGATTGACTTAACTTACTGATTTTATTTATTTGTTCTTGAAAAATATTTGATTCTAAGATTTAAAATTGATAACTAAATTAAAACTGGTTTATTTCAAATTGGGAAAACTTTCAAAGCAATTAAATTAAACTTATAAAAAGAATTTAAAACAATTTATTATAATAAAATCTTAGATGATCAAACATTTAGATTTATTATTTTTAAAAAAAAAACAAGCAGTTTTTATTAACAAGGTTTTGTAAAAAAAATATTTTTTAATATATTATTACATAGAATGTTGATTGTAGTTCAAATAATAATATTAAAAGCAGAAGTTTAATAAAACATTAATTTTCCTCGATTAAACTATCTAAAACTTTTCATATTTGAAATAATAATTACCTCATACTGCATAGAAAATTGATTTTTCTTGAAAAAGTTTTTGTTTAAGTAATAATGTTTTTCATAACATTAATTTTCAATAGTTTTATGTTACTACTGAAACTAATTACTTGGAAAGTTACTGAAAGAATTAATTCACCAAAGAAAGAAATTTTTAACTAGCAAAGTTTAGAGAACCGTAAAAATTTTAAGAAAAAATTATACTAAAACAATGTCTTTAAAAACTTTTGGTAAAAAAGGCTAAGTCAGCGAACATTTGCTTTTTCTATACAATTTAATACAAAAAGCATATTTATCTAGTATCGATTAAAAACCGTCTGTCTAAAAATAAAATCAATATTTTAATAAAATTAACAAAACAAAACCATTTTTAGCACTGATATAGTAGTTTATATTAATCAATCATTTTAAGCCCACATTACAACCATAAACATGACTTAAGGGCTGGGGAGCCCAGTCGATTAAGGAGTTCGCCTTATATGCGGAAAGTACCAGGTTCGGGACCTGGCATCTCCAAAATAACTGCCGGCCTATAAACGGCCCGTGCAGCCAAAAATGACTGATGAATAATACCCCGTGTAGAGGGAGTGCACGTGAAATATGCTTTCAAGTACGAACGCTGGGTACGGTTGCGGTTGCGTTGAGTGCCTGATTAGGCGTCGGCTCGTCACTCGACATACTTCGCCAATAGCTCTCGTGTAGCTCTAGTGCGTCGGTTATTCACATTAAACTAATCAAAAATAAACCTGACTTAGCTCTTTTGGCCTAAACTCCAAACATCTCTTTTAGATAACAATAACGAGAAAAAAGACAGCTCTAACTGTATTCTTACAACGTATTTTTTTAGTCGCTTTCATTAATTACCAGGGCGCATTTTAACCATTTCTAAAAGACGTAAAGTGATATGCCTAATGTTATAAAAAAACAGCGACATACGGAAACTACTGAATAGCATTTAATTATAAAGATTCGCAAACGGCTTTTACGGTTATCTGACAAATGAAAAGGAATTAATGGAGGATTTCGTCCCCAGAGTTATAGCGGATTCTATTTTTTAAAGAACTTTTTTTTGTTATGTATAGTTGAGTAGATGTACATATGGGATTGGCCTTTTTGGTTTGTAAATAAAAAGTAAGTTTTAATGGAAGTCATAGACTTTTTTCGTTGATAAATACTTTGTGTTTCTTTACTTAAAAAATGATATTTGTATAAGAACTTCGAAAAAATTAAATGAGTTTTAGATTTTAGTGTGATTGAATTATATATTTTTTTGCTTTGCATTTTACAATGAGAGCAGGGAGTGGAAATGTGGAAACAATTTTTTTTACTTGAAAAAAATACTAGATAGTTATTTTAACTTGGAATGTTTTTAAAAACATTTCTTATAATATTAACAATAGGTGACTATAAAGTCAAAAGTACAAAACTAGATACTTAAAAAATTTGAGTTTATTACTTTTTTTGATTTTTAAAAAAGTGAGTGTTTTTTTAAAACACTCAAAAATGACAATAAATGTATGTGTAAATCCATTAGGTTGTTGGATTATTGAACTGCACATGTATCAATTACCGTCTTATGGGTCTTATATTTTCTGATATAACTTGTAGATGTTACAGTTTTAATCATATGTATCAACGCCCACTCTTTCAAAAAATCTAATGTGGTGCTACTAAAGAAGGAAGACGAGCTGCTTAGTTAGTAACATAACTTCTTCAATGAATTAAGAGTAAAAAAATTGAAAACGCAATACAAAGTTGAACTTGAGTTGATATATGTAGCAAAGATTAAATTGAGTTGCATTCAGATACAGTGTTCTGTTGCTTAATCTACTGATACAAAATTACTGTAATAAACAAGTAGGTTTGTAACCTACGTTCTTGTTCAATAGTAAATGCTTAAATATAAATGAAAAATTAAGGCTGCTCTTCAAAACGAAAAGAATTGAATGCCTTAGTGCCTCTTTCTAAGCAAATAATACAAACCATAACAGAATCTCATATATCATGACGTTCTATGAGAATCACAAGAGAATGTCATATACTATGACGTTTCATATACTATGACGTTATTCCAAAGTGATTCATATAATAAAAATAACGTTTACTTTTTTTAAATTTAATGTAAATAAAGTTTCTCGTTCAATTGTTGTGAGTGGCAATGATGTTTAATTCCATTAAAAATGGCATTTTTATGCTTCTTAAATAAATGTTAAATTTTGCAGTTTTTTTTAATATTTGATGTACTTCAAACTTTTTTTTAGATTTTCAATGACTTTTAGTTTCGATGTTCTGAATATTTGATGCGTCACACTTTTCTGTAGCATTTGTAGATTTGCTATGAAAATGGGTGAAGGGCAGATGGACAGAGCTTTTATAAAAGCTAAAATATTTTACTTTATAAACGTAATGAGGAAGCTAACACGTAGAGTAGCATGTATGTACACTTGTGGACCATAAATGCAAGGATGAGGGAAATGTGGATGTTTTCCCTCATCTGCATGTTTCCAAGTTACCCGCGCTGTTACCAAAACTAGATTTGACGAGCTAAGTTCAAATTAATTTAAATTATGATTGAGTAGCTTTATAAACCTGGCTGTTGTGAATCAGAATCCCACTTTCTTGAACTTTCCCCGCTTCCCCACTGATTGCCCACTTTCTTGCTGAAATAAAAGTTGTTGCTGTTTTCTCTTGTTAAAAGTGGTCGCTAATTTCTCTCGTAATAATGTTTTAGCTACTGTTCCTTATAAATAAGTTTTGAATATTTTTGACACCGACGCTTCATTGGAGTACCCTTAATAATGTTTTTTGTGTGTATTATGTAATCTTTTGTTTTATGCCAATCTATCCCCTCTTCGCTGGTCAGCAAACAATCACGATATTCTAATTCTATACTGATGTCAGCATTATTTTTTATTGGATGTCCGACTGGATCCCGTCTCTACAAGGAATTTGTTGGCTTTCTAGTAGACCATTAGGAAAAAGAAGATTGTGTGTGTAGAGTTAGAATAGATATCTCTATTCGGTATCATGGGATAAATATCGCCCAATACCCTTTACAGAATATCTCAAAATTAAAGAGCTTAGTGGAAGAACTTGCTAAGCGACAAAAAGGTGAAAACGAGAAAATGAGCTTTAAAGTTTTTCGTTTGCACTTAGATACATTAAAATCGGCACTTACAAAATGTTAAAAATATACTTAACTTAAAGTTTATGAAAAGGGGAAATCGTGTTAACTTTAAAAATGGGAATAACATGTTCATTAACACAAAAATATAATTTTTTTTCAAAAATGTCACTTATCTTGTTCTTCCACTAAGCTTTTCAATTGATTTCCGGACTTTCGTAGACATCAAGTTTGTACTATTTAAATTTGAATTTTTTTTATGAAGTGTAAGTACAAAGTTTCTATTACTGCCTGAATATTCCTTCAATTTATTTTCAATTCTAAACAATTATGAAATCTAACAAATTTAACAATGACTTAGATCTTAAAGAGCATAATAAATTTTTATTACTGTTATTGAAGTTTTTATGTTTTAAAGTATAATTCAACAACATATAAGTTTCATATTGGATTTTTTGTCTCTAGCTTTATTAGTTTATTCTTTGAAAAATAAAAATGCTTTTTTACTGTACTATGGTTACATCATTGCTTATTAACTCTTGTAGGATAACTTTAAAAAAAAGTTTCTAGTGAAAAAGTAACTAGAAACTTCTATAGGTAAAAAAAAAAACCTTTATAAATAAACATCAAAGTCATGATTTCCTAAGAGATGAAATTCTAATTTAATATTTTTTCACAAAACTCAATCATCAAAAGGATAGCTACTAGCTACAGACATACAAAATTCAAAATCCTAATTACAGTAGACTAAGAGAGTGTATAGTTACTTATTTTATGAGTAAAAGAAAATATTATGAAGTCATTTTTTTTGTTTATTTCTTGTGGTCTAAAGTTAGTGATTTTTTACAACAAAAAGGTCGAAGTCATTAGTCTACATACTGCAGTTTACATGCATGTGGTGTAGGGGGGGGGGGGATAAGTTTGGTACATACATATTCCGGCTTGTGTGCTTGATCAGAGATCCGCTTATAAACCTTCGTCAAGTAAGACAGACACAGAAATAATTTTTTACTGACACAGAGAGAAATTACACCCAGGGCAAAGGCGGGAATCGAACCCGCACCCGGTACAGTGCACAGACTGTTAGCGTAGCAGCTATCTTAACCACTAGGCCACCCGGGCCCCTGCATGTGGTGTACTTTGGAAGACGGTTCTTGCAAATATAATGTTGATTTGGGTGTCTACTCAGGTGTCGGCTCGTCACCTGACTGTGGTTCTAAATTACGACGCCCGTCGCCAATAGCCTTCGTGTAGCTCTAGTGCGACGATAATTCAAACTAAACTTGCAATATAACTTTTTTTAAAAATTATTGTTGGTTTTTTAAAACTTTGGATTCATTTAAACGTTTTTAAAGATAAAACACTTTCGCAATAATATATGAATCGCTAGAAAGAAGTCAGTATTGGGATAAAGATTTTCTGTAGTCAAAAAATTCCTCAGATTTCCATATTACCCACATGTTTTCATATTTGCACCCTGTTCTTTAGATTTTCAACAAGTGATATTTTATGAGACTAAAAACAAAAAAGTTGGAGTATTCCCCAGTACGCTTCTTTCTTTCAACGCTTTAGTGAAACAGAAGAGTAAGCGGAAATCTTTCCGCATACATTTTTAATATCTTTTTATGTTTAGCTAATCATTTTTATCTGCCACTTATACACAGATAAATGCAATGGAAATGCAAAAAATTAGACTTCCCTTCTAAAGAGTAAACTTTTTAAGAATACGCCCCTTCTACGAGTTTTTTTTTAATACTGTAATCTTATCAGTCGTTTATATCACTCAAGAGCAGACTTAAACTCAACTAACTTAACTAACATTTTATATGCTATATTTGATTTCATACAGATAAAATATAAATGATTTTAAAAAGGTAGTCCTATATATGTCACCTAAATACTCGAAATCAGTTAAAACTAAAATAACTAGTGAGAACTAGTTTTAACTGATGTCATTAGTGAAAACTAGCTTACACTAGCAAAAACTAGACCTTGCTAGCTAATATTAGTTTTGACTAATTGCATTGGTTAAAACTAGTTGTAATTTGCGAAAACTAAAATTATCTAACATGTTTAGATAAAACTCGAATTAACTGTGAATGATTGATTCTTAATTTATTGTGAACGTTAATTTCTAAAAAAAAGCAATACGTAAACTTAGAAAGATTTATTGCAAAGCGTCGTTGTTGTACTAGTTGTTTTACTGCGATATTTAGAATATTCCTTTACTTTATTACTTAAACAGGAATCCGTATTAAATTCTTGAAGAACAATGAGTCTTAAAATACGCACTGGCGGTAACCACACACGGACCTTAATATGCCATCAACAGTAGTGGCGTGATTACATCTGTCCTACACTATTCTGATACGACGTATAGTAGTAGTAGCGAGAAAACTCATCTCCACTGAGATCCTTTGGAGTGTACGAGGCGCCTTCACAGCACTATACTGTTTAATGGAGAGTCTTCCAAATAATCAAAACAACTTTATTGCGATAATCCTAATAACTAAAAGAAACCAAACCTATTTTGTTAGATAATGCTATTTTTCGTTAGTTCTAGTTTATCTAATATACGTTTTTTAGAGTGAAAACTAGTTTGTTTTCGTCAAAACTTGTATTAGCTGGGGATAACTGGTGTTATCGAGTGGAAACTAGTTTTGACTAATGCCTCAGTTAAAACTAGTTCTCAATTGTTGATTCTAGTTCTAAATTATTTCGAGTTTTAACGGTACGCTAGTTCTAAATTATTTCGAGTTTTAACGGTAACATATATAAAAAAAATCTAACATGGTCTGGATTTGACCCATTAAATTACATCACCTAGAAAATGACGGACCAACGCATATATGCCAAGACACGTGTTTATGGTAATAATTATGTAAATAGCCCCAACTCAATTATATATTGATAAGCGGATTACACACGAATAGGAAACGTCAATCTAGAGCAGCATTATTAAGGACATTTCCGAATGCAACTGTACAATGCGTCACACCAAGCATATTTCTGTAAATAAATCCACTCGCTTTCTCATTAGAGAGCCAACTAAGTTATTCATATCCGATCTGGATATCCCTAATTGCAGATTATGCTATTGCTTAGGAACCAGAGAGTTCTAAAATGCTCTACCGAGGAAATATATATGGAATAAATTGAAATTTAAATTTCTTAAGAATAAGTTCTGCTAAAAGTTGATGCTTAACATAGTTAGAGGACTGAATAGCTGAAGTTAGGTTGAAAAGTGAAACGTGTTTGCCAATAAATATAAGTTCACACAAAGGCACCAATTTTGTGTCGACGAAATCATTTTCTGCTCTTGTTTAATCTTTTTTCGAATTAAAAAGTGTTTTAGCCGTTGTTTGGTTTCAAAATATCAAGCTCAAAAGTTACCTCAAGAGTTTATAAGATTCGTGTTTTTAATGAACCAATTACCAAAAGATTTTAATGAATACATGCTTAAATTTCGCTCTCAAAATCAGTTTGAACTTTACTTTTGAAAAACTAATTTTACCAGTTATTTCCTTTTTCCATGTAAGTAGAGCGCTTATTGACCAAATCCTTAGAAGATATACCATTTCTAGAACATTCTAATAAGAGTAGATTAGATAATAAGTTCTGTCACTGCATTTAAAATAAAGGAAGGACTTATGGGAGCTTTTGACTAACTATTGATATCATTTGCAACGATCTGTCTAACTCGATGTTTTTTTTTAAATTGTAAATTTAGTATATTGGTGTGGGCTGTTGAATAATTGTGATGAATTGCTTAAAATTACACTAAATTTCAAAATTGAAATTCAATAAAAATATTAATATAAAGATAATTGCAACACCCAATTTTTTTACAGAAAAATGTTCAGCACCTTTAAAATACCCCAGGTATAATAAAAGAATTATTTGTTTTGCATTATTTGCTGAGATATTAAAGCATTAATTTTGAACGGCTTAGGGGGAAATCTCTAAATTGAAAAAGGTAAGATTTAGGTTGTGTCTTTTCAAAACGACAAGCTAACAAAAGGGTTAACATATTCTCGCCAACGGATGCTAGAATTAAACCTTCTTCACTAATATTGTGATTTTTTTGGTGTGTTTTGGATGTGATTTATTGGATGAGTAAAAAGCTTTTTACCCGTTTTCTTATAATTTTCATCCAGTACTAAATAAAAGGTAAGTGAAGAATCTTTTCTTGTATGCTAGTAAAAGTTTGATCATAATAAACTACTTATCTTAAGCTTTTTTGGTTGTTAGCGATGATTCGTTAGGTGACAGAATTTAAGGTTATTTTAATATATTGAAGCGAGGTACAGATAGGGGCTAAACCGTACAGAAGTGTACGGTTTAGCCCCAAATGGTTTTCTATGGCAACATACCTGCATCGATTGTAGCTTACGCGGAAAGTAGGCCTACCAAAAATTTTATATTTCTTCTTAACAATTTTTTCAAAGCCCCCAAATAAAGCACAACTGGAAGAGTCAGCTAAAGTAAAAGAACTGAAGGAAAAATTCAACAACTGCAGGGAAATATAAAAGCTGAAAAGGTAGGGAAAAATATTCAAAACAAGTGAACTTTTGACTCAAAAGTAAAACCAAAGCGAATCCTAAACCCAAGAAAAAAAAATTCTAAAACAACAGTATCTACATTTCTAAAATTTTCTAAATTTCTAAGACTTTCTAAAATCTTATAAAATTTTACAATTGTAATACAGTTTTTTTAGTTACGACCTTTATTAGTAATAAAAAGGGTTTTTTTACAGTAATCTATTGCATAACAATCATTACTTACCTAAGCAGATAATTTTTAAACTGTACGGTATAGCCCCTTCTATACTGTACGGTTTAGCCCCGACCACCGGGGCTAAACCGTACAAGGTAACTTTTTTTTAATCACCACATTTTATAAATAAAAAGTGGAATAGTTCCAAAATGTTTATGTAGGATCAGTAGCCGAATAATCAAATTATATATTAGTTGTGTTCATATAACCTTTACTTTGTAATTTGCTATGTATCGACGAATCTCCCTTAAGTGTACGGTTTAGCCACGCTCTCCCCTATACACTTGAAACAAGAAATGATTTTTAGATATTTGACAGACATCAATAGTTTGAACAGACGTTTATCAATAAACGCTTTTCAACCTCCAAAGGATAATGCAAGTTGTGATCAAATTTGAGAAGTAATTTTTAAACGGTCCCTAAAACTCGTTTTTTCCAGTTTTTTTACAATAACTCGGCAAATAATTGTTGTTGAATTACAAAATTCGGCATTTTTATTTTACATGATCTACTTCATCGATTTATGTAACATAAAACTTGAGGTTGCTATTCATGTTTTATTTTTTAACTTTTAATTTAAATAAAAAAGTATAAAAAATGAAAAATTAATGAAAAAACTTGTGTGAATTGTGTTTGGAAGTTTAAAAAGTAGTAAATGAAAAAAAATCGTTGTTTTTACCCAACGATTTTTTTTTCATTTACTGTCGTTTTATTTGTGGAGATATGAATAAAAGTTTGAGAATTTTTTTTGACATTATGGACGTTTAAATTTGAATGCTTATATCTCAACAAATAATGCAAATTATTATTTTTTTTTTGGAACTGGGGTATTTTGAAAGTAATAAACATTTTTGTATAAAAAAATTGGGTGTTGCGCCATTGGATTTTGTAAAGTTGGTACTCATTTTAATATGTAGACAACCCTTTATACAATTTTCGTTGCCAGTAATCGATTCCTTACGTCATTTCATGAAAAATGACACCTTTCACAAAATAACTTGATCAATATCAACCGAGTAACGAGGGGTGGAGGTCCCCCCCCCCAGTTGTACGATGAAGAACAGAACTGGTTAAAATTTGTAATGAAAACTTAATTGAAACATAAATATGTGCAATATTGCTGAACATTTCCATCCTCAACAAAAACAAGTTCTTAAAGAACTAACATAGCCTACTTTCATGTTACTTAAATACTTACTGAAATTCTAATCGGGAAACAACTAAGTTCATTACAGTAAATATAATCAAGAATCGTTTCTACACTAGATTTACACACATTAGAAAAAAAATCGCTAAACACAGCATCCAGCTATAATTTAAACTTCTAAAGGCCAAAATCAACTTTTCCTTAATATTCTTTCACAAATAACTTAATATTATTTATCGTCTGCTCGATTTATTTAATGTTCGAAAAATAATGGGGTTGTTTCACAGAGGATCTGGTAATAGTCTGCGGCTTTGTTTTCATGTATATTTTGATGTCTTTCCACAGTGTTGCCACCAGTTTTAGGAGAAAACACTACGAATTTTAGAATTATTCTAAAATTACGAAAAATATCGTAAAAATACTAGCTGCATTATGGAATTTTTTTAGTGACTTTAAAAATACGTGAAACGCTTTGCTAGTATTTTTATGGTATGTTTTTTGGAATTTTAGAATTAAATGGTATTTTTTCGTAGTTTTTCTCCTAAAACTGGTGGCAACACTGTTAAAAGACATCAAAATAGTCATGAAAACAAATCCTCAGAGGCAGATCCTCCGTGAAACAACCCCATTAAATATTTATTAATAACAAAAATAATGAAACTACCCCAAACTGCATTAAAAAAAATAAATGTAAATTAAAACTAAGCAGATTGTATGCAAAAAATATGCCTTGTCGCTTTCTTGGTAAACAATTAATGAACAATCAAAGAATCGCATTGTGCTACTTTTTATGACGTAATTCCAAAATGATTCATGAAAAATTATTTTGCTTCAAATATTTTTAAATAAAGTTTCTCATGCCATTGTTGATTTGGCAACAGTGATTTAAATGACTCAAAATTGAATTTCAATGCTAATTCAATGGGAAATTCGCCGACAGATAGTAGATTTATGCCCGTCCGGACGTACAGACAGGCGGACAAAAAGTATGAAAGTTGGGTCTCTGAGGTCATAGCTTTTTAACAAAAAAAGAATTTTTAAGATACAAATGATCGAACCGATTTTGGAAGGGGAGTACGGACAGACAGACAGACGGACAGACATACAGACGGACAGACAGACGGACATCGACCGCATGTCAGTACCTACTTTTTAATGTTTTTAATTCTTTTGAATTAAAAAAAGAAAAGTAGGCTAAAAAGGGCATCAAATTTCAAATAAGGCATACCAAGAAAAATGGAATTGCTATCATTGCAAATGGAACCACTATTTGAATTTTTTATGAATTTTTTTACTATGTATTTTTTAACGCTGGGATACAAGCCATTTCAACGCTTTATAGGCTCATGATTTCATGTTGGAAATTGTATGTTTTGCAACATGTAATGTGTAATAAAATGTGTACTAAGAATTGATATTAAATAATGAAATTATAGAATATTGCTTCATCGAAACTACGATCTCGAGATACACTACAGCCTAAACATAATAATATATATATATTTTTAAATAAGAAAATAGCATAAGAATTACATAGGAGATCCACAAAACAGTTTCATGCTATAATGCAATGTGATTATTAATAAATCAAAACTCATACATTTTGTTGACATGTTTACTGTCTTTTTAGATTTTTAGAACGTGTACGAGCGAGTATTTCCCAGTATAGCAAAAAACGAGTATTTTCTGTAGGCCGAATATGATATTAGGTATCCATATACCATTTCTAAGAAGATTTAAATCGTACGATTTAGAAAAAAACTGAAGGGAAAGTGGAAAAAAATACATGCCATAGATTTAAAAAACGACAGACAATATAAACCCTTTCAAGTACGTATGATCAGCGCTTTTACATGCTTTTGAAATGGATATGTGCACTTTATTCCTTCCCATGTTGCATATATTGAAACGATTCTCTTTTATTTCTCAGTGGTATCTAGATGTGGAAACACACTTTTGGTACTTTAAAAATGGGAAAACGTAAAGCACCAAATAACAAACCTCGTACTTTTGGGAATCACAAAGTTACTTCTTTTGAATGTTCAAGGGCTTTTCTAGTGAAGATCCGTAGTCGATTTTCTTTTTAGGGAGCAGTTGCTCTTTTGTCCAGTATTTTTGATCCTCTGAGGGATAAGTAAATTTTCTGAAGTGTAAACTTGTTTTCACTGTATAAGATTTAAATTAAATTTTGTAACTGAACATTCAGTTTTTTAGATTAAAAAGTTATATTTCTGTAAAAGGTGGTTATAAATCGTTACTCTATGTTTTAAATTTTAAAATTAAAAATTATTACATTTATAATTTTTTTAAAAAATTATGCGAATTGAAAAACCTGATAGTTAAGTGTTGAGTTTATACGCCTGTATCCTTCAGAGGGTTGAATTCTTTTAATTTGACTGCTTAGATTGAGAATCTGTAACTAAAAAAATCAACATAAATTACCAACAACAATATACAGAACATAATATTTTTTATAATCCGAAAACTTTCCGTTCAATTTCACAAGGAAAAACAGGTCAAAACAGTATGTTAATTTCGTTCTTGACATTTTAGTTCTTTTGCACCTTCTTTTTTTATCTATCTCAATATAGAGGGCTCATTTAGAATAAATCCGATTACGGAGTCAATCCTATTACCTCATATTACCTATTTCTTTTTTTTTCAACCAACAGGAATGCTTTTAGAAGGAAAGTAGGGAATTGGAGTTATGTGACAATTTCGTTTAGCTGGTACAAGATTGGACAATCAAAGCGGTTTCTATTACTTTGGAAACTGTCGAGGGATACTAAAGCTGGGATTCAAATAAATTTTAGGATTGGGGAACTTTCACTGGAATTATTTAAATAAAATTGTTGAATTGTTTTTTTTTATAATCTGGAACAAGTTTGGATAGACTATATAAATTTTATTCGCTAATAATTGAATTTAAAATAAATTATTTTTTATTGGTTTCATAAAGTTAACTACGAAAGTACATAGTTTAAAAAAATAATTCTAAAATAGAAGTGCTGAAATAGCTTCACAATAGGCAGAACTTTGATTTTTTTTTGTGTCTATAAAAGGCATTTGTGCTACTCCTTTTCCCCTTATTATAATTCATTAAGTTTAACAATTTCAATAGTTTATCGAAGTTATTCTGGTCAGTATGAATCGCCTATAAATATGCATTTGAAAATACTAGTTCTCATGCTAGCAATTGTAAGTAAATAAAAAACTTATTGTAATCTACTCTTGAGAACTAATTTTTTTGTTCAAAATTAGAAACATGTATTTTGTAATGTTTTCAATTAGCATTTGTAGGAGAAGGGTTGTAAATGTGGAAACCAGTTCGTTTTTAAGTTGTACAGAATAATGATAACCTGCAAATACTTTAGACAAAGTCCTTATTATGTTAGGAAAGAAGTACTGTCCAAGTTACCCAAACTTCATTTGACGAGTTACGTGTTAAGAAAAAGTGAAACTTATGATTGATTGAAATCCAACAATACCCTTTCCTATGTCTTCTTTTTCCAATCCTGTGAAACAAATTTCCCTGCCTCTATGATAAGTTAAATTAAAAATTTACCACAAAATTACCTAAAAAAACTTAACGAAAATGTCGAAACACAAAATATCTTTAACTTTTAACTACAACTCTCAACTCATTCCTAGCTTTCTAACGCGGTAAATAAAGATGAGAGGGATTGTTTTCTGGAGTCAGTTCTAGGGTAAACCTCACTGCAGTCGAAATACTTTAGGTTTTTATATTACCAGCATGTTTCTAACTTTAATCCAACTGTATCGCGACAGCCAATAGTAGGTCAGGGCCTGCTATGTCCATTTCAGCTCTCGTGAATTACAGCCCTTTTTGGTTGGTTACAAAAGTATGCAATCAAATAAACATTAACTAAAGCTCTTTGTAACCAAGGGCTATGGGGTGTTAGGCATATGTCTCGGTTAGTTGGTCAATTTCACGCGGAAAATGTAGTGTTTAGTTTCCAAGTATGCTTTATACTTGTTTTATCGACTCACTTAAGGGTTGAAAGGTTAAGTGAACTTAGCCCAACATTGGATTCGGCCCTAGACCTGGACGAGTGGCATGGTAGCTCTCAACACTACCACTAGGCCACTGGGACTCTATTTGCCACCTCTCCTCTACTATTACTGAGATATCAAATTAATGAACAGATGACACCTTTTAATCATTGAAATGCTTACTGTATTACAAAATACAAATTAAAACTTTTACACTATTTTTTCTGTTAATGGCTTTGCAATTCAACATCTCAAAGAGGTTCAAGTAATGAAGTGTAAAATTATGTTAGTTTGTTTATTCATCCAAAAAATTATTTTGCAGAGAAAAAAAACGTCGTACATTTTCGGCAACAACTTTACAGTGATTACATTTTCAAGAAACAAAAATAAAATGAAATAATTCGGTACAAATTGGTAATACTTTCGAAGTACTAGAACTTAATGAAATCGAATCAATGCAAAAACCAGCCAGGCGAAAAATTAAATCTTTCACAATCTTTTCTCGTAGATTTTAGTTTCCAATAAAGTAATTTTTTCTTTCTATAAAGAAGTGGTGTAGATTTTGAATTGTATGTTCTGAAACATGTATCAAATCTGTATTAAAAGTATTACATTTATGTGACAGAGGATTACGATTTTAATAAGTTAAAATTTCCTCACTGAATCTGAATTCCCTTTCGTGGTAAATGAATGACTTAACTTTCAAAATGATTAGATAAAAACTTTCAGGTCCGAAAATAATCTTAAGTTTTTTTTGTTCGATGAAAAGTTTATGATCCAAATTATTCACTATACTTTATCTAAAATTCTTTAGTTACCTTAAAATAGTTTGAGGCCCAATGATCCAAGAATATTTTGCTATGAATATTTTAAAATTGCAGTAAAACAGCTTATTAAAATTATTAGCAAGGATAAATGTTACTGCTTAACAATATTTTGGGAACTAGGAACGGATAATTGATGTATTTCAGTTCAAATTTTCATGGGAGTTTTACGATTTTTTTCAACTGCCATTGTGGAATCTCATATATTACTAAAGTTAAAACAATGAAAACTCTTTTACATGGTTTTTAAATTTGCATAAAGATGATATAAGTTTCTGAATAAAAAAGCTTTAGGGTTTAGGTATTAAGATAGTACCTATATAGATGAGGGCTAAACTGTATTACTTTTTTTATGTATTATTTTGTTACAGACAATTTATAACCGTTATACCCTAGCGAACCGTCCCTTCTTTCGTGTTAAAACTTTTAAGTTTTAACCAAATCGTAACTCGGGGTGAGGTTTCTTGAAAGTCAATACTAATTTTTTAATTAAGTAACAATTCTTATAAAATTGAAAAGATAATATTTTATGAATTAAATATTCAAGAAGTTAATAACTTTATTAATAAAATGGAATCTCAATTGCAGTATAAAACGTCTGTAAGTATTTTTTTTTAATTGAAGAACGACGTTTGGTTGAAACCATTTTAAAAACAAACAACAACATAACTTTAAGACATGTCACTTATAAGTGAAGAGAATTCAAGAAATTATTTTATTTAATTTTGATAATTGGTCTTATAAGTAAAGTTATATCGATCGACAATATCAGTGATTAGCCGTATGGATCAACTGCCGAATCCACTACCGAATTCCATAAAGAGAATATTGACAAAACATAACTCTTCATTTTTCAGTTTTCAATTTTTCGAGAATTTCGGGGCCCGGATGGCCGAGTGGTTTGGACCATTAAGCTAGCAGTCTGCGCGCTGTAACGGGTGCGGGTTCTATTCCCGCCTTCACCCTGGGTGTAATTCCTTTCTCTGTGACAATAAAAATTCTTTCTATGTTTATCTTACTTGACGAAGGCTTATATAAGCGGGTTTCTGATCAAGCACACAAGCCGGAATATATATATGTACCCTACCCTATCCTACCCTAACCCTCGAGCAATTCAATCCTTTTGTACCGTCACAAATATCTTTGCAATGTCCCCATTTTGTGAATAAAAAAAAGTCACCATTACTATCTAGAAATGGGTGACAGTCGGCCTATATTTCAATGCCAACCAAGGATCTATTTGGCATGACCCGAGAATAAACAGAGCTTAAGTTAATGGTTATTTTAATGTATACTTTTTTATTTTTAAAATATTAATATTTTTTTTACTTTACTTGGTTTGATGTTAATTAAAACAAATAGAAAAGAATTTGGAATTGAGGATTGTATATTTTCCCTGACGATTGATTCTAACCATAGGTCCATGATGTTCTAAAATAATAAAATAACTTGAAACAAAAAAATGTTTCAATTCAACTGCGAATTATTATCAGACATAACAAATATTGAAATATTACGTTACTACAAAACACGGACGCATTGAATTTTTTTATTTCCAAAGGTGCAGAAACGGATAGCGTAATAGGATCCTTAGTTGGGTATAGCATGTACTCTGAAAGTTTATATGTAGCAAATGACGTGGCATCTGCGCCGCATTAATATGAATTAGGATGGCTTTTTCAACGAACTAAGTTTTACGCTTGTTTCAAAGCTCAATAAATCGAATGGAAAAGAAAAATCCAATCGGGGAAGCCTTTAAGTGGGATCTTTAACAATCAAAAAGGACAAATATCTCGATATATCATTCATTTCAAACAAACTTCTATTGTTTTGGATGGTATGGAATTAATAGACCTAAGAAAATACTATCGTTATTTCAATACTATTGATGATATTTCCACATTAGATTCTATTGTCTTAAGAATGTGAATGAGGATTTATTATTTATGTTACGCGATGTATACTATCGTTCATCGTATATTTTTAATTATTAATCTAGTTTTTTCAAGTATTTATTATTAGCTGGATCAAAATATTTTGAAAGGCTAGGTATTTTGGATGTTTATTTTGAGCAATGAAAGATTATATTAAAAAAATCGCTCTATTTACTGAAACTTTTCAATACATTTAAAGTTCTAAGTAAGTTATTTTTAAGCTGATCTAAAAAATATTCTTCCACATAAAATTTTCAAACATATTTTTATTTCTGTTTATCAATCCTTTTTAGTTATAAAATTAAGTTATAAAAATGCCTTTATTATTGGATGCTTTAGCCATATATATGATACATTAATTTTTTTTACCCGAGTGACGCATATAAGGAAATAAAAGTAAGAAAGAACTGTAACTGATATTAAATTAATTTTTGACCTTCATGAACAAGCGGTCCCCATGTAGAAAGATATTCTTTTTTACGTTGATACATTTTAATTTTATGTTTTATAGAAATGAAGACACATTCAGTCACTTGAAGGTAAATTTTAAGACTTTTAAGAAAAATGAAATTCTTATATTTCATTTCTTCGAAGTTCCTTAAATACACTTTAGGTTAAAAATATTAAAATACGGATATTTTTATCTTAAAAGCAGGCATTTTCGAGGGAGTAAAATAAATCCTTCGCATTCAACAGGGGATTGAAAAAATATTTTTTTTTTTGCGGGTGTTAAATTTCCCTAATTGTTGAGTTGTTGAATAAGTACCCCTATGAAGATAATTTTTCGAATTCCTGTTCATGTTTCATAGTTTTCTTCTTAAACGTCTAAAATAACCGTTTTAAATAAAGTTTTCTTTTATATTTTCAAAAAGGCTGATTTTGTAAATAGCATTAAGTGATCGCGGTAAAAGTTTTTGAAGAAAACAGTAGTTAAAGAAGATGTTAAAGAAGATGATAAACATATTAGTATTTTTAAAAAAATCTTTTTTATCTAGGATAAATTTTCGAAAAATTTCATTGTAAGCAGCAAAAAAGGTTTGCGTCTTTTTTTTAATCTAAAGCTATGCAAGACTTAATTAAAAGCGTTTTTGAAAACGAAATTTGCATGGGAGTTTTCCAGGTACTACTTATTTTTTGAATGAAAGGTATGCATGTGCAAGTGAAGCATTTTAAAGTTTTAAATAAAAAACTACTGGAAAAAAGACTATTCTTTGTAAAGAGATTTCAAAGAATGTGATTATAAGGTTTGTGACGTAAAACAAAATATAATAAAAACTCGTTCTTTGACAACATTTGTTTTTATTTTGACTTAGAATAGATAATAAGATAATGCGATACAAAATTCAATGCAACATTTATAACAAACTAGGGGGCACGCTATCGCTCGCCAACCCTCGGGAACTGCTTGCGCAGTTCCCTTTGGATCGCTTCGCTCGCTCACCGTTCATTGAAATATTTTAGTTTAGATTTAAGAGTTAACCTTAAGGAGCATGTCCAACAATTTCTTCTCCAAATTGGTATTATGGAAGCCATTGGCTACAAATATCGACACAGATCGTATTTTAAGCGAATAGTTATCAAATAGTTCAATTTTTTTTCTATGTATTCTGTTTGCATTAGAGAATTTATTTTGCTACTTTGTTTATAAGTTGATCCTGTCCATTTTTTTCGTCGTTAAGAATTCTTAAATTGTATTAATATATTTAAAATATTATTAATCATTAATCATTAAAAGAACTAATTTCTTAAATTATTTTTTATGCACATTGTTTTGCAGCAAACTGTTGAGTTCTGATTTTCTTATTTTAAAATATCGCTACGATCTACGATCACAAATGCCACGATTATTTTTAATAAGGAAATCTTTCATGTTCTCTCAGCAGACATTTTCAGTTTTGAGCAGCATTTTAAGTAATTATTTGTTGTCATTTCACTGACTTGGCAAACGCTCGGTTTGTTGTCATTTTGATTTGGCGACATTTTTCGACTATGCCAAATCCGGACATGGTCCTTTAGGTTAACCGCCTTTAGTATAATTTTAAAATGAAATAATTAAAAAATAATGCTTATAAATTAATGGTTATTATTGCGAAAATATTTCGCTGCTTGACTAAAATCCATTTGTAAATAAATTGGAATCCGTGGTAGCCGTCAACGCTTAGAAACTATATTTAAAAACAATTTGAAATTGGCTTTTTTATTAACAATAGTGTTTGGTAGTTCAGTCAATCGAAATTATAATTTAAATTTTCAAACATTAAACGTCCATAACATTATGCGTGTTTAAATTTAAACTTACTGATTCTATCTTAAAGTTTTTTTTAAAACTAATAACGAATCTTGTATAACACTTAGAGTAAATCAAAATCAACTTCTCTTTACCGTAGGCGAAAGTGTAAGCAAACTTGATTGTTGCCATTGCAGAGTTAGAAATATAAGGAAATTTGGAAGCCGTATAAAAAAAAGAGAATTGTATATATAGATGTCAGTCCATAGTAAATACCTTATTTTAAATCTGATAGATAAGGGAAATAGGACAAATAAAATAAAGTGTTTGCATGATTATTAAGTCGAAGTTAAAAATGTGGTTTGATATTAAGAAATCGAAATTTTGAAATCGCATATAAACTCTTTGCTTGTTTTGACTAAATGTCTCTGAAGCAGATCTTATTAAAACACAAGAAAAAAAAATCGTAATGTTACTTTTATACATAGGGTAACCCCACGCACTGCATTTGGCAGTAGAGTTTCATTTGTATTTCAGCTATCTAGCTGTAAAATAGTGGCACAAATAATCTTGTTTTTTAATAGTTTAAAAAAAAAGTACATAAGAGTATTATTTAAGAAAAATAAAAGCTGATTTAATAGTCAAAAATTTAATCACTAAAACGAATCTGCTCAGGATACTTATATATCGAGAACGTTCTTGGCTTTTTCAAGCTAACAGCTCTTTGTATTTTCAGGTTTTCTCTAGAAACATTGGTAAATTAATTTAACCTGCATCTTTTTGGAAAATTCAATATAACACATCCTTGTCAATAAGCAACCATGACTGCTAAGCCAATAGCGATATTGCCAATGTTTTCATGACTTTTTTCCACTCAAGAATAGAGAGCCAAAGAAGAGCCAATAGTTAGTGACACTATAGCCCATTGCAGAGAAATTTAGCAAAAAAATCATCCCTAAAACACTATTCCGTCCAACGAGTGCGCAAGAAATGGTGGGACACAAATAACCGGTCCTTTACTTCAAAACGGCGCGTGTCCAAGGACCTCTTGGAATGAACAAGAAATAACAATATTTTTCAGAACACTTGTTTTCATTACCTTTTTTCACATTTGGCGTCTGATATGCCTTTCGTAAGCAATTTTATTGTAAGCAACCTACCTTCGTAACCAAAATAATATTCGAAGTCAAAACATTTATTTTAAATAATTTATTTATGAATTTAGTTCTACCTTTAACATTAGGTTTTGCATCTACCAAAAGTGGATAAATCATATAAGCTTGAAAAACTAAATAAGCTTGAATATGTATTTAAACAATGATTTATATTTTTTTTGTAAAAGTACAATTTTAATAATTTAAATTTTGAAGATTTAAATCTTATGCCATTGTATATGAAATATGGTAGAACTTTTAGTATTTTTTGGCGAATGTCCACTAGTTCTTCTCAATTTGCTTAAAATGGTGCTTACTTAAGGAATACATGTGATGTAGACCAGAAACGAGACGATCTGGTTCATTAGTGCCTTTCGGCGTTTGTGACAAACTAATCGTAAGATTGCTGTACCTATCAAGTTGAACTAGAATATCTATAAATATATTCAGACCGAGCCTATATCACAACTGTACCCACACAAAATTGCACATCCCCGAAAGCTACTACTGTCCTAAAATAACCTAACTACTCCCTAGTCCTTGTTGACGATATCAGGGGGTCATTATAAGACATCACTATCTCCTGGTCTGGAGACTACGAAATGTAATGGGGCGAAAAAAGGGTTAATCTCCCGTTATAACCAGGAAAAGGTGAAATAGGGTCTTCATCAAAGCTTCTTTAGCCTTTTTATGTTGCTATTTATAGTTTTTTTTAAATGGATATTAAGATTATGTTTATTGGAGTGTAATGAAAAAGTCTTACCTTTTTTTTGGTAATTAGATTTCTTTTTGGGTTAAGGGTATTAGAATTAACAAAGTAAGGTTGGTTTTGTATTTTTTGGTCAAATGGATGAATTGCGAATTCTGTAAAAGGATAGGTAAGATAATCATGGCCTTAAATGTGAATGATTGAACATAAATATAAAGTTCGTATTAAAATTAGCTATCCGTTTTTTAATTGTACCACAGATTTAGTTAGTTAAAAAAAAATTTTGGTTTGATCGTTGACACTATTCTGCTATTTTTTTTTATTTCTATTTTATTTGCTAATATTACCTTTTAACATTATTAACGAAAAGTGACGTCGAAAAAATTAAAATAGCTTTTGTAACATATTTGATGACACAATGATGTGGTTGAAATGACGAGTTTAATGGATTAGAAAGCTTGTCTGGATTTTAAATATTTTTTGAATGCAAAATCTCGAATTGTAACCAGACTATTAGGTAGTGCGAAGTTAATAAAAAAACAATCAAAAATTAGAATTGAATTAAGAAAAATATTACCTAAAATATCAAAACGGCGATAATATAAGAATCGCATTTTAGTAACCGCATAGCTTTCAACCATCATAGAGACCAAATAGTTTTCATAGATACAAACATAGCTAAACGGTAGGTATTTCTTATCATTCATTCAAAAGCGTTAAAACTCTCTCTGAGTAAAACAAATCTTATTCAGCCACAAGAAGGAATCTGTCGATCTTCTCTTCAATTTGTTTCCCACTTTACCTTTAAGACGAATTGCATTTCAATGAAAGCGAGGAACAATTTCATTTACTATTTAGGTTTTATTTCACGGGGGCGATGAGCAAGTTATCTAAATAAGATTGATAGTCTTCAGATGCCCCCGGTCGGGATATTTTACGACCAGAGTCGTAAACATGAGCTATAGGGTACACTAACTGGCTGCTGAATAAGAGAAATAAAATGTTTCGAAGAGAGGATACCGGTAAATTGTATAAAAACCAACTTTTCATGTATTTTTCCTTATTAGATTTCATTTTGAGGCCCAGTGGCTTAGTGGTAGTGCTTCGCATTGCCACGCCACAGGTCCGGGGATCGAATCCCGGATTGGGCGAGGCTTACCCATCCTTTCATCCCTTAAGTGGGTCGATAAAATGGGGACCAAGCATGCTTGGGAACTAAACACTGGGGGTTCCGCGTGAGGCTGACCACCTTACTGGGACATATGCCTAGCACCCCAGAGCCCTAGGTCACGTAAGCTGAAATGGGCACGGCAGGCCTTGGCCCTCTAATGGGCTGTTTCGCCGAGGAGTTTAGTTTAGTTTTTAGATTTCATTTTAATTGAATACATTTTATCAAGTTTAAAATCAAGCATATGTAGAACAGTTGGATGAGTAATAAATGATTATACACTGTGCATAAAAACGGGAAAGAATGCTGTGAATAATTTACATCACTTGATGTAAACGAGGTCTAGATGTATTTTTACTGTGATAGGAAGATAATGGAAGACAATACGTTAGAGAGAAGTACCATGCGCCGGAATCTATCAAGAACGAAGCCAACATGAACACGTATAAACATGTGGCCTTCGTAGCGGAGGTAGAAAGTCGACCGTCTTGTCATCGAAACGGTTCTCGGTTCTGAGCATATCAGAAATACTATAAACGTATTCGTTCTATAAAACTAATTAATATGTCCCTAAATAACCTCGTTATAGTATATTTTGCTATTCATT
The DNA here is from genome assembly GCA_019343175.1 of Oedothorax gibbosus. Taxonomy (NCBI): domain Eukaryota; kingdom Metazoa; phylum Arthropoda; class Arachnida; order Araneae; family Linyphiidae; genus Oedothorax; species Oedothorax gibbosus. Next base: position 31,569,204 of record CM033279.1, read on the forward strand.
TATAGTGTTTTTTCTTGCAACGTAAAAATCATTAAAATATATAAAAAAATTCTAAAAAATTGGATTCTTGCTAAAAGTAGTTTAGCTATTAAATAGCTTTACAAATGAAATATTTGCTTTCAGTATACATAAATGTATACAATTTTCAATATTTAAAAAATATTATTAGTTAAAGAAATACCTTTTTATTTATTTTATATGCTGTATTTCTTTAGAAAGAGAACACTAAGCAACGAATTGTTAAACTTGCAGGATTGTTACATCTCTACGGAAAAACCACAGGCATAGTATTCCTAGTCTTCTATTTGGTTTTAAAAACTTTAAAAGTCGAATTATACGCTTTTGCATTGCTGAACTATGTTTCTGCAATTTTATGGTTGTAGGAACAATAGTTCGTATACATAATTGAATTTATGTAATTATGTTGTAGCATTTTTATTTTTGTTGTTTTCATAGAAGTTTAAAAAGAATATATTTGCATATTTCCTTTAGAATTTCTTTCTTTATTAAAAACCTCATATTTATCAAGAAACAATGCGTGAAATATGGAATAAATATTTCCTAGTAAAATAATTTTTCCGGGGAAAATATTGTATCCATCAGTTTTTCTACATCCTTCAGTTTAATAGTCATATAGTTATGTTGTCGTACATGCATCCACCATATCAATTCACCGTATTAGAATATCAATTTTTTTTTCAAATTTTGCGAAAGTAAAAAAATACTACAGACATCTTCAAAAAAGTGAAAATGTTTTTATGCATAGTGCCTTTAAAAATTATTCCATTTAACTTAAAGTATTTTTTATTTCGAGCTAAACCACTAAAACTTGAGCAATATTCTTCAAAATAAGAAAACGATTTCGAAGGAAGAATTGGTGTAACTTTCGAAAGAAGAGAGAAAGTTTGCCTGTTTCTTATCTCTTTTTATCATTAAACGTCTTTCTTAAACGCTTTTAACTACAAAACACAGCATTTTAGGAGATATTCAAATTATAGAAAAAGTCCTTTTGAAACGTTTAAATAACGGAATGCTCAGTGGAAAACAAGATCAAAGTAAGCAGACTAAAAAATTATGTTTTGAAGGATATTTTTACTCGGATAATATTTTTAGAAAGGCAAGAACTAAACACATTCAATTATATTTTCTGAATTCTTATTTGTGTCGGTCTATCTGAAACTGTTAATTATTGTAGAGTTAAAATTATTTTTGTTGGTAATTTTTTCTTTGAAAAAGGGCTTTTAAGTCATCAATGGCGTTAACAGACTATTAATTAGATAATAAGCCCCAACTTATCAGCCTAATATGGGTCTATTATTTGGTGTCAGAAAAATAAGGTTTTATTTGTTTTAGATTGATTTTCCAGTGCATGCCAATTCTTGGTTAATGTACCTTGCGTAAGTGGGAAATTGAGGTATTTGAGCCTTGTTATACTCACCTTTAAAGCCATAGAAGCTCCTCGTGACGTCACGCTATCCTTCTGGTTCAGGTTGTCGTCTTCTTCGAACAAATGGTCCGAAACATATTCACGGCTGACTATACTTTTCGCGTTCCGAACAGGTTTCGTTACTCTCATTCTTAATAGCCGACAACCTGAACCGAACCGATTGTGTGACGTCAAAGAGAGCTTCTATGGTCTAATTATTTAAGTTGGCAGTGTTTGTGCACGGAATGATCTAGCTCTATTGAATCCAAATTTTTAATGAGGAACATTTTTAAACAATATCTATTATCTGTTTTTTTTTAAAATAAAGTTTTTCAATTTTACCAGTATAAATAAATGATGTTCATATCACTATTAAAATATTTTGAGAACTATTGAAAATGTAAAGTAATATGTAAAGTAATCGTTTCTAAACTAATGTTAATAATTTGTAAGACCACTATCTAGAAAAATCATGTTTAAAATGTATATGACAGTATTTTCTGTTTATTAAAAAGTATTACAACTCTTTTGTTTATGATTTATTCAAAGTTTTGAATTCCTCTCTAAGGAAAAGTATTAGATTAAAAAATATTCAAAGATCTGTAAATCAAAAATAATATTTTTCTATCACCTATATTATGTTTTATGACAAAGAAATTTGTTTTAAAAGTGACTATCGAATATTTTTGATAAAGTTGTCTTGTAAAATGTAAATTATGGTTTTCGGAGGATTTGTAAACGCAGTAAAAGGTAAATTGAAATTTCTTATGAAAAAATAAAGGCGAGTAAATATATTTAACACTAATAAGTCGATGCATAAAGTTTATGTACCTACATAAAAAGAAAATACTGGTTTTTTTTAAAAATAACCTTATAAATGTTTTTACGTGACATAATTACAATATCTACAAGTACAAAATTTTACAAAACAAGTGCCGTAGGATGTTGTTATTTTGTAAGCATTTTTATTTTAAAACTTAGAAAGGGAAAATATGAAAAGGCCACACACACATAACAAAATGAGCATACATTATTTATTCACTATTAGAATATAGGAATTATTCAATTTACATAAGTATCTCCACTTCGATTCTTTTAATTTTTAAAAACAGTAGATAACAAAAAGATAGATTTTTCATTATGACTACTGAGTGTAACTATTTTAAATGCAAAGTTTATTTAAAAAGTTTATTTTTTAAGAAGTTTTTCTATCAATGTTTGTGTATCAATTAATCGATTTTTAAAAAAATAGTTGATAAAAATATAAAAGTATAGATTTTTTTAACATGACTACTTGAGTATAACTACTTTTAAATGAAAACTTTATTTCACTTTTTTTAAAAGAAATGTTTTTAATTGTTGTTTGTGCTTCAATTAAAGTGTGTCAATCGCAAAGAAACACAATGATAAGTATCGAGATGAAAAAAAAAAAAAAACTTTGCCTCTATTGTTTCTATTTATTAACTTTTCTCGATATATATTTCTTAAAGTAATGTTAAGTAATTATTAAACACTTTTTTTAAGATTTACAATCTTATCATACCACACGAGAGACGAAAAAATAGCGTTCCGTCAATAGTTGAAAAACATTACCTACGAACTAAAAAACTTAATGCATTTTTGTTGTTGGGAATTAACAAAAAAGTTTTTGTTTTAAAACAATCATTAAATTTTAAGTAATTAAAATATTCTTACTACGTACCCAAGATACTTAATTGCACAACCAATGAGCAAATATAATTTAATCTACCTATTTAGCAGTTGTCATAAAACTACAATGGCGTTATGCTTGGGCAGATTTCTTATGCAAAGTTAGGAAATCTTCAGCAAAATGTGGGTATATTTTTCTTGAAAGTGTGACTTCTTTTATCCCCTCTTCATTGTATCACCAAGCCCATCACTTGGTCCTTTACCATGACTGAAGGCAAAGGTGACCATGATTGGTGGAAAAGAATTAACACTCAATGTTGTCATACGGTTGGAACATTTCAATAAGAATACTTTTAATTGAAGTGTTGTCGGTATAAAGTGGTTTTTGCTTTCATTTACTTTAAAGGTTTGAAATTTACCACATTTAAAGTCTTTATCTTTGCTCTCCCTTGCTTTCAGCTGTTGATTTAGCCATCTTAAATCAAATTTAACAAATTATAAGTAATCTAGAATTATTATATCTTATCTACAACAGATAAATCCAACAGAAGTTGTGACTGATACTGTGTTGTGACTGACACTACAAAGTTAAAATGTTTTATAAATCGAGAAAATGCTTTTTATTTTAAATTTTAAAGATGTGGAATTACATAGAGGTTAATATAGAAAGAAATTTTTTTTTTAATCAAAGCTTCATTTTAAAAAGTTATAGAAACTTTTATATCTTTTCATGACTTACACTACATCCAAAACAAGGGATTTTATTTTTCTAATTAAGTAACTTTTAGTTATAAATGCCGATTATGTGTTCTTAAGTCAGTTATTATAGTGTATTTTAATAATTTTACCAAAAAATCTCATACAAATAATACTTAACTTAAAATTCAAGTATTCAAAATGATGAAAAACCATAACCCATGCTTACAAAAAAAGCAGCCACTTTGAAACTTCAGTGTCGCCACAGATAAAACGAATAATAGCTTTTGATGTAAAAATTTTACAGGTCAAACTTTTCTAAATCACATATAAAAGTTTCAACTGGAATTAAAAATATTTTCTAAATTCACTTGTGGTATGTATTTACATGGAATTAACCAATAGCAAAGATTAAATTGAGTTGTATCCAGGTACAGTGTTCTATTGCTTAATCTACTGACACAGAGATACTGTAACAAACAAGTTGGTTTGTAACCTACTTTCTTGTTCAATAGTAATTGCTTAAATGTAAATAAAAAATTAAGGCTGCTTTTCAAAACGAAAAAAAAAATTAATGCCTTGTGCCCCTCTTTAAGCAAATAATACGAACTTTAAGAGAATCTCATTAAGACATATATTATGACGTTATTCCAAAGTGATTCATATCATTAAAATGTTTTACTTTTTTTATTTAATGTAAATAAAGTTTCTCGTGCGATTGTTGTGAGTCCCAATGATGCTTAATTCCCTTAAAAATGGAATTATTATTTTTTTAAAATGAGCTTTAAATTTTGTTTTTTTTAAAAAAATAATTGAAGTATTTCAAACTTGAACTTTTTTTAGATTTTCAATGACTTTTAGTTTCGATGTATTGAATATTTGATGCGTCACACTTGCCCGTAGCATTTTTAGATTGGGCTATGAAAGTGGGTGAAGGGCAGATGAACAGAGCCTTTTTAAAAATTTAAAGTTTTTACGTTATAAACGTAATGTGGAAATTAACACGTAGAGTAGCATGTTTGTACACTGTAAAAAAAATTACTGAAATTAACGGGGAAAGTACCGGCAGCAGAGTTGCCGGGACTTTCCCGTTTCGTTAAGTATTTTACCGTGTATCTACAGAAGTTCCGTTTCTTATTTCTCCATTGTTAAAATTTTCCATTTTGCATTTTTCCGTTGTTAAAATTTTCCATTTTGCATTTTCCCGTTGTTAAAATTTTCCATTTTGCATTTTCCCGTTGTTAAAATTTTCCATTTTGCATTTTCCCGTGTTTCTATTTAAGTTCCGTTTCTTATTTCTGCGTTGTTAAAAATTTTCCATTTTGCATTTTCCCGTGTTTCTACTTAAGTTCCGTTTCTTATTTATCGTTGTTAAAATTTTCCATTTTGCATTTTCCCGTGTTTCTACTTAAGTCCCGTTTCTTATTTCTCCGTTGTTAAAATTTTCCATTTTGCATTTTTCCTTCAATCTACTGAAGTTCCGTTTCTTATTTGTTCGTTTTAAGGTTTTCCGTTTCATATTTTCCGTGAATCTAAGCAAGTTTTCCGTTTTGTATTTTCCCGTTATTTTAATTCTCGTGTGTTTTTTTGCTAATGAAATGTCCATCTATAGTAAAAGTCAGAAAAATCTCAAAAAGTTACGCACATTTTTTCATGCTCCTTTTCGCAACAATGAAGTGAGATCTCTTGAAGTGCTTTTATAAATTTTTCCCCTAAGGCTATTTTTAGTAGAAAAACAATAAATTTAACATTTTGAAAAATTAAAAAGCACTTATAAAACGAAATTTTAACTCATTATAACAATTGCAAAAAAGAGCATAAAAAATATGCATAACTTTCTGAGATTTTTCTTGACTTTTCTCCATAGACAGCATTTTTGAGTCATGGAATTTCAGCAGGTATCCGTTCTCTTGAAAATTCAACGTTCAAGGTATACATATTTCATGCTCATACTTTTACTAATATAAAAAGTTGAAACACTGCAATATTTTAGTATATATTAAAAACTAAACAGATTTTTTTCTTCAAATTTCAGAAATATTCGCTACCAAGGTCAATTAAACTTGTTAAAATACATTACAGAAGAAACATTGATTTAAACACAATTTTTCAGCATACACAATTTATTATATATTTATTTCAATTTCTCATTCAACAAATTTACAATTTATACAGATATAGAGGAAATCTTACTTTAACTTGACATGATTGGAACCCGTTTTAACCTGTTTATTAGAGAAGATAAAGATTATATGTTCATTGATACAGCAAAATTAATTCTCAGGTTGGCAAAGTTATTAAGTTAAGATATTCAACCCTCTAACATTATACTTGATTATATATATTTTTATTAAGAATAATATAATTGCAAAATAATAATTTTTCTCAAAAACTTGCTACAAAATACACCTTGTATATATTTTAAATTTTTTAATTGTATTTACAGTTTAAAAATTTTGTCGAAATGATTTGTTTGATTTGCTGAATTAATAATTCTTTTGTAATTAAAGATGGTTTTCCGGATACTGCTTTGTTGCTTTTGATCCTCTCTTCGTATTAAGATCAGCAAGACACCTAATAAAAGATAAAATACAGTCTTAAAATTAACAAATAAACATATTAGCATAATTGTTAAATGCCCCATCTACCATAATCTTTAACAACCACAACACGAGATTAAATTTGCCCGTCTGGTGACTGAATGATTAGTGCTCTGGCGTTTAAGTCACTGGGAGCAGGTTCGAATCATCATCTAATTAGCTTGATATGCAAAAAATGACCATAGAACGACAAACCAAAACCAAACCCACACAAGTTTGAATGTCTGTAAATTGTGTTTAAATAGTTAGACCTCTGATATTTTTTTTATATAAGAAACAATAACACACTATTATTAATAATTTTTAAGTTATTAAATGTTTTTTTAATATTGCATACGAATATTAAAATTTTGTGGATGTTATCAGGGTGCGCAGCTGTTCTTGAAGATGCCTTTTTTTGTTTTCAATTTTAAGTGTCTTTACAGGTGCTTATTTTTTTTTGTATTTTTAAAAAGTATTTCTTTTTTAATTAAAGTGATTATTTTTGTAATAGTTAAGAAATGAATTTTTTTTTTGTTGATTCTACCCATAAAAAATGATCAGGTTGCTGCTCTATTTAGGAAATTAACGCTGCAAACGACTTTTCCCCGTATTACCAGAAATCCTGAAACAGCGACATCCATCAGGGCGTGCTTATTGAGAAAAGCGTTTTATTATAACGCTTCAAAATATGTGCAACTTTCCAGTTAAATTTTTGTTTAAAGTTTTATGTCAGGACAAAACTTTGTTCAACAAAACTTCAATGCCTCAAAATATATGCTAGTTCATGGCGAAATCGAAAGTGTCTCGAATCTCGCTATTTTTATAGTTTTAGTCAAGACGCATCGGTCGACTAAACTTTAAAGGCTCGTAATTTTTGCTTATTTGCAGGAAATTGCAGTAGTGACTCGTTAGTTTTTGTAAAGCAGAACCTCGATTATCCTGTCTAATTGGGACTGTCGGTAGGTCGGATAATCGAAAATTCCTGATAAAAGAAGAGTTTTTATTAAATCGTAAAACTTCTCTAAAATAGGATCGTCCGATTTTCCAATATAATCAACAGCCCTTTAGAGTCGTATAAACGGTGCTTTACTGTATTAATGCATGTTATTAGACAATAAATTTTAAGGAATAGGAATCACAACATTTAAAATAATAAAAGTTTCAAAATAAGTTATATATACTAACACTCACCTTTATAATCAGTAGAGCGCGGGAAAACCCAAACAAGGTATTAGGTAGGTAGGTGCATGTATTTTCCGGTTTGTGTGCTTGATCAGAAACCCGCTTATAAACCTTCGTCAAGTAAGACAAACACAGACAGAATTTTACAATTGAAAGTACACCCAGTGCGAAGGCGGGAATCGAACCAGCACCAGGTACAGTGCGCAGACTGTTAGCGTAATGGGCTGCGATCAAACCCACTAGGCCATCCGGGCCCCAACCCAAACAAGCACTTCTTAGTGATTCGCATTCGATTCGATCGACGATTCGAAGATGAACGTCTCCAATAGAGGGTTCTCTTTCCACATTTAGCGACATATTTCAGTGTTCGGCGATATCGAAAATATTTCAAATTTAATTATATAAATGCAGTTGAGCCCGGTCATAAAAAAGTTTATTTTTTTATTTTTAATTGATAGCTGGATGCTTTTCTGAAAAATATTTCAAAGAAATAAATAATATTTCGTAAAACAGGTATTTGATGTTCGAGTTTCGATGTGTGTATTCTTAGTGCATTATCGCCAATTCTATACAGGGTAATAAAAGTGACAGCTCTAAAAACGGGAAAATTCCGTTTTCATCTTTTCGCTCGTGGTTTACGGACATTTTCCGTTTTTAGAAGGAGAAAACCCGTTTTCAGATGGAAAAACCCCCGTTTTCATCTCTTCGCTCGTGGTTTACGGACATTTTCCGTTTTTAGAAGGACAAAACCCGTTTTCAGATAGAAAAAAAACCGTTTTCATCTCTTCGCTCGTGGTTTACGGACATTTTCCGTTTTTAGAAGGAGAAAACCCGTTTTCATATCTTCGCTCATGGTTTACGGACATTTTCCGTTTTTAGAAGGAAAAAACCCGTTTTCAGATGGAAAAAACCCGTTTTCATCTCTTCGCTCGTGGTTTACGGACATTTTCCGTTTTTAGAAGGAAAAAACCCGTTTTCAGATGGAAAAAACCCGTTTTCAGCAAATACGGGAAAGTTTCGTTAAAATCAGTAATTTTTCTCCTGAAATTTCAGGTTTTTTTTAACAGTGTACATATGTGTACCGTAAATGCAAGGATGAGGGCAATATAGATGTTTCCTCGCTGTTTTTCCTCATGTGTACTCTTCAACTTACCCGCACTGTTACCCAAACTGGATTTGAAGAGTTAAGTTCAAATAAATTTAATTTATGATTAAATAGATTTATAAACATGGAATTGCACGGGAGTATCCTGAATAATGGTGACTTGTATGTTACGTAAACGTCTATTTTATGGCAATTGATTCCCCTTCCCACTGGTCAGCAAACCATCACAATCTTTTAATTCTCTTATACTGATGTCGGCATTTTTTTTCTTGGATATCCGACTGGATCCAGTCCCTTCGAAGAGTTTGTTAGCTTCCTTGTAGACCATTAGGAAAATGCATATTGTATAGAGCTAGAATAGTTTTCTGTATTCCTATCATGGGATAAATATCTCCCAATACTCTCTACAGAATATCTCATAATTAATTCTCGGACTTTTTTAGACATCAAGTTTGTACCATACATGATTGGATTTTTTAATGAAGTATAACTACAACATTTTCCATTGCTGCCTGAATATTCCTTCAATTTAATTTCAATTGTAAACAAAATTGAATTGAGTTGAGTAAATATCAAGGTTAAGTCGATAAAATGCAAGACCAAGCATGTATGAGAACTTAACACTGAAGGAACTGCGTAAGTTGGACCTCCTAATCGACACATGCTTCGCACTCAGAGTTCTTGTTTTCGAAAATGGAGATTGAGACTGTAGGTCTTGGCTCAACGAGGGTTGTTGTGTCTAGAAGTTAATAAAAGTTTAATGACACAATTGTCGAAATAAAAAAGTAACATTGGTTCATTTTCTAGAGTACCTAGATACTTGCTGTACTAAGAAAAACAGAGTCATGACAACTTTGTCTACAGGGCAACCTGCTCTTACCTAAATCATTATTCTGGTTAACTCACAGTGAATCGCTATTGGCTACAAAGGCAGTTTATTTTCACTAAATTGCCTCATAAGGTGAAAGAAGAAAGAGAAAGAAGATCCAGAAAAGCGCATAAGGTTTGAAATCAAACAAATTTAAAAATGACTTTGATCTTAAAGAGCATAATGAATTTGTATTACTGTTACTGAAGTTTTTACGTTTAAAGTATAATTCAACATCTAAGATGCATATTGGATTTTTTTGTTCTAGCTTCATTAGTTTATTCTTTGAAAAAACTATTTCATACTGTATCATGCTTACAGCATTACTTGTAGGGTGACTCTTGTAGGATAACTTTACTTTTTAAATAAGTATCTAGTGGGAAAAGTATCTAGAGACTTCCATAGGTTAAAAAAAAGTCTTTCTAAATCAACATCAAAGTCATGATTTCCTAAGAGATGTTATTCTAATTTAATATTTTTTCACAAAACTCAATCGCAAAAAAGGTAGCTACAGACATAAAAAATTCTAAAATCAGAATTACAGTAGGCTAAAAGAGTGCATAGTTAGTTAGTTATTTTATGAGTAAAAGAAAATATTATAAAATAATTTTGTTTATTTTTCTATTGTTCATTAATAAAAATTTATACATTTTCTGTATCAATAAAATGTCTTTTCAACAGTAGAATTAAAAAAAAAAGGACAAGACTACATGAATGATACAGTTGCAAAATTCACATTCTCTCAAGCATGATTAAGATATTGGGCCCGGTCCATTTACTGGCGACTTCATCCAGTTGAATTTGGTATTATGAACAGTGACATACCAGACTTTATATCTGCCGTAGGCAGGTAAATTGCAGTAACCACAGCAATGAATTGGGTCATTTATGCCCTGAAATATTTAGTCATTTAGTATATTTTCTCGTAGGTTAAAGTTCTCGAGTTTTTACAAAAATATGACTTTTTAAAATAAATAGTTTGTTTTTAAAATATTTTGATTCTTTTAAAAGTTTTTGATGATACGACATTTCGCCTATAATGTATGAATCGCTAGAAAGGTCATGTTGGAGTATTCCCCATTAAGCTTCTTTCTTTCAACGTTTTAGTGAAAATAGAAGAGTGTATGGAAATCTTTCTTCTAGGCTTTTTAAAATCTCTTTTTACATTTATATAATTATTTTTATGTGCTACTTTTACAATGGAAATGCAAAACTTTTGACTTCTTTTATAATGAGTAATCATTTTTAGAATACACCCCTTTAAAATACTTTGATACTGTAATCTTACCAAACGTTTATATCAATTAAGCAGAGTTTACTTCAACTTATTTAACTAACATTTAATATACTATACTTAATTTCTCGCAGATCAAATATAAAATGTTTTATTATGGCACATTTTCTGTAAAAAAACCTAACGGGGTATGGTTTTGGCCCATTAAATTACATCAACTAGAAAATGACGGACCAACTCATATGCCAAGACACGCGTTTATGATAATCATTATGTAAATAGCTCCAACTCAATTATATATTGATAAGCGGATTACACACTTATATGAAACGTCAATCTAGAGTAGCATTATTAAGGACATTTCCAAATGCAACTGTACAATGCGTCACATCAAGCATGTTTGTGTAAATAAATCCACTCGCTTTCTCATTAGAAAGCCAACTAAGTTATTCATATCCTAATTGGGTATCCGTAATTGCAGATTATGTTATTGCTTAAGAAGTTCTAAAATGCTCTACGGGGGAAATATATAGGAAACAAATTGAAATTTAAATTTCTTAAGAATGAGTTCTGCTAAAAGTTAGATGCTTAGCATAGTTAGAGAACTGAATATCTGAACTTAAAAGTGAAACATGATTTGCCAATAAATATAAGTTCACACAAAGGCAACTATTTTGTGTCGACGAAACCATTTTCTGCAAAATGCTGTTGTTTAATATTTTGTTGAATTAAAATTATTTTTACTGCTATTTTGGTTAAACAAAATCTGAAGCTTAAAAGTACAGGTAAAAGTTTATAAGATTTATTTTGTTAAATGAATCAATTGCCAAAAAAGTTTAATTGATAGATATATGTTTGAATTTCACCCTCAAAATCAGTTTCAACTTTAATTGAAAAGCTAATTTTGCCAGTTATTTCAGTATTTCATGTAAGTAGAGTGCTTATTGAATGAAACCCCAAGAAGATTTACCATTTCTAGAGCATTATAATCAGAGTAGATTAGAAAAAAGTTCTTTCACTGCATTTAAAATAAAGGATGGACTTGAATAAAGGAAGATGGGAGCTTTTGACTAACTATTGATATCAGTTGCAACGATCTGTCTGACTCAGATGGATTTTTTGTATTTTTTCAAAATTGTAAATTTAGTATATTGGTGTGGGCTGTTGAATATTTGTGATGAATTGCTTAAAATTACAGTATATTCCAAAATTTAAATTCGCTAAAAATATTAATAAAAATGTAATAAATTTGTAAATAAAATTATTAGAAATTTATTGATATGTTTTTCTCAAAATAGATTAAAAAAATCTATACTAATTCTCTAAATCTATATACCCTAAAAAAATGCTGCAAAACTAGCCCCGGTCTCCCCTACACATTAGTTGAACAGCACAGTTTTGTAATATTAATCATTCAAGAATCTTAAGTTTATAATTTAAAAAATATTAAGTGATTTTATTATTAATTTCACAATATAATCTCATTCAAGTAAATAGTCAACCAAAAATCGAATGCGTATCTTAAGGTTTTCTAAGCAAGCGTTATATATATATTTTTTAAAAAGATATTTTTTAATTTAAATGGGCATTAAGCTTAGTTGCTATGATTCTGAAATTAAATGTTGCTCTTTTAAATAATGCTTATCAAATAAAAATAATAATTGATATTTTATATCATTTTATAAATTTATTGCTTTCCAAATAAAATAAAATAAATATAAGTTTGATAAATACAAATTTGAGCAAATAGGGTTGAGAGCATATAACTTATTTTAAAATTATACCATGAAAAAGAAACTATAAACATATAACAGTAATATATACCAATATAAATGGTTATTAATTAAAAATCTAAAAATATACATAAATACTTTAATAAAGCAAATAAGTAATTAAAATTACATAGATTTAAACAAAAATTTTATACCTTTATAACTAAAGGAAGATGAAATAACAAAATATAAAGTGTAATTATTTTTTTTATATAAATTAAACTTTTAAAGATTAAACCAATTTCCAAATTGAGTTGAATTAATGCATAAAGAGATAAATAATAAATAGATTTTTTAAGGTCAAAAAGTGAGAAAATACAAAACTACTGAAAGAGAATAAAACTATGTAAATAGTTAAAAGTATTGGTCTATCACGATTTTAACATGCTAGTGCTTATGTAAACTAATGTTTCACTTGCTAGCTGAGCGTTGTTACTGATCAAATCTCTCCATTCATTAGAACTTAGTATTTCACTAAACTTTGATTTAACGTAAATTTGAGCAGCCGTTTTCAATCTGTTGTCACCATGCAAATCTGCTAATTCCAGCACCTGGCAGACATTGGCACATTGGAGATTAGATGTTAAACAATCGGAACATTTCTTTTTCAGATCGTCGTACTGATATTTATCAGCTGCGGAATATAACTTCCTAGCATCGCACTCATCCACAATGTTTTCGAATTTCTCAGAATACATGAATGTCAACATAAATTTCAAACTGCTGATGTCCACGTCTGGAATGTCGATCACCTGTTTAAATTTTTCCGACATGTCGTTCTCGAACATGGCTTTGAAAACTGGCGACTTTGCGCAAATGACGATCTTGTGGGCTAGGATGGACTCTTTTGGTGTCCTTAGGGTGACGTCACAAAGGGTTTGGTCGACGAAAAATTGAAGCAGTTGATCGGACAAGGTTCTAGGATTGCTTTCAGTTGTAGGAGGTCCTGCATAACATACTTTCCTTACTTCTGTTGTACTCTCGCCATCATAAATGGTCAGCTCTATTCGGAGAGAAAGAACATTTTTTTGAAGGTTCTCCAATACAGAACTTTTTAGGAAAGAAACTGTCTTCCAGACAGTTTCTTCTTTCGGTTTGAAAATATTCGTGTCTTCCAAAATATGATGCAAATTCTGCGTGTCGCTCAGTGCACAAATTTTGCACTTGACGAAGACAAAGTCCTCTATGTCTTCTTCAGCGATGTGAACGCAAACTTCTACCTCGTCTGAATCTTTCTTCGATTGTAAAGTCAACATCAATGCAGGTAAGTCCGAAGTAGATATAAAAGGTATAGAAGTAACGTACGACGCAGCATGAAAGTGTTTTAAATGGCAAATAACGGATCTTTGCTCGATTTGGAATCTTGTTACGGCCGAGCAACTATTTGGATATACGTTGCCGAGTTCCATTGTATCCTCCAACTGTTTGCAACTGTCCTTATACATTTTGTTGAAAGCTGCATCTGTAAGAGCATAAGGTTTACTCAAACTTAAAAGTTTATTTCGACTGTCATTGTTTTTTCCATAGCTCTTCATTAGAACGCACTTCAGAACAAGGGTTTCGTTGATGAAGTTGTTTTTGTACAACTGTTTGGGCTTCGATTGGAAACACTTCCCTTTCCCAAATGTGACCGCTTTCTTTTGGACTTCGAAATTGGACAACCCATTGCTGTCGGAGAAATTCAGTCCTAGGTCGATCTGTAATGTCTCGGGACCATCGTTCAGCCTGCACAGCAACACGTTTACTTTGCTGATGGGATCACTTTTGAACAACAGCCGCAGTTCCCAGTCAGTGTCCTCCAGAAAACTCACTCGGAAGGAAGTGCTGACTTTCTGCTCAGTTGGGCTTCTTAAACAAATCAAGTTCTCAATATTCCAGGTGAATGTGAACTTTTCGTCGTTAAAATCCATGACTAACTAAGATCGAATGCTATGCAGTTCCTGTATCGATTTACTTTGAAGGAGTGATATTCTAACTTTCTGTGTCCACAGTTGCTTATCTTTAAAATAGATTTAGTTCCGTTGTTGCGATAGTTCTGATAATTGAAACAAGACTGTTTCTGAAAACAAAGAGCGTTGAGATAAGTAAGTAAATACTCGCTATCTTTTGAAGATAATGTTATTGTTTTAGCGCATGAAACCGAAACACTTGGATAAAAAGAGATACTAAAAAATTCATGAAGGACAGAACTGGTTAAAATAAGTCATGAGTCACAAAACAATTTCATGCTATAATGCAATATGATTATTCCTAAATCAAAACTTAAGCATTTTGTAGATGTTTTGAAGATAATGTTGTTGTTTTAACGCATGAAATTGAAACACTTAGATAGAAAGAGATACTAAAAATACATGAAGGACAGAACTGGTTCAAATAAGTCATGAGTCACAAAACAATTCATGCTATAATGCAACAAATCATGCTATAATGCAATGTAAATTATTCCTAAATCAAAACGTATGAATTTTGTTGACTATGATATTTCGACCATGCACGAGCTAGTATTTCCAAGTACTGCAAAAAACGAGTATTTTCTGTATGCCGAATATGATATTAAGTATCCATATACCATTTAAATTGCACGATTTAGAACAAATCTGAAAGGAGAGTGGAAAAAAGTTACATGACATAGATTTAAAAAACGACAGACAATGCAAACTCTTTCAAGTACGTATGATCAGTGCTTTTACATACTTTTGAAATGGATATGTGCACTTTATTCTTTCCCATGTTGCATATACTGAAACGATTCTCTTTTATTTCTCAGTGGTATCTAGATGCGAAAACACACTTTTGATATATAAAAACGGGAAAACGTAAAGCACCAAATAACAAACCTCGTACACTTTTGGGAATCACAAAGTTTCTTCTTTTGAATGTTCAAGGGCTTTTCTTGTGAAGATTCTGTAGTCGATTTTCTTTTTAGGGAGCAGTTGCTCTTTTTACCAGTATTTTTGATCCTCTGAGAGATAAGCAAATTTTCTTAAATTTAAAATTGTTTTCACAGCATAAGTTTTAAATTAAATTTTGTAACTGAAAAGCTAATTTCTTAGATTAGTTTTTTATACTTCTGAAGTAGTTAAACAAATGGCTACTCCATGCTTAAAATTTTATAATTTAATATAATTATCAAAGATATAATTTAAAAATATTACGTCTGTTGTTGTAAAACCTGATAGTCAGGTGATGGGTTTATAAGTTTATATTACTCAGAGGGTTGAGTTCCTTTAAACAACACAATATTTTTTTGTACTGCGTGCCTTCTTTTCCATATTAAACTTCTACTCTGAGTACTAACCACAAAATATCATTTAAACGTTTTTTAGTGTTTCTTTATTTTTGTATTAGTCTCCAGATAAAACATGAAATCGGGTATTAACTGTATTGTTTTTGAAAAATATCTTAAAATGGCGTTTTTTTATATTTTAAGTAAGGCATAAAACTGTTATGTATAAAATAATATCCTGAACTGCCTTGAACTGTACTACTCCTGAACTCGGTGACATTAGGTGTAGTTTAGTGCTGATTCACATACGAAGCACCTACCAAGAGAGGTGAATAAACTACAGTAACACTAACTACAACTTCGCACAAACCACACGACGATTTTAAAAACAGGGGTGTTGACTGGAGTGCCATGAGTCCACTGAACTGAACTGAAACTCTGGAATGAGCATCGTAACGCTCGCTAATAGGGCCGGTGAAGCCCGGCAACCCTGTAAGAGGAACCCAACTTTTGCCGCCAATCCTATACTTTACCTGTTAAAATAGGTATTTTAAACCAACTTTTTCAGTAATTTTTCAAACAGAAAATTGATATGTTATTGCTTTAGGAGGTTCTTTATATAATGAAGTTTCGGAAACATGTACTTTAAAAAAAATAGAATTATAGGAACAATCTTTAAACTTAAATTCCTTGGAGTACTATTCTTGGCGAGCGATTTTGACGATCCAATGCAAACTGTCAAGTCAAGTGTCAATTGTGATCGTCGAATTCATGCCAAATGTGGCACCTATTCTCCCTAAAGCTGTCGCCAAGTGACTCAAAAATAGGCGTCACCAGCTTTTCATGGGATGCTCATTCCAGAGTTTCAGTTCAGTTCAGTGCATGTGTCTGAGGAAACTGACTGGTTTTCCCATGAGACTGAAACTGTTTTGTATCGTTCATGAAGTTTGTTTCGGCGTGTTGGTGGAAAGAAAGTTTTACTTGTTTAAATATTGGTCCATCTGCTGCTGCTTTAAGTGAATGATGAAATGTATATTTAATGTGTTTTCCAAAGGAACTTTTAACAAGTGTCTTTTTACTTTAATAAATGTTTACATTTTTAAATGTATAAACTTAATAAATGTCTCTACCTCATATAGTTTTTAATTCTTGCTGGGAAACTGGGTTGCAACGTAACAAAACCTAACAAAAAAGTTATGCTGCCATGGATAGATCAACAGCAGTATGCACAAACCACTTAATTTTAACACTCTCAATAATTACAATAAACAGAAAATGTAAACAATGAGTTCTTTGAACTTTGTAGGCAGTGCCACTGACCACTCTGAGCAGTCTGACTGGTTAGGCTAGCTAGGCTGGTATATATAGAGGGCTCATTTAGAATAAATCCGATTACGTTATTATCCTATTACCTATCCTATTATCCTATTACCTATTTCCTTTTTAGCTTCCACACTACGTTTATAACGTAAAAAGTGAAAGGTATTATAATCGTTCCATTCGCCTTGCATGCGGAAGGTCCCAGGTTCAATGGTCCGGGCATCGCCACAATAACTGCCGACCTATAAACGGCCCGTGCAGCCAAAAATGTCCGACGAATAATACCCCGTGTAGAGGAAGTGCACGTTAAATATGCCCCAAAGTTCCGACGCTGCGTACGATGTCGCACTTAACGATTGCGTTGGGTGCCTATTCAGGTGTCGGCTCGTCACCTGACTGTGGTTCTAAATTACGACGCCCGTCGCCAATAACCCTCGTGTAGCTCTAGTGCGACGATAATTCAAACCTACCTATTATAATCGTTCAGTCCGTCTGTCACCCACTTTCACAGAACGAACCGCAAGTCGCACGAACAAGTGGGATACGCCATTTTGAAGCAAAAAATCAGGTTAGGCTACATTCCAACTTTCATTAAATTTTTTTTAGTTAGAAGTATATTTAAAATTTAAATAACTAAAAATTTAATCTACATTAAAATATTATGCAAATTCCATTTTCATTCAATATTTTCACTGTTGCCATTTCGTCAAACGTCCGAGAAACTTTATTTAAAATAAAAATAAAATTCTTGAAAGAATATTTATTTATGTGATATAATTTAGTTTGGATAGTTGTAATATCACAATAGAGTTCTTTAGATGGTTCATTATATATGTATGAGGAGGGATGCATAGAGAATTCTGACTTTGAATAAAAAAATAAGCGAAAGTTAGCTTTTATTTTTAAAGCATCAATTTTACTAATTATGTATTCTCTTTTTCGAAAGAAAGTTAATGAATATGGGAAATTGTGGCAACTAAAAGATTTTTATTACAAAAAGTTGCATCATTATTTTTCGAATTTCAAACAAATTCAGCAAACGATAATGAGTAATTATTAATTTGCGAGAGAAGATTAATGAGAAAATAGTTAATTTTGGCGTTTAAAAGTTTGAATTAGAAATAAATTATAAGCTGAAGGACCTGTTTGGCGAATTTTTTTCAGAGGTGTATAAATAGTGCGTTTTTTGTTGAGCACAAATACTGTGTGGAAGCGGTTTAAGTGACAGATTCTGTAACAAACCTACTTGTTTCCAACCAACAGGAATGCTTTTAGAAGGAAAGTAGGGAATTGGAGTTATGTGACAATTTCGTTTAGCTGGTACAAGATTGGACAATCAAAGCGGTTTCTATTACTTTGGAAACTGCCGAGGGACTAATGCTGGGATTCAAATAAGTTACAGGATTGGGGAACTTTCACTGGAATTATTTAAATGAAATTGTTGAACTGTTTTTTATATTCTGGATCAAGTTTGGATAGATTATATAAATTTTATTTCCTAATAATTGAATTTAAATATATAAATAAGATAAATCAATTATTTTATATGCACTTTAGATTTATAAATAATTTTTTGATTAGTTTTATGCACAGTTAATTTACGAAAGTAGATATTTTTTTAAAATAATGATAAAAGAGAAGTGCTGAAATAGTTGTACAATAGCAGAACTTTGTTTTTTTTTTAATTTATAAAATTCAGTTAAGCTACTCATTTCACCTTATTTTAATTCAAGAAGTTTAACAATTTGCATAATTTTTCTGGTCAGTATAAATTGCCTATAAATATAAATCAAAAAATTTTAGTACACATGCTTGCGAATGTAAGTTAATAAAATAACTTGCAATAACTTATTATAAATTTACTCTTGAGAACTAATTTCTTCAATCAATTCAGAGACATGTATTTTGTAATACATATCCATTTAACATTTTTAGAGGAAGGGTTGTAAATGTGAAAACCAGCTTGCTTTTAAGCTGTAATAAACAATGAACATCAATTTTAACCTGCAAATGTTTCAGAAAAGTCCTTATTTTTTTGAAATATGATACTGTCCAAGTTACCCAAACTGGGTGTGACGAGCCACGGTAACAAAAAGTTTACTTATGATTGATTGAAATCAACACAATACTTTTCCTATTGCTTCTTTTTCTTATCCTGTGAAACAAATTTCCTCGCCTCTATGATAAGTTCGACTAAAAATTTACCAAAAAATTACTTAAAAAAACTTTGCAAAAATGTTGTGTGAAACACTAAATAGTATATAACTTTTAATTACAACTCCCGACTCATTTCTAGATTTGTAACGTGGCAAGTAGAGATGAAAGTGAGTATTTTCAATGCTAGGGTAAACCTCACTGCAGTCGAAATACATTTTGTTTTTTCATATTAACAGCCATTATTCCATATTTATATTCCCAAGCATGCTTGGAAATCAAACAACACTTAAGGAATAAAAGGTTAGTGAGCCACGCCCAATCCGGGATTCGGATCCCGGACGTGAGGCATGGTAGCTTTCAGCATTACCACTAGGCCACTGAAACTCTCTATTTATACCCTCTCCTCTACTACAAAGTGGCGCAAATAAAAGTGGCCCAACTTAGAAGTAGGGATAAGACAGGAAATGCTGCCAAGTAATAAACCAATGGAAAAACAGTTGTGCCATGTGAAGCCATTAACTGCTTCAATATTAAGCCCAAACAGACGCTTGGTGAAATATTTCCAAGACATTTATTATTATATTTTATCTAATCAACTCACACTTACACAGCTAGCACTAAGATCTGAACTAGCCATGTAAGCCAATAGTCTAGTGCAACTCTATAGCCAATAGCCAATAGTGCAGCTCTAAGCCATTAATCTAACTAGCCAATAGTCCATGTGCAGCTCTAATCTAGTAACAGCTAAACCAACTAATGAAAAAATAGGTTTGCCAAGTGCAGCTATTGAACATTTGAATAATTTATGAATTCGACTAGGAGGCTTTCAGGCGGCTCCAATAGTTTTTCTTGCCAAGCATCTCCCTGCATTCGTAGCTCCATGCCGGAGCCACTTTTATTTGCGCCACCCTGTATTTACTTATCAAATCTTATTACTTATCAATAGATATCAAATTGATGAACATATGACACCTTTAAATAATGAAGTGCTTATTGTGTTACAAAACACAAATTAAAACTTTTATCCATTTTTTTCTGTTAATAGCTTTGCAAATCAATATCTCAAGAAGATTCAAGTAATGAAGTGTAAAATTATGTTAGTTTGTTCATTCACCCAAAAAATTATTTTGCAGAGAAAAAAAAAATCATACCTTTTTGGTAACAACTTTACAGTGATTACATTTTCAAAAAAACATAAATAAAATAAAATGATTAAGTAAGGTTGTTAATACTTTCGAACTGCTAGAACTTAATGAAATCGAATCAACGCAAACACCAGCCAGGCGAAAAATTAAATCTTTCACAAACTTTTCTCGTACATTTTAGTTTCCAATAAAGTAATTTCTTCTTTTCTATAAAATAAAGTGGTGTAGACCTTTGGATTGTATGTTCTGAAACATATTTTAATTCCGTATTAAAAGTATTACCTTTATGTGACAGAGGATTAGGATTTTAAAAGTTAAAATTTTTTTACTGAATCTGAACTATCTCTCTCGCTGTAAATTAATAACTTAACTTTCAAAATGATTAGATAAAAACTTTCAGTTAAAAAAATAATCTGTAGCTTTTTGTTAGAAGAAAAGTTTTATGATTCAAATTATTCACTATACTTTATCTCAAATTCTATGCTTACTTTAAAATAGTTTGAGTCCAATGATTCAAGAATTTTTTGTAAGGAATATTTTAAAATGACAGTAAAACAACTCATTGAAATTATTAACAGTGATAAATGTTGCTGTTTTGCTACATTATGGGAAGTATTAACGGAAAATTGAAGTATTTCAGTTCAAATTTTCATATGATTCCTAATCCCATATTTCCTTAATTTTTCTTTACAACTGCCATTGTGGAATCTCATATACTACTAAAGTTAAAACACTGAAAATTCTTTTATACAGGGTTTTTAAATTAGTTTAAAGATGTTATAAGTTATAAAAACACTCAAGTTTTCGTTAATAAGGTAGTACCTATAGTTGAGGGCTAAACTGTGTTATTTTTATACATTATTTTTTTATATATTATTTTGTTATAAATAATTTAAAATTGAGTATACCCTAGTCCGAATCCGTTCTTTCGTGTTAACAATTTTAAGTCTTAACCAAAGCGTAACTTGGGGTGAAGTTTTTTGAAAATTAATACTAGGTTCAAATTAAGTAACAATTCTAAGAAAATTGAAAAGTATTATGTTATAAATTTAAAATTTAAAAATATTATAACCTTATGAATAAAATGGAATTTCAATTATAGCATAAAACGTTTGTAAGTAGTTATATATAGTAGTTTTATGTATACTAGTTTTATATTTGAAAATTGAAGAAAGACGGGGCTCAAACCATTCTAAAACAACAACATAACTTCATAACTTCAAGACTCATAGCATATAAGTGTATAAGAATTTAAGAAATTAATTCATCTAGTTTTGATAATTGGCGTTGTAAGTAAAGTTCTCTCATTCTACAATATCAGTGATTAATAGCCGTATAGCCGCAACAACTGCTGAATCCACTACCGAATTCCATAAAGAGAATATTGGCAAAACATAACTCTTCATTTTTCAGTTTTCAATTTTTTGAGCAATTCAATCCTTTTGTACCGGAACAAAAAGAGATCCTTCACAAATATCTTCGCAATGTCCCCATTTTGCCAATAAAAAAAGTCCCCTTTACGAACTAGAAATGGGTGACAGTCGACTTATATTTCTATGCCAACCAAGGAACTTTTGGGCATGACCAGAGAATAAACAGAGCTTTAGTTAATGGTTATTTAATTGTTTTAACTTTTGTTTTCAGTTTTATTTTTAAAACTATTAATGATCTTTTTCTTTTTCAGGGTTCATGTAAACGATAACAAATGGTACAAAATTATAGGGATTATGGTTTGCATATTTGAGAGTGACTCTAACCAAATATAATTAAAAAAACCTTGATCTAGTAAAATTATAAAGTATTAACTCATAAAAATGGTAGTTTAAATGCAACAGCAAAATACTAAAAGGCACAGCAAAAATGTGGTATGCTACAAAAAATGAAAGCATTGAAAATAAATTCATTCCCAAAGGTGCGAATTTTGATTGCGTAATATGATCCTTAGTTGGGTATGGCAAGTTCTCTGAAAGTTTCTTTATATATAAAAAATGACGTGGCATCAACGCTGCATTAATATGAATTAGGATGGCTTTTTCAATGGAACTGTTTTACGCTCGTTCCAAAGCTCAATAAATCGAATGGAAAAGAAAAAAATCCAATCGGGGAAGCCTTTAAGTGGGATATTCAACTCAAACATTGTTCTATTGTTCTGGATTATATGGCATTAATTATTAGATATTAGAATATACTATTGTTATTTCAATACCAATTGTTATTTCAATACTATTGTTATTTCAATACCAATTGTTATTTCAATACCAATTGTTATTTCAATACTATTGTTATTTCAATTTATGATATTTCCACATTAGAATATTGTCTTAAGAATGCGTATGAGTATTTATTATTTAAGTTATACGATGTATACTATTGTTTATAGTAAAAATTTAATTAGTAATATATTTTTTCAGGGATTTATTATTTGCTGGATCAAAAGATTTTGATAAGGTAGGTTATTTTGGAAGTTTATTTTGAGCAATGAAAGATTATATTAACAAATTGCACTGTTTATAGAAACTTTTGAATAGATTTAAAGTTCTTTAAGTAAGTTCTTTTTAAATTGATCAAAAAATTATTATTGCATATAAAATTTTCGAAATGGTTTAATTTTTTTATGTAATCTATCCTTAGAAATTATAAAACTAAGTTATAAAATCAGCTTTTATTATAGGATGCTTTATGCAGGTATATGATGCCTTAATTTTTTACCCGAGTGACGCATACGTAGAAACAAAAGTCAGATTGAACTGTAACTGAGATCCAAGTAATTTTTAACCTTCATGAACAAGCGGTCCCCATGTAGAAGGATAATTTTTTATGTTGATACATTTTAATTTCTATTCAATGTTTTATAGAAACAAAGACACATTCAGTCACTTGAAAATAAATTTCAAAACCTTTAAGAAAATTTAAATTCTTATATTTGAGTTCTTCGAAATTCCTAAAATATATTCTAGGTTAAAAATATTCAAATAAGGATATTTTTATGGTCTTTAAAGCAGACATTTTCGTGGAAGTAAAATAAATCCTTCGCATTCAACAGGGGAATGGGAATATTTTTTTGCGGGTGTTAAATTTACCTGCCAAAACTTGCTGAAATGTTAAATAAGTAACCCTATGAAGATAATTTTTCAAATTCCTGTTCATTTTTATAGTTTTCTTCTTAAACGACTAAAATAACTTTTGTAAAGGAAGTTTTCTTTTATTTTCAAAAAGGCTGATATCTCTCTCTTGTAAATAGCATTAAGTGATCTCTGTAAAAGGTTTTGAAGAAAATAGTAGTTTAAGTAAAAGAAGATGAGGGACATATAAAAGTATTTTTAAAAAAATCATTTCTAACTAGGATAAATTTTCGAAAAATTTAATTGTAAGCAACAGAAATGGTTTGCTTCTTTTTAATCTAAAGCCATGCAAGACTTAATTAAAAAGCGTTTTTTAAAACGAAATTTGTATGGCAGTTTCCTAGGTACTACATAATTTTTTGAATGAAAGGTATGCATGTGCTTAAGTGAAGCATTTTAAAATTTTAAATAAAAAAACTAATAAAATGACTTTTTCTTTGTGAAGAGATTTGGAAAGAATGTGATTATAAGGCTTGTGACGTAAAACTGAATATAATAAAAGCTCGTTTTTAACAACTATTGTTTTTGTTTTAAATTAGCATAGATAATAATATAAAGCTATACACGAAATTCAACGCAACATTTACAACAAATTAGTCAGTCCAAAAGTAATTTTTTTTTAAAGCTGAACAAGAAGGGAATATATAACAAAGAAAAGTAAGTTGTTCGCTTGATTAATTAGTAGAATTTAAAAATGTGGTTCGATATTAAGTAATCGAAGTTTTGCGATAACTTATTAACTCTTTGCTTGTTTTGACTTAGCGTCTGTGAAGAGGATCTTATTAAAATATGCAGTAAAAAAATTCATAAGGTTATTTTTATACAAAGAGTGACCAGACTCACTGTATTTCACACAGTACAGTTTTGTTTTTTATTCAGCTTTCTAGCTATAAAAATTGTGCAAATAACTTTTGTTTAATTTTTATGAAAAATATGATTTTCGAAAAATAAATGCTGATTTCAAAAGTTATTTAATGAAACAAATAGGGTCAGGATACTTATATATCACAAACTTTCCGGAATTTTTCGAGCTAACATAGCTTTTCTGAATTTTCAGGTATTCTCTAAAAACATTAGTAAATTATTTTAACCTGAGTACATTTAAACATATGAATATAATGTATCAATGTCATTAAGCAATCATAGCTAAAACGCGTGGTTTCACCGTAGTTAAGTTGTTTAACGAATGGTTAAAAGAAGGTGAATAAAATCCGGCAGACACCACTCCAATCGTAGTTGCGAAAGAAGTAAAAAGAATAGTGGAGTCATGATTTTTTGCATCGAAAATATTTTTTTTTTGACATTACCAAGAAATTACGGTGCTATACCTGATAATATGTTATCCAGAGTTTTGGCGAACGCTTTCTTTCCATCCGAGGCAATTTATTGCCAATTCAGTTCCTTTTAAGCCAATAACAATATCGATAAGTTTGCATGGGTGTTATCTTACGCTGCTTAAGTAGAGCTAATAGCTAGTGACTCTATAGCCCAATGTAAAGAAACTCAGAAACAGAATCATCACTTACAACGCCATTCCATCCAATAAGTGCGCAAGAAACTGTGGGACATGAATAGCCGATCCTTTACTTCTAAACGACGCGTGTCCAAGGAATCTGGGAATGAACAAGAAATAACAATATTTTTCAAAACACTTGATCTTGATCTCAGATCTTGTGTTGGATATATTTTATGCAAGTAATTTATTTGCTACTTTCATAATTAAAATAATATTCCAGTTTGAAAACTTTGATTTTAAATATGTATTTTAGAATTTAATAATGACTTTCATGTAAGTTTTAACATCTGAAGTAGGATCTGATATATAAGCTTTAATTTATATTTATACAACGTTTTTTATAGTTTGAAAAAAAATAATGTAAATTTTAAAAATTAGAATTTTGTATGAAAAATCCGCATAACTTTTAGTGTTTGTTGCGACTTTTCGAAATTTCTCAATTTCTTTGGAATTTCATCGAAATTAAGGAGCACCTGAGATATAGACCAGAAGCTGGACGATCTTTTCATTGGTCACTTTTGGCGATTGTGACAAATTAACGTTTGATAACTGTGCCTATCAAGTTCAACAAGAATGTATTACAAACTCATTCATTTCCCTGCTTGGAAACCTTACTAAACACTAAATATTAATACCGGGTCGTATATCGCAACTTCTCGATGGTTGCTACTACCTTAAAATAACGCAACTACTCCCTATTCCTTGTTGACGATACCAGGGGGTTATTGTAGAACATCACCATCCCCAGGTCAGGGTACTACGAAATGTAATGGAGCAGAACAGGGGTTAATCTCAAGTTATAACCAGAAAAAGTGAAATAGGGTCTTCATCAAGAGCTTCTTTATCCATTTTATGTTGCTTATTATAGTTTTTTTTAAATGGATATTAGGATTATGTTTATTGGAGTGTAATGAAAGAGTCTTACGTTTTTGGTCATTAGATTTTGTTTGGATTAAGGGTATTAGAACTGATTAAAAAAGTTGGTTTTAAATATGTTTGGTCAAATAAATGAATTGCCAATTCTGTACAATAATGACAAGTAGGTTTAATGTACGTAATATATTAATAGTGTTAAATGCGAGTGATTGAAAATAATGCTCGTATTGATAATTAAAAAAAAAACCTACCCTAGATTTGATAAATAAAAAAAACACTGTTGGATTTTTTTATTCAAAGTGAATCGTAGAAAATCACAAAATTAAAAAACAGAGAAACTTATTTTATAAATTTTAATTTGCAATTTAGTGTACACTTTTATATCCCTTTTCCCCCAAAATATTTCTATCTAAGGCTTTAGAGTAGTCCCCTTCTTGTGGATTTTTAAAGCAAATTCAGATTGCACCTTAGCCTGTCACTTAGATTAAATTTGAAGAATGACACTTTTCTGCGAAACTTGTTTCATATTCTATCCTATTTAACGAATTTTAAGCTTTTCCGTTTTAGGTTGTGACACAATGATTTGTGACACTTTGATTACACAATGATTAATATTGACGAGTTTAATGGTTTAGGAAGTTTGTCTTTGGATGAAACTCATTTTAAATGCTAAATCTCGAATTGTAGTTAGGCTTTTAGATGGTTTAGATTTAGATAAATAGAACAATCGATTATTTTCCACAGATTAGAATAAAATTAAGAAGAATATTATCTAAAATAGCAAAATGGTGATAATATAAGAATCGTATTTTAGAATTTCCGATTAAGTGATGACGTTTTTATCAACAAATTCTCCCATATAAATCAGGTACAAACCTACCTGAATATAGCAAATCTTATTCAGAAACCACAAAAAATCTGTATATTTTCTTTCAAATTGGTTTTTCACTTTACTGTTTAAGACGAATTGCATTTCGATGAAAGCGGGGAACAATTTCATTTACGATTTAGGTTTTATTTCACGGGGACAATGAACATGTTACCTAATAAGATTGATAGTCTTCAGATGCCCCCGGTTGGGACATTTTACGACCAGAGTCGTAAACATGAGCTATTGGATACACTAACTGGCTGCTGAATAAGAGAAATAAAATGTTTCGAAGAGAGGATACCGATAAATTGTATAAAACCCAACTTTTCTTATACAATCCATATAAGATTTCATTTTAATTAAATAAATTCTATTGAGTTGGAAATGAAGCATAATTTGGGCAGTATAATAAGTGATAAAGGGTTACACACTGTAATGGGAATTACAGAGCATAATCTTTTATGATTATACACTGAAAATGGGAAAGACAACAGCAAAAAATTCTCTGAATATTTAGAGGCACCTACTGTGTTTACATCTTTTTCTACTGTGAATGGAAGAAAATGATTTAGAGAGAAGCAGAAACTGCGGGGGCGAATCTGTCAAGAACGACGACAAGGCGAACAAGTATAAACATGACCTTCCTGGCCGAGGTAGAGAGTCACCATCTTCTCATCGAAACGGTTCTCTGTTCTGAGCACATTAGTCATACTATAAGCGTTTTCGTTCTCAAAAAACAATTAATATATTCCGCCGAGTGCACCGGGTTATCGTTATCTAATCGTTATATCTATGGAGTCCAACAAGAAATAATAAATAACAGCAAAAATGCTGCTAAATTTACAATTCTAGTGTTTACATAAAAAAATCTTTTAAAATAACAGCAATTTATAGTATATTTTGCCATAAATTGACAGTGGTTTTTATTGCAGTCTTTACATAGTGTACAAATCATTAAAAAGATATAAAAAAAATTTAAAACATTGGATTCTTGCTAAAAGTAGCTTAGCTATAAAATAGCTTTACAAACGACATATTTTCTTTTAGTAGTCAGAAAATGTATATAATTTTCTATATTTAAGAAATACTATTAGTTTAAGAAATATATTTTTTATTTTATTAGCTGTATTTACTTTGACAGAGAACACTAAGCAACGAAAGTTAAATTTGCAGGCTTGTTACATCTCTACGGAAAAATCACAGGCATAAAAAAAGCCGAATGATCTATGCAATTTTACGGTTGCAGGAACATTAGTTCGTATACATAATTGAATTTATGTAACGCATGATTGCAATATATTTATTTTCTTTGTTTTCATAGAATTTTTAACAGAAGTACTTTACATTTGCATTTTTTCTTTGATATTGCTTTCTTTTTTTTAAAAGCTAATATTCATGATGAAACAATGTGTGAAATAAAGGAATCAATTTTTCCTAGTAAAAAATTTTACTGGAAACGTATTATATCCATTAGCTTTTCTAAATTCTTCATTTTAATAGTCATATAGTTGTTGTATTGTCGTACAGCTGGGGAAAAAAAAACGATCCACCCTTCGTTTTTCGGCTGCTATTGGTCTAGGAATTTTGTGAAAGGTGTCATTTTTCAGAAAATAGCTTAAGGAATTGAGAACTGGCAACCAAAATTGTATAAGGGGTCGTCTACATATTAAAATGAATACCAACTTTGAAAATTCCATTAGCAACACCCAATTTTTTTTACATAAAAATGTTCAGCACCTTCAAAATACCCCATGTATAAAAAAGAATTATTTGTTTTGCATTATTTGCCGAGATATTAAAGCATTAATTTTGAACGCGATTAGGGGGAAATCTCCAAATTGAAAAAGGTAATATTTAGGGTGTCTTTTCGAAACGACAAGCTAAGAAAAGGGTTACCATAATCTCGCCAAAGGATGCTAGAATTAAACCTTCTTCACTAATATTATGATTTTTTTTTATGTTTTTACCTTTTTTTTTAATTTTAGATTTTAAAATTCTCAGAAATAAAATAAAGGGTAGACGAGAAAAAGTTTTAAATTTAAATTAAGTCACACATACGATTATTTATAACGAACAGATTTTCAAATACGATTAGTTACAATCAGATAGACAAACATGATTATTACATTTATGTTTTACATTTTATGCAAATTTTTGTTTCATTCATATTGCTACAAAAAGTTTGTTTAAAATTCGGCGCACTGGGTCTGGGACATATCCCGACAGCCGAAATCCCGACAAGCCGAAATCCCGAATGAGTCAAAATCCCGAATGGGTCGAAATCCCGAAAATAGATTTTTGTCCATTTCTCGATTTTTTTAATATAGAGATATTTTTTTTAAATACTAGAGATAATTTAAATATTAGAGATAATTTATTTATTTAGTTATTTAGTCAGTTAGTTATTTAATTAGTTAGTTAGTCAGTTAGTTAGTCAGTCAGTTAGTTAGTTAGTCAGTCAGTTAGTTAGTTAGTCAGTTAGTCAGTTAGTTAGTTAGTTAGCTAGTCAGTCAGTTAGTTAGTCAGTCAGTAAGTTAGTTAGTCAGTCAGTTAGTTAGTTAGTTAGTCAGTCAGTCAGTTAGTTAGTCAGTCCGTTAGTCAGTCCGTCAGTTAGTCAGTCAGTTAGTTAGTCAATTAGTCAGTCAGTCAGTTAGTTAGTCAGTCCGTTAGTTAGTCACTTCGTTAGTTAGTCCAGACTGACTAACTTAGTCTAACTTACTGTCAATTAGTTAGTCAGTGAATTGACTGACTCACGGACTAACTGGCTGACTAACTAACGGACTAACTGACTGACTAAATAACTGACTAACTGACTGACTGACTGACTGACTGACTAACTCACGGACTGACTGACTGACTAGATAAGTAACTAATAATAACTAAATAACTAACTAAATAAGTAAAGAAATAAGTAATCTCTAATATTTATTTATTTTTTAAATCGAGAAATGGACAAAAATCTATTTTTTCGGGATTTCGACCCATTCGGGATTTCGTCTATGTCGGGATTATGGCCTTTCGGGATTTCGGCGTTCGAGATTCTGGCTTGTCGGTATTTTGGCTTTCGGGATTGTGTCCGGAACCCCGGCTCACTTTATCGGTAATATAAACCACCCACATATTACAAAACGAGAGTTACGATCTTAACACGATATTTAAGGAAAGCAAAATAAAATTACGCAGAATGATTTGGCAATTATTTTTAACCAAGGCAGTGGGCATTAATCATTTTAAATAATCAATGTGGTTGTAACAAAGAAATATACTAAACACCGAATTCCAATAATATTTTAGGGTATTTAATTTTTAATATAAAACACACTTTTTGAAATTGTATTGGAAATAACATACATTCAAAAACTTAGTAATCGATATAATTTAATGTTAATTATTCAAACAAAATACATTGTGTGCACTTGAAACGAGAAAAGATTTTTAGACATTTGACAGACATCAATAATTTGAATAAATATTTACCAAAAACGCTTTTCAACCACCAAACGATAATGCAAGTTAGGATCCAATTTGCTAAGTAATTTTTTACACGGTCCCTAAAATTCATTTTTTTTTTTCAGTATTTTTACAATAACTCGGCAAATAATTGTTGTTGAATTAAAAAATTCGGGATTTTGGTTCTACTTGATCTACTTTATCGATTTATGTAACAAAAATTTGGGGTTGCTATTCATGTTTTATTTTTTCTTATTTAAATTTAAATAAAAAAATAATAATAATGAAAAAACTTGTGTGATTTGTTTTTGGAAGATTAAGAAGTATATAATGGAAAAAAAAATTGGTTTAATTCATTTTATTTGTGGAGGTATGAATAAAAGTTTGTGAAACTTTTTTAACATTATGGACGTTCAACTTTGAATGCTTATATCTCAACAAATAAAGCAAATTAATAAGTTTTCTTTTGAATCTGGGGTATTTTGAAGATGATAAACATTTTTATAGTAAAAAAATTGGGTGTTACTATTGGAATTTTCAAAGTTGGTACTCAATTTAATATGTAGACGACCCCTTATACAATTTTGGTTGCCAGTTCCCAATTTTTTACGCTTTTTCCTGAAAAATGACACCTTTCACAAAATTCCTTGACCAATAGCAGCCGAAAAACGAAGGGTGGATCGTTTTTTTTTCCCCCAGCTGTACATACACCCACTATATTAATTCACCGTATTAGAATATCAAAAGCATTTTCAGTTTTTTAAAAAGTTAATAATACTACTGACATCTTCTAAAAAGTTTAAATGCCTTTACGCATAGTATCTCCAAAATTTAAGCCATTTAACTTGGATGTATTTTTTTTATCTAGCTGAAC
Source organism: Oedothorax gibbosus (assembly GCA_019343175.1). Classification (NCBI taxonomy): domain Eukaryota; kingdom Metazoa; phylum Arthropoda; class Arachnida; order Araneae; family Linyphiidae; genus Oedothorax; species Oedothorax gibbosus. Next base: position 31,600,276 of record CM033279.1, read on the forward strand.
CACTAATACTTAAACAGCGTTCGCAATTTTCTACCAAATAAAAACAGACGATTTAGAAGGGAGAATTGGTGTAATTTTCGTAAAATGAGAAAGTGTGCTAGTCTGTTATCTCTTTTTATCAATAAACTTTCCTTCTTGAACTTTTTTAACGACAAAACACAGCTCTTTAGGAGATATTCAAATTCTAGGAAAAGTAATTTAGAAACGTTTAAATGATGGAATGCTTAGTGGAAGACAAGATTGAAGTAAGTAGAATAAAAAAAATATGTTTTGAAGGACAATTCTACTCTAATAATATTTTTAAAAAGGAAAAAAAACCTAAACAAATTGAATTATATTTCCTGAATTCTTTCTTTTGTCGGACAAATTAATCTAAATTTTCTTGTCGGTAAAGTTTCTTCAGAAAAGGCATTTTCATGGTAACAATGGCGTTATAGATTACACCAAGTAATGCTTTATAACTTATCAGCTTAATATGGTTCTAGGAATTGATATAAGAAAAAAAAAATGTTTTATTTGTATTAGATTAATTTGGTTTTCCAGCAGATGCAATTTCTTTGTAACTTATTACCTTGAGTAAGGGGGAAATCGGGGTACTTAAGAAATGGTTTACCCACTTTTAAGACGACAGAAGTTCTTCGCGACGTCACATTATTTGTTCAGTTCAGGTTGTCGGCTTTTTTAGCCAAACAGTACGAAATCTATGCACGGCTGACTATATTTTTCAGGTTCCGAACTGGTTTTGTTCCTCTGCTTTTTAATAGCCGATAATTAGACCGGACGGATAGTTTGACGTCAAAGAGAGCTTTTATGATCTAATTAGTTGAGTCGGGTTGAGCTATTTCTAGTGAATCTGAATTTTTACTGAGGAATATTTTTTAACAATAACTATTAACTATATTTTTAAAAATAAAGTGTTCGTTTTCAATAAAAAACAAATGACGTGTTTAGCCCTACTTATCTTTTGAGAGCTATAGAAAATTTAAAGTAATATGTAAAGTAAACTTTTCCAAAATAATGTTAATATTTTGGAAAAACACTATCTAGGAAAATCATCTTTAAAATATATTTGACGGTATTCTTTGTTTATTAAAAAGTATTACAACTTTTGCGTTTAAGACTTATTCAAAGTTTTAAAACCCTCTCTAAGGAAAACTATTTAAAAATATCGAAAGATAAATCTTATGCATCTAAATAAAAGAAAATTGCTATTTTATAAAATAAGTTTCGAAATGTATTAACTATAAATATTGATTGGAATGTATTAACTATTAATTATTCGAAATGTATTAACTATTAATATGTATTAACTATAAATGACATAACTATAATATATACAAGTACAAAATTGAATAATGAAGTGTCTTAGGGTGTTGTTATTTTGTGAGTATTTTCTCTTTAAGTCTTAGAAAGTGAAAAAATGAAAACGCTACATAATACCATACTCCTTGTCACCATTAGAATATAGGAGTTATCCAATTAACGTAAATATCTCCACTTCTTTTCTTTTCATTTTAATAAAATCTAATAAAAATTTATAAATATTTCGATAAAAAATCAAAGGATGTATTTTTTTTAAATATGACAACATTAGTATAACTACTTTAAATGCTACATTTTTTAAATATGTTACTTTTTAGAGAAGTTTTTTCATTAATGTTCGTGTATCTATCAATCGATTTTTTTTTTCGTTAAAATTCGGTAAAAAATTCGGTTTTCGTTAAGTTTCGGTAAAATACATCAAAGAACGGATTTCTTTTAACATGACTACTTGAGTAAAACTACTTTAAATGCAAAGTTTATTTAAACATATTTTTTAAAGAAGTTTTTTTCATTGTTGTTTATGCTTCAGTAAAAATGTGTCAATCCCAATGAAACACAATAAAAAATCATCACAAAATGGAAAAAAAATGTTTGCCTCTAGTGTTTCTGTTATTAATTTTACCAGATTATATTCTTTAAAGTAATGTTAAGTTTTTATAATTTTTTTAATAACATTTACGATCTTATTATAACACACGAAAGACCAAAAAATCGCCTTCCGTCAATAGTTAAAAAAACATTCACTAAGGATTAAAAAACTCAATACCTTGTTTTGATTCGGAATTGACAAAAAAAAATTGTGTTTTAAAACAATCATTGAAATTTTAAGTAATTAAAAATATTCTTACCACGTGCTCCAGATACTTAATTGCACCACCAATTAAACGAAGTATCTTCATTATACGAAATCATCAAACAATTTTTTTTATCCGTGGAATATTTTTTAACTCCATAAAAAATCTGTGTTTGCGAAAAGCTTAATTAAGAGAAAGTAGACTTTTTGTTGTTTGCTGATAATTTGATTAACAGGGTGTCAATCAACTACACTTGAGACTGTATTCTATGATAATAATTAAAAGAAATTTTTTTTATTGTGTTTTATAAAAAAATAGTTAATTTTTTTAATGAAAATACATTTAGGCGAAAGAAGGGTAAGATAGTGAAGATGATAAGATAAAAAAATATTTATTTGCAATATTTATAAATAAAAGCAAACAAAGTAGCACTTCTCAAAGATCAAACTATAAATTTCATAGTTTATGGTACGAAATACCGGTAGACAAAATGACCATTCATGTGCGTTAACTTTCTTTCGTGCTATTCGTTTTGATACACCACAATAAATTCTTAGGACAGTGTACTTTGATACAAACAAAACATTTAAATTTAGTGACAAACTATAGTTTTATGGAGACCATGAAACCCTTTCATAAGTCAAAAACATTAAAAAAAATGACTTTTTCACACCATTATGCCGAATTCTCAACTTAGAGTCCCTCAACATCGACTGCTACTTATATCTACAAAAAGGTCACGTCAACTAGTTGTTTTGAAGGTACTTTCCCGTTTCGAGGCGCAAGCGATAAAGTCGCCAAGATGGTTTAAAAACCGCCAAACATCGGCGCCAGTAAATTCTCCAAATAGTGTATTACCTGGCCGCATATTTTTATTCCTTACATGTAAAAGACACATCGCCAGTGACGTCATGCTGCCGAGCGAACCCGAAACGAATGTTGCACCTTAGTTGCTTTACAATTAAGTGAAAACAAATCTTTGCCTAAATATGTTATTTATTTGCCTCAAATTTTGTTTGATTACGTTATTTTATTTGTTTGTTTTTATAAATAGTCCATATAATAAGCCTAAAACTGCAAAGTACTATGATAAACAAAGTTTTATGATAAACATACAATGCTATAATTCGTCTTTTGTTTATTTACCACGAAAATTTTTGTGTTTAAAAATCTTTTAGTTAAGTACCTATCTTCTATTATTTAAACATATAAATAGGTGCAAGTATTTTACATTTGAAGGCCATTGTAAAATAGTCGTGTTAGTAAAACAAATTGCACCTTGCACTAACGTTTAAATGTCTTCCAAGTTGCATTGGAAATTAAAAGGTTTTTTTGTTTTGTAATTTCATATTTGTAATTCAGATTTCGGTAATTCCATTGCAAATAAAATTTTCTTATGTACCTATAACTCGAAGCCACAAAGCGAACACGAAAAACGAAAGCGTAAAACTCCAGAACGTTCGCATGGGCACCTTGAATGCGTGGTGACGTCACTGGCGAGGCGTCATTTGCATGTAAAGAATAGAAATATGCTACCTGGCCCCTACTCCAAACAGTACGCACTCACAGATAGCTATTTTGAATACACACCAATTCAATGATATTTTTTTGTATAAATGAAAAATAATCTAGGAGCACGAAATTCGTAATTGAAAAGGTGTGGGTGTGAATACTATTTTTATTACGGTCTCTCAATTTTTTTAAAGGGAATTATTATAGATTAATGACAATTCACAGTTAAAGAACAATGTCAAGCAAAACTTAGAAAATTATATCCATAAATTTAAAGAAAATAATTTTGACGCTTAAATGAAGATTTTTATACAAAAAATTACTTTCCTAATCTTATTTAAATTTTATTACAAAAATAGTCAAAGATCAACTTTTATTAATCTTAATGCCATCACATTAAAAGGACTCATAATTTTGTAATCAAATCAAATTTGTAATTGACAATCACAAGTTTCCACTACGAAAAATTAATTGAATACCAACTTAATTGATATTTTTTCCCCATTACTCAGTTTCTGAAAAGTTTCGGTGTTCCATCGTCTGAGGAATGTCTTTAACAGTCGTCGATAATTAAGATGGCTTAAGGAATGAAGTTTAAATCCCATTTCGAATTTTTTAATGCTAGAGAAGGAATTTGATTCGGAAATGAGCAACGAACTTTTGAAAGGCTTTGATGGATTTTTAAAAGATTTCAATTCCTATTTTAGGGGTAGCGTGCGAGGGTAAGGTCTTGACTTGACTCGAATAGGAAGAATAGAAAGAAATAAAGAGATTTATCGAAACTTTTTTTTAGGCTAGACTTGATTTAACCCATTAACGACGATTGGCAAGGAAATTTGACACGAGAAAATTAAGTCTCTTCTTAAGTTTATCGAAATAAACAAAATATAAGACAAATAAAGACCATATGCCCTAGGGGGCACGGTACCACTTTAAAAAAAATCTTTAATTTTGACATATTCACTATAATTTTGATGCTTTATTAGTTCAATCTATTTTTAAACACAATATATGACAAAAAATTATTAATTTAGTTTTTTAAGTTATTTAAAAAATTATTTTTTAAAAAACTTTTTTAAAATGCTAAGGCTTTTTGAAAATACAAATATTTTAACCTAATTTTTTTCTCATGTACTTTAAACTGTTTTACATAAGAATTGCATCCAAATTTGATTCAACTTCAGCAGTTGTTTTATAAAAAATATTTATCTAGAAAATCCGAAATTATTTTAGCATATTTGGAAAATTTAGATTTTAGTTTTTTTTATAAAAATAGTATTACATTTGAAAACAATTTTAATGCAAATTCACAATGATAGCAGATTTTACAGGCTGCATAAAAAAGCCTTAGCGTTTTAAAAACTTGTTACCAAGGAAAAATAAACACCGAGAAAAACACATTTAAAATTTTCATTCGTTTGCATTTTTATCCAACCTTTCCGCATAAAAAGTGGAATAACTTTTAAAAAAATATAGCTACACTTTTAAAATTTGGTAGACTTATTTAGAATATTCCAAACTTTAATTTTAGCATAAATAAAAAAAAAAACGGTATTTTTGAGATTTTTGAGGTACTGTGTCTCCTTAATAATTTATGTAAGACAAATTGAGTTACACTTGAAATTAATTTAAAAAGCTTGAAGTTAACGTTTTTACTCGGAAAGTAACGCGTTGATTTCATTCACGAAGTCGTCGTTAATGGATTAAGATGGAAAGAGTTGAGAGCTATATCTTAGCATTTTTTTATATTGTATTTCGAAATTTCAAAAATGTTATTTTAAAAAAAAAATATTTTTTAAATTTTTTTTTAAAACAATTTAAATTATTATATGAAATTCTTTAAAAATTGTGTACATTTTCAAAGAATTTCGTCTCGTAATTTTAACAGTTTTAAAAATAATATTTAGATACATTTTGTAAAAGCTAAACTCAAGTCGAAAAAACGAAATAATAATTAAAAACCTCTTTTAATACAGTATCATTTATTTGTTTAGTGGAATCAAATCTAATAATAACAAAAAGCTTTCATGAAACCGTTAAGTGAACAAGTTTTTTTAGTTACTTTAATAAGAAAGTGACAATCGATTAAATTATTAATTATCCTTACCACTAGATTTCCCGAAAGAAAAAATACCAATACTAGTATTTCTTATCTCCGATGCTCATTGTATTTCCACTATTTTTTTTATTCGGGTCGACAAAAGAGACATCTATCGGGAACATACGGAAATATATTTTGACTTGACAGCCAGCTGTATTTTTGCACTTGGATTTATTCATTTTCAGATTTATTTGTTCGCAAGTGTTAAATGGTCAAATAAAAAAGTTCTTGGGAGATTTTACTTTGAGTGTGCATTATATTGGATGTGAGGTAGCCATAGTTGAAGTATAGGCTATTAAATTTTATATTTTATTGATAATTTAAAATAGTTTGTGTTGTATTTTTTATTCATATAGCCATTTTAAAATTTATATTTTTGTTAGTGATATTAGTAATCAAATGTAATAGTTTGCATTTATTTTACAGATAGGGACCTTTATGAAAATTTCCATTGGAAATTTAATTTTTAGAAGATTGTCTTCAAAATAATAAAAAATTGAATAAATTGTTTTAGAATTGAAGTGTACTGATAATAAAAAATCTTTTAATACAATTCACAATAAAATACTAACAACATACTAACTAAAAAAATCACTCGTATACTAACGTGAAACTTCTGAAATATTCTTAGAATAACATTAATAAATTTTCAAACACATATTTGCATTAAAAATCACAAAAGAAAACAAAGTTGAAATTTTATAACGAAGAAAAATTCTTATATAGCATTAATATTTTTTAAAAATATATTTTAATACATATTTAATCCGTGAACACATAAAGAAACTTATTTTATTTTGAATAAAATAATATTCCGAATTTGTGTATTTTTTTCTTATATCTTTCACTATGTTTTCTGATAAGAATAATTTTGATCCCTCTCATACCTGGTTCAGCCCACAATTTGATAACACACCCCAACACGAAGAGTATATCAGTAACATTTCAACGATGAAGAGTATATTTTAACATTAATACTTCAAACTCTTTCATATTATAAGTGGTACATAATTTATTGTATGGTTTTTCGATGAATAAAGAATCTCATAAAAGTTCATGTATAGAAACTAATTTCTCAACAATGCTCCGTAAAAAGTCTAGAATACACAGGGTAATAGCACTATTACTGATTTTAGATGATTTATTATAGACTGCCACAGAGTGATTTATGAAGAGCAAACATTAAAAAATATCATTAAAAGCCCATTATCAATTCATGATTGTAATCTACTTTCAAGCAACGAACGGCACGCTACAATGTATCTAGCTTCGATCTTTAAAGTCTTTTAAAACCTATCAAAAGTAATGCGTATAAAGATCTTCATATATATTTAAGTAAAATAGAGAAGGAATGAATAAAATCTTTATAAAATAACAAGATAAATTTAATAATTTTCTTCAATAGATATTTTTTTACGTTGTTATAATCTTGTAATAACACGTGGCTGTGTTTGCATATTAATTATCGACATTGTACTTTTTGAAACTATTTTAGGTGTCACTAAAAACAATGAATAAAATTCGTTATTATAAAAGCAATTTTTATAGAATCGAATATTTTTTTATAGAATTGCATAAGAGAGTTAAAATATATATAATAACCCAATTTATTTTCAATGGAACGGCATTTAATAAACCATGTCAAAATTTAAATTATACGGTAGGTTAAGTTAAAATTTGATTTTTCAACATTTAAAAATTTCGGATGATAACTTATTTACGATGTTGAATTTTAATAAAAAAAACCCTTGGTGAAATGGCTTTTGTTCAGAAGAAAAGTGACAGAGTAATTGAGGTTTTAAGTAATGAAGTAAAATAACAATTGAATAATTCAAAAATATAGAAAAAAGTTTGTCATTTTCACTGATTTCAAGTACCATTTGGGATATCTATATCTGAATTCAAAAATTCTACCCTACTAATAGGTAGAATTTCGGTTTTGTTTCATTTGTCTGATATTCTTTCATTCTCATAATATATGACAAATTAAATATCATTGAGACACGAGTGCTAATGATAAGTTCCTCAAAATAAGTATTCTGAGCATTACTTCTCATTTCACAGTTATTTTAAAGCAATCCTTTGTGTATAAATATCCTGTTCTACATAAGCATTAATCATATTATATTAGCACAGTATATTATATTTTAGACGCTGACCAATGACACAAGAGATAGTTTCAAGCATATTTCCAAAACTCCATTTAACTTTTAGCTCTGTAAACACTTTTCGAAATCTTGTATCGTCATCTAAAATGAGCAAATGTGCTAATTCATGTTCAAATATTGAATAGTACTGTTTACGTTAGCTCGTGAGATTGAAGGACTAATTTAACTTTACCAACTAACTGTTTAAATCTTTATGGGTTATATGGTGCATACACAGTTGAAAATAGCTTTTTTATTCGATAACCTATTTTTTAATGCGTTTTTGAATGTTTGATGTATCTGAACTTAGTGACTTTCTATAATTTACATAGTCGTCTTAAAGTTTGTTTGTTATAATTAATTTAATTTTTTGTTCGATTGAGTACTTTTGCCGAAGAAGATGATGAATGTAAAATGATTCGAAAATCGAATCGATCCTAGACTTGAATTATGTCTAGCAACAAATATAGTGGCGAGAAAAGTGTGTGTAAACTGCCGCATACGTCATTTTTGGAAAGTGAGATAATGCAATAGATAAAAAAAATGTATAATATATGTTTGATGTGTTGATTGAGTGTTTAGTATAATAATGGAAATAATATAATAGAAATAATGCAAATCAATTCAATAAGTATGTGCCCTATAAAAAAGCAATTTCTATATTATCAGACAATAGATCTAGTCTAATATAGATGTATAAATTGTTACATTTGAATCCCATTGGTGGCAGTTATTGTTAATATATTAGAGCTAAGTTTCGAAAAAAAATTTTATAACTTAACACATAACCCACTAAATAGTTCTCCTAATAGCGTCATTTTCAGACTACGTGTATTGAACTCGTTAAAAGTTGTGTGTATTAGTAATTCTAAAATAGTTTCACGTATGCGCGGGAATCGTTCATACTGAATTAGTTCAAATAGTGATTAAATGATACTTAAACGAGGATTATTATATACTTTGTCGCGATGTAGGCCCTTTGGTTAGTATATTTGCGTTGTGTTAAATTCTATAAAAATAATTAGGTTTAGCGACATTTACATTTCCAGATTCTATAATTTTTTCCCACTAACATCATGTACAACACTACGAATAAATAACTACTAAAATAAAAGAATCCTAAAATTCCTAAAGAATGAATTTATTGACTTATTTAATTCTGAGCAAATTAAAAATAAAAAAACAATTTATATATTGATTGGGAAGGAATGGATTGTTTTAGGATAATATATTTTTGAGGAAATAACCCTAAATAATAAATTGTGGCAAGTGAGATCGTAAAATGGTCACTGAGTAACTATGTAAAAATAAAGGACTCACGGGTTGAAGATCAGAGAACAAGAGGGGAATACTTGGATGCCCAATGGAGGAGAACTTTGCATCTTGTAGATGCAGGAGGTCTGTGGCGGGAGGCCGGCTTGCAGTGGGATCCCGGGACTGTCATCTACGGTCTGTAGATCAAGGGGACTTCAGCGGTTGAGGTTGCGGGCTGGCTAGCACGTCATGGCCGGCACTCAGAGCCGTCGGGCACGTAGCGGCGGGGGACTCAGATCACAGGTACGGAGCGGCTGACAGTCATCAGAGGCTGGGTCATCAGAGAGGCTGGGTCATCAGAGAGGCAGAGTCATCAGAGAGGTCAAGTTGAGATTCAGTGCTTGGAGAAATGTCTTTTTTTTGTGTCAGGCATTCGGGTGCTCAATTCGATTTTTGGCGAAAAAGTATCGAGGGAGCTGTGCAATTTTTTTTTATTGTATTTAGTCTCACATCTTGTGTATGGAATCAAGTAAAGTTAAGTTCTTCTCAAAAACATCCTCATCCTCCCATCTCCATCGCGGGCGTAGCTCGCTGTTCTATTGGTTGAGACCACTAAGATGACGTGTACCATGGGATGTTCCCCAATCTTGTGATTGGATCAAAGTTCTTTCTATTGGTTTTACCGTGTCCAATCAAGAATTGTGGGAAAACGTCTTTTTTAGATCTGTTTTCCAAGAAGTGATAAATTCTTTCTATCAATTTAATGGGGGGCCACACACTGGGAAAGCACTTAAAGAGTCTCTTTGGTCCCAAACTAATGAATTTATTGCCCTGTAATCTGAATCTTCGTATCCGTGAGTCTTAAACCTATTCTAAATCCATTTCAGACCATGAGAATGGAATCTTTAAAAAAAGGAAGTGATGCATGATTGCTAAAATCAATTAATGCATTACGACGTACTTGAAATATTTTTCAATTCCAAACTTTATCTAATAACCTTATAAAACTTTAGTATGTAACTAATTTGGTAAGAACTAATAATGGTCAGTTTATTTCTATATTATGTATACATTAAAGGAAAAAATGGTAGTAACTAGGCAAAAATTCATTATTTTACTTTTTTTGACAATTATTTTGTTTAGTCATTATTTAAATAAGAAAAATTGAGGAGAAACACGTTTAGCAAGTTTTTCCCAAAATGTTACAGCCATTGAAGATTTTTGTAGAAAAATCAGCTCTAAATGCCCCCCCCCCCACCCCCGAAAAAACAAAAAAAAGTATTTTAAATTGCATTATATGCAGAATTTTGAATCTGTTTCTAACCGTCTTAAGCTTCAACATTTCTGCCATTTTAAAATAACATTTGTATAAGCAACTCTTTCAGTTGTAAACTTATATTTTTATCATTTCAAATAGTGTCTGTGTAAGTACCAAACTAATTTGATTAAAAAATTTATAATTTCACTAATGCGATAAATTTGATACGATTAATGTATAAAATATTATCTTTAGATTATTCTTCTAAAATTTTTATATGGATCTTGATAGTATAAAAAAACTTTTATTTTCTTTCCTGCTGTAAACTGAGATAGTAGGAAAAGACAATATTATTTTAAGAATTAAATCCAGCCCGTTAAAATAAATTGAATAGATCTAAGATTTTACATGCTAGAATATTATTTTCCTTTTATCCTAGCACTTTTCTCTTGGATAAAATAGGAATGGAATAATTTTATAAGAATTATCAAATCTATTTAATCAAAGAAAATCACAAAATAACATAACAAATCAAAATTCATTACTTGTTGATATAAACCACAATACATTGTTGCGTGCAATAATTAAAAGAAAAAGTTTTAAATATTTGGTAACTAGGTTTTTGAATAATAAGACTATAAAGTTTTTTTTAATATAAAATTTGATCCAAGAGATAAGCAAACTTTTATAATATTAAATAATTATGGAATTTTATAATGAGTTTTTTAAATCTTAGTTGTTTTATAATTTGAAATAGTTTCGGATCAAAGAAACGAGTTATGTATACTTTTTAGAAATCGTAAATTTTGTATTAAAAATTAATTTGTGAAAATTATTACTTTTCTTTAAGTAACTGTAAGACCTTAGCATAAAGGTAGGCTTGTAAAATTTTAGACAATATAAAATATAACAAACTATCGTTGGTGTAATGTGTAAAATGATTATTAAATTTTTTTAAATTTAATGTCATATTTTTTTAAGTTTAGGCGATCGTTTTAAAACATTTTATAATTTATTCCAAAGTTATTGATTTCGTTTTTGCTATAGAAGAAAAAGTTTTTGAATTTCTGTTTTAGAGTTTTCTATTAATAACCGATTAATTTAGAAGACCATACAATGTAATATAAGTGCTCTAGGTTTGAAGAAAATTATAATCCTTTACTTACTAAAAAATTGCATAAGTTGTATAAAATAATAAAACATAGTAAAATTATATGAAAAAACACCTGTGTGAGTATTATTCTTATTTTTTTGTATAAATTGCCTAGGCATTAAATAGAGCTTTTCAAAATGATTGGATTTAGGTAATAATATTTCAAGTATAATTTCATTTTTCCTTATTTACTTATCTTTCAATTTACACAATAAAATTGTATCAAATAGTTTTGAAACTTGGCTATATTATCTTATGGAAAATGTAGACGAATATATACATAAATTTAGAAAAAAAGTAATTATGAACCATGATAATATAACTCATTAACAACACCGTAAAAAGTTCTGTTAGAAAACTGAATATTTCTGTTAATATAGTAAACTTCTGCTTTTTACCGTAAAGTTACATCTCAATTTGTCAAAATAAAATTTTTCGCCGTAAATATATCAAATACGCCACCGATAATACAGGTTTTAACTGTTAAGCATTGATAATTTTTGTTTTGATTAAAAAAGATTTAAAATTTACAAACTTCATTCGTGGCTGCGGTCAAAGTTCGTGGTTCGTGGAAAAAGTTCGTGGAAAGAAAAAAAATGAGGGTACGTATACAGATAATGAGTTCACTTTTTTAATTTAACGTTCCAAGAAATACAGAAAATATCTGTTCTTCCCGAAAACTTTCTGTAATTCCTCTGTTACAGGGAAAAATCTGTCAACATATTATATTCGTTGCATTATAAATATTTTTTGGCCACTTTTCTACCAAAATTTTTTCTGCAATATGACTTGATTTTTTTTACGGTTGACAAATTAATCTTTTTTTTCATAATCATCCTAGTTAAAGTATAAAATAATGGAATTAATGATGTACGTTTTCGAACCTATATACTAATTAAAACATACGTTGGTAACTTGGTTGCCTAGACCGACATAAAAATGCATTTTAACTATACAAAAAGTTTTTTCTCAAATTTTACAATAATAGATGTCAATAACTGTTTTCATGTTATACTTAAAACATGAACCAAATAACTTTTGCTGAAAAAAAATCGTTTCCTATTTTTTTCACATCATTTTAAATCCAGTTATTTACCGAAAGTGATTTTGAACGCTGACAATAAACTGTCAAATAATACCTAAATAAATCAAATTAAAACAAATTACAAGCATCAATCTATGCGTTAAACAACAATTTTTAACTCCAAAAAGCCTCTTATCCAAGAAAGTGTCAAAATAAATAATACGTGGTCCTCAATCTTTAAATAAAAAGACATTATTTTGGGGGTTTATGAAAAAATAAAGCTATTTTTCATACAACGTGTTGGTGACAGAGATACAGTTTATAATGCTGCGTTAAATCATTTGATATATTTTTTGAAATACGATAATCGGGATGGGAATATTTAAATCTTGCTTTTAAAAAATCTTTCAAAGGAATTTTTGTTTGTGTCACTAGGAATTTTATCTTTTTGTTTCTTGACAGTGCCTTTGAGAAACGTAAATTGTTTTTGAAGTATTGCTTAGTGATTTTATTTATTTGTTTTAAATTTTGTTATTTATTTGTGTCAGCGCTTTGTTTTTATATTTATTTTAATATCTGAAAAGAATAGCTAGGAATTGAAATTTAGTATCTTTCTATACGAAAATTCTGTATAAAATTTTTTAAGTACGGCTTTTGTAATGCTTTGATGGTTGGTGCACTATTTAATTGTATACCTATGTCTATAATTATTAGTTACGTTTCATTTTTAGTATGAAAATATATATTCGAAAAAAATGCATAAATAAAAAAGTTTATTTTGCTATAATCATGATAGCTGTCTTTTATCAATGTTATAGCTCAGAATAAACTTCGTGTTCAAGCAGCATAAGTGGAACACAAGTATTGTGTAAATATTGCAGCACTACAATATTGTGTTTTTTTTAATATAAAGAGTGGAATGATGACATACGACAATGTAATGATGACATAATTTTTTGTTGTTCTAACACAATTGACAATCGCGAGAACAGGCGCGAGAATATTATTATATCCATGCGCGATTGAAAGAAAAATGAGCATAAGTCTAACTATTTTTCGAAACACTAAAGAGCAGACGTTGAACTATATTTCGGAAGAATGCATGAGTACTGTGCCTTTAGCACAATTTTCGTGCTAACCATGCATTACTATTTGTTTGCAATTCAATTTTTGTATTGTGTCAATACAACTTAATATAACTGGGAAGAACACAATTTTTATTGCAATGAAAGTCAAAACAAGTTTATTTGTATTGCATACCGACAGCAATACTACAGATAAAAGTGATGGATGGGCTATTTAATTAAAATAATAGTATAAGATACATATAAGAACATTTCAAATTAAATTAATTAAGTTTTATTTACTGAAATCGAACTTCAAAAAGTCAGTTTGAAAAATAAACTCAGCTAAACTAATCAATTCTAAAGTAACTCTAAAGTGTAGCAAATACATCCATTCGTATTTGACCATTAGACTGGGCAAACATTCCAAAGTCTCGATACACTTTACAGTACCGATTCGCAAGACTGTTTATCTTATGAATCCCTTTATAGGCTTTCTTACTGTTTGCAGCAAGTGAGTTGACATAGTTGCAACGGCTATTCGTCTAATTCTGAGAAAATGCGGAAAAACAAGTAAAGAGAAACGTTGCATGACTTTCAAATTTACTAGAAAATAATCTTGCGTTTTCATTCTTGGTGGCGTCAGGGAGAATGGCGTTTGACGAAGACGTACTAATTCTGAGATTTATAGATTGTTTAAAGAGCCCAATGTCATTAAAACTATCAAAATAAATAGGATGAACTGGGCTGCGCATATAATACGCATGAAGTAAGAAAACCCAGTCAAAAAGGTATTTTCTGGCAAACCTCTCTTACTAGTGCACGTTAAATTCCGTCGTGATTACAAACTCCCTCCAAGTTCCCATACCAAATCTATACCTCTGGGGTGACAAGTCAATTATGGGGATCCTCTAGTTGGCCTGTGTCTCTAAAAGTTAGATGGATCCACTTACGTGTGTGTGTTGTGTCTGTCTTACTTGACGAAGGTCTATAAGCGGGTCGCTGACCAAGCACACAAACCTGACTATGTATGTCTACCAACTAATCAAACCTCTCATAACACGGAGACGAGGTAGACCAAAACTGCGATGGATAGACTCCGTTTAGTTGAATTTTTAAATCCTAAAAGTAAAAAACTGGAATACCCAGGCCTAGAGTAGACTGTCCTGGAGTTGTGTCCAACAGAAGGCCTTGGCTCACCCTGAGCCTGTCGTGCCAAATATGATGATGATGAATCTTACGTTTGAAATGTCATATTTTGACCATGGTTACAATTTTCGAGACTTACTTGACCATGTTACGGCTATTAAAGAGACTAGGATTAGGCAACATAAAGCGTTACATAAAAAAAAATAATAAGTTATGTCCTCCCCAGTGGTTCGATGTTGATGACCGACGAATCTGTCACCGAGAGGGTTCCTGGTTCTGTCTCGAGTACGCAGATGCGATGTATGTGCCACAGTCAAGTGACGAGCCGACACCTGAGTAGGCAACCAATGCATCTTTTAAGGACGACTTCGTACCAAGCGTCAAAACTTTGGAGCATATTTAACTGCATTTCTCCTACACGGACATTATTTGTCGGCCTCTTTGCTGTACACAGACCTTTTGTACATCGGCAGTTCTCATCTCATTGGGTTTTCTACAGGTTTGTCAAACCAACGCCATTAGTTGTCAGATGGACGAAATATTCGGGCAGAGCAGATTTATTTTCTGCAAACGACACATTTGTCCTCGATACTGGGTCTTTTTGGAACTTGAAAAACGTGAAAGAAATTTTTCTGGACACATCACAGAAGTCGTGGAAAATCTCTATATCAACATTAGCCTAGACTTGGAAAGCAAAATAAATCACATCTATACTTGTTCAAAAGAAAGAAAACTTTATTGAACAGAATACAGAAACCTTTTTTCGTGTTCACAGAATGCACAAAATCATCTGGTTTCCTTCATTAAGAATACATCATAAATCAAATATTGTGTTTGCATAATATTTTTATTACGTGTAAAAAATATCTGTTGAATAATAAAAAATAATCACGAGAAATGAAAATAAATGCTTTAATTTTTTATTGTTTACATTTAATTAACAGAATGCAGTACCACACTAATAATAGAAATTATAATACCATTTATTTAGTATTCATTTTAATTTAAAATAAATTGGGCACGAATCTTGCATCTATTCTTATTTGAGTTGACCTAGTGTACTAAAAAAACTTTATGAATTACTAAAAGAATGTTTTACTGATCTGTCAAACCATTGACGTCGATTGACAAGAAAATTTGCCACGCGAAAACGAGATTTCTGCTTAAGCTCATTAGAATAAACAATATATAAGAAAAATGAAGGTAATAGTCCTGAACAATTTATGTAGGATAAATTGAATTACACGAAAAACGAATTAAATTTTTTTTGAAGTTAATGTTTTTATTGTTATGGAAATGAAGGCGTTAAAAGTATTTACAAAGTTGACTGTAATGAGTTAATACTCCACCAATTCTCGACTAATTTCTAAAAACTGTAATTTATTAAAAGTGTTAGAAAGAAAGTTAAAAGAGATAAGTAAGTTAATTATTTGGATAAATTGATTACTTAAATAACTATAACACAAGGGAAGCTATATATTTACTATATTATTACTATAGTTAAGGGTGACTAGTGTATGAAAATATTGCCGATGTGGATGAAAATACGAAATTTAGCTTTTCTACCCATTTTGGAGGGAGGTGATTTAAAAAAGTGGTTTTCGAACGTTGGTCCGAAATTACCTTATAGGGTACAAATATCTTTAAATGTATTGATTTTTTAAGCAGTAAGTATAAGTCGCGTTACACCCCCCTAATTTTTAAACATAAAAAAAGCGGGGTTGTTACTTGAGTAAATGCAACATAACTATTATGCAATTTTTATTTCATATAATAAAGAAAATTAATTTTTCACCAGCAATGTATTACAAAAGATAACTTTCAATGGTGCCTACCTAATAAAAGCATTAATATATATCCCCTATTCCCTCTTCAGCCCTTATTAACAGACACCCCGGTCAACACAATTCCGTTCTCAAGGGGCTCTGGATCCGGATCTCATCTGGAGACTCCGCATTAATAACCATCTTGAAGATAATCTACAGCCGCCTTGATTAATCTTCGGATTCCTTGCCGAGGGAGTTATTCGATATTGGGCTGAAATCTCTATTACAAAAGGTTCAACTGTTACATTGAAGCTGTTATTGATGTAGAGTTTAATGTGGAATAGGTTATGCATTTGTTAAATGCAGTAGTTTTTGCTGTTGCTTGTAGCTAATAAATACAGTAGTTGTATACATAAATGATAACACTTGTAATTGAATTGAATATTTTTGTCCGTTGAACTAAAATGAAATAGCTTTTCATTTTTTTTAACTCTTAATTTAGTGATATGAATATAAGGTAAATGAATATGAAATATATGGTTTCTTATATTGGGCTGAAATCTGTATTACAAAAGGTTCAATTGTTACATTGATGCTGGTGTTGATGTAGAGTTTTAATGTATAGTACGTTGTGCGTTTGTTGAGTATAGTAGTTTTTTCTGGTGCTTGTAAGTAATAAATTTAGTACTTGCATACATAACTGATTACACTTGGCTACGAATTTAATATTTCTGTAATTGAACTTAAGTGCAATATCTTTTTTCATTTTTTATTTTCTGATTTTGAAAATGCAAACAGTTTTTTTTTCAATCAAGTGCAGATTATTTAGACATGTGATTTAATTGAAAAATAAGAACTAGTTTGATAAGTTAGTTTAAAAACTCCTAGTTAATTTGATGTATTATATTTTAGTTCGATACTGTGTAGAACACTAAGTTACAGCTTTAACTCAATTAATAAGGCCAGAGAACTTCTCGGTGACATCAGACTATCTGTCCGGTTCGTTTTTCCGGCCGTTCTAAAAGAGAGGAACAAACCTATTTTGATCCTGAAAACTATAGACGGCCGTGGGTTAATAGTTTTTCTATCTTTTCTTCGGAAAAACCGACAATCCGAAACGGACGGATAGTGTGACGTCACGAAAAGCCTTTGTAGCCTTAAAATTGAGTTGGTCATGACTATGCGATAGAGCCATGGCACAAGATATTGTAGACATCACCAAAATTGAAAATTAAATATATTTTCCCTTTTTATAAGGTTGCTACTGATTTTGTGAAGAACGCATTATATAAGTACCAGTAGCATTTTTTACAATAATGTCAGTTCGCATTATATTTAAAACTGGTTCACTTATAACGAGGAAAACAGCTTTTTAAATATTTGCAGAATGAATTTGTATTTTAATTATAAAAAACCCCATAACGTCGTAACTCAGATGTAATACTAATTATACTTAAGTACAGCGCAACAGAGAGTACTAAGCACAAATTCACACACTTTATTTATTGTTTGAAAATTATAAAATTCAGAATTAAATCTTCGAATAACCTTTCATTATTAGGCTACTGTCTTAATAAAATGAGTTAGAATGACATATGTAATCTGACACTTAATTATTGAAATCTTTAATGGAAAACATTTATAATTCAATCTTGATTAGAATGTGCAATTTAAATTAGGATAAAGTAATTTGATACAAATTACTACCAAGAAACGCAAACTTACATTAAAATCGTGTCTCTTAAGACATTGATAAGATTAATTTAACGAATTGTTTACATTTCGTTTTAACTTTGTGTATATTTTTAATGAATTGCATAGTAAATATTAAAAAGCTAAACGGATAGCTTAAACGGATTTGTAACACTAATTTAATACGATAAATTACGGTTTATTTACTATGGATATATAATAAGCATAAACTCAAATTATGAAAAATCCTAACAAAATAATTACTTTTATACAAAGTCTGTTTTACTTCAAGAATATCTAACACGTTAATTCTGTAAGAAAAGTGCTACTTTGCAATTTTAGATGCAAACTTAATAAAAATTTATGATAGTGTTGCAAATTTATTATATAGTTGGGATTAGTGTTAGAAAACAATTTCATAAAATATTTCAAACTACTTAATGCAAATTACTATTTATTAAGAACTGTTGCCGTAATTTACATAGTAGATAAATTAATCAACTCAAGATAGAAAGTATGTTGTGAGAGTTATTCTTTTTTACTTGCTGTGAAACAAACTAATTCATAAAAAGAAAAATAAATGGAAAGTGCTTCTTAAAAGTTTAATAATTGTTTTGAAAATAATAATTACTTTCAAGTATAATTTAATTTTTGAAAATTAAAATAATAAAAAAATTGTATGAACTTTAAATCCTATATATACATGAAATGGCACATTTTATACGGTAAGTAAGTTAATAAAGTCTTGATATTCCTTTAGTTCTATAGCTAAATGCACTGTTTTAAGCAGGAATGAACGAAAAAAAAACAATTTTTACATATAATTAAAAACTATAAAAAAGTTCAATAAACTGTAATCCTGCTTATTAAACCATATATTTTGAGAAAAAGCTCATCACTTGGCCAAGGTTTTAAATTACGGGGGGGGGGGGGGGCGCAACAATAAAAAGCTTCGTTATTTCTTCTTGTTCTATTGACGGGGAGATTGTTCTAACTAACAAAAATAAACAGTCATAATAACAATCTGTCCTACAATAGAATATTGAAACGTAAATTTGTTATCAAAAGTTGATATATTCTATAGATCAAATAATACATACATTATTTTTCTTGTTCATATGCTATTTTTTCTATACAACAGTCAAATTGTAAACCGAGTAACTAATCTTAAAAGGAATTGAACGGGTTGTATATCTCATTTATCAGAAATCGTTTTTTATGTGTCACTCTTAAATCGAAAAAGATTCTCATTTTTCCCGACGCATTTTTACTTTGATAAAACTCGGAGGAATGTCCAGAATGTCATTCATAATTTATTGCATTTCCCGCCTCAAGAGACGAGGAAGTAGCGCCATTTTGAAGGATTTTATTTTTGCTAAGCTTTGGTTTTCCTGAAAACGAAAATTTGAATAGTTAGGTAGAGTTATAGAGTATCTTGATATATCTCTGCTAACGTAGATAGAGTCATAACAACGTTGGTGATATGGTAACCTGTGTTCACCAAGTATATTAGTCAGGTGAACGTACGACGGATTGCTATTGTTGTAGGGGGAATTAAATTGGCACTAAATTGCAATGAATTCCCAAATTGCCTCTGTAGGTTTAAGGGAGTGTTCGCTAACTTGCCAAAAGTACTTTTCTTTGTGATTTAGTACGTATAAGGTAAGGTCAATTTTGAGTGACTCCAGTGGAGTTATTAAACGGAAAGGGGTCGATTTAGTGTTTAGACGAAAAACGTAATATAATATTAATAACTCGTGTTGGGTTTATCGGCTAACATCGGTTTAAGGTTGATAATTTTGCACTAGCAAGCTAAGAACTTACATGGCTCCCATACTTTTAAGTGAATGTAAGCTGATGGAGATTATATCAAGCAAGTATATGCTATCGGCTACAACATTCTTAGTACAGGTGACATTTTATGCTAAGCAACATATTGACCAGTTTACCAAAGGCAAGAGCCTTACCAACTGGGCTCCCGAGCCCCCATTTATAACTAGAAATTATAATGAAAGACAGATGGAGATAACTACAACAGTTTATGCACGGAACAAATTCTGTAGTACATGGAGACATTTTATGTAAAACTACTTGCCAGTTTCCAAATAAACCTATGTAACCTCAAAAGACACGTTGCACAAAGTAGGTTCTTGGGATTTAGACTTTTAAACTGCAAACACATTAAATCAAATAAAAACAAATTCATTCCATTGAAATATAATGTTTACTGCATCCAAAATAGCAATTTAAAGATAAACATACGAATAACGTGGCCAAAGCCCCTACTTTTAAATGTAACCAATCGTCGGATGACTAAATCGGTTATATCTAAGCCCCGAGGTTAGAGGAGGGTTTTCATTTATCTCGCTTCTATAAATTGAGATAAAACTTCCACACCAAGGGAAATAAAACGCCTCAGTTATCAAAAAGGGGTAATCCCACTGCATTAAATATTGCAGTGAGTAAACCAATAAGTGAAAGACGCTATGTTTGAGTAAAGGAATGGCCTGATCAAAGTGTAGAAAATTATCCCCATTGCGGTAGTCATTAAAATAAAATAATTAAGAATTTACATGAAAGATAACCATTTTGGCATGGTTATTGCACAATAACAGCGTACTAGCGATATTTTCTTATTTGTGCAATTTTTATATTTGCATCACTTTTTATGTGCTTCAATAAATGAAACGAATTGCTCAAGAATAGTGTTCTCCTCCGTTTTTCTAATTCAACTACTGTCTAATTTATAATAATCCCTGTCGGTATAAACAGTTTACCAGCATATTTTGTCGAATCGATTTCAAAAAGAATTTAGACTTTTATTGAGGATCCGTAAATGGCAATAGAAAAAATCAACCCTTTTTCAATTACCACCGACCTTTATAGTTGAATACTAGTTTTGCATTTTTATTTGCAAGAAGTTTAGTTTAGTTGGCATTACCGTCGCTTTAGAGCTACACGAGGGCTATTGGCGACAGGCGTCGTATTTTAGAACCACTTATTTGCAAGAAGACAATATCTCTTAAAATAACTTAACTTAAAAAATGGTTCAGTTCCCGATTACGACTTAAATACGCGGAGGGGTGCCAGTCTCTTATACGGGGCCCTCTAGCAAAGTACTGGTTAAAATATCACCAATTTCTATACCTTTGTTACATTCCATAACTAACGGTGAATTAGTATTTGTTGAAAGCATAATTAATGCCGATTAAATTTGATCAAATTGAAATTAAAACTTCATTAATTTATTACTAAACTTCATTTATTTAGTGTCTTAACTTTTAAAACTAAACTACATTTATTTAGTACCTGTGTCTTTAAAATTGATTACTTAGATCATATTCTGGTGCCGATTACATTTTAATAAGGTAAGTCCTGGCTTTCACGGGTCTATTCGATCCTTGTAAATGCAAGTTTCTGATACAAGACCTTAGGAACCGTACAGTGGGAACATCATTTATTTCTCAATATGAACCGCCCAAACAAACTCACAGATATAAAACAGAAGTCATATACAGACTTGATACCGTTACTGCGACATTATCAACGGGGCTTTAGTCACCCCTTGGGGATCTAGAACGTTCCAGCAGGGTTTTGTTGAAACTTTCCAGCACAAAAAAAAACTACTGAGTTATTCCCTTTAGTAATGTTCTTTTATTTCTTTATGTGGCATTCGAATCACGGCACGAGAAACTAAGCGGTGAAAGGGTTCGATGGAAGAATTTTATGACCATTCTACGGTCGTGGCATCGTTTGGGTTTTGTTCTCTGATGCCCCCATGGGAGTTTATTTTTTGCAGTTTGGTGTTTGATTTAATACAGTGTAATTCCCATTGGTAAAAAATTCAATTTGCTAATGGAATTATTTTGTTTGGTATGCGAAATTATGATTATTAAAATGAGGTGTTGATTTTACAATAAGAATATATTTTACATATTTTCTCTTCACTCGTATGGGATTCTAACAATCCGCAGAATGTTCTATATTGAGCTTGTGTTTATGGTTTTTGTTAATAAAGAATTAAAAAGTTGGTTTGTTACAGAATCTGTCACTTAAACTGCTTCCACACAATATTTGTGCTCAACAAAAAACTCACTGTTTATACATCTCAAAAAGAAATTCGCCAAACATTGCCTTTAGCTAATAATTTATTTCCAAAATAATTATTTTAGCCAAAATTAACTATTTTCATTAATCTTCATTCGCAAATTAATAATTTCTCATTATCGTTTGCTAAATTTGTTTGAAATTCGAAGAATAATGCTGCAATTTTTTTAACAAATATCTTTTAGTCGCCACTATTTTCCATGTTCATTAACTTTCTTTCGAAAAAGAGAAGAATAAGTAATTAGTAAAATTGATGCTTTAAAAGCGATTTTTTGCATATTTTTTATTCAAAGTTAGAATTATCTATGTATCTTTCCTCATACATATATAATGAACCATCAAAAGAACTCTATTGTGATATTACAACAATCCAAACTGAATTATATCACATAAAGAAATATTTTCTCAAGAGTTTTATTTTAATTTAAAATAAAGTTTCTCGTACGTTTGACGAAATGGCAACAGTGAAAATATTGAATGAAAATGGAATTTGCATGCTATTTCAATGTATATTAAAGTTTTAGTTATTTAAATTTTAAATATTCTTCTAATTTAAATTATTTAATGAAATTTGGGATGTAACCTAGCCTGAGTTTTTGCTTCAAAATGGCGTATCCCACTTGTTTGTGCAACTTGCGGTTCGTTCTGTGAAAGTGGGTGACAGACAGACGGACGGACAGAACGATTATAATACCTTCCACTTTTTACGTTATAAACGTTGTGTGGAAGCTAAAAACTAGAGAGTTTGTTAGAAAATGTTTATTTCAATCTGAATTTGATAAATTGTGCAAATTTTAAGAAAATTAAATAAAATCTTAATACACATAGTTTAAGTACTAAGTAGACAATATTTAAATAAAAACCAACATTCCAACATTTTTTAATAGTCGAAAACAATGAATTAGAAGAAACCCTTTATAAAGTAACTTTCGTTCAGTTTTGGAAGAAAGAACATTAGTAAGTTCCCTTTTCTAGCAATTGTAACATCAAAGCTTTCGTGATGAATTCCAGTAAAGAAAGCAAATATTCTCAAAAAAATAGTTTTTTTCTTGTTTTATGTCTGGGAACAGTTACAAGATAAAGTCATTATTAATTTGCTCTACCATGGTATGAATCACCTGGGCCTATTTAACGTGGAAACGCGAAAGTATGAAGTTCTATTCTTTTGAATTATTCAAAAGTAATAGCTCCTATTAAAATTTTCCTTTGTACAAATGTTTTGTAAATATACGTGTGAGTAGCACATTTATTTTCGCTTAATGTTTCAGATTTATAGTATAAGTTGTTTCTATTGCGTTTAGTAAACAACTGATTTGTGAAATTAAATTAAAACAGTTATGTTATCATTTCATGAAGAAATAATTCAATTTTTTTTATAAATCAGATTAATATTTCAAATACAAAAACCTCTAATATGATTAATTCCATGTAAATGCATACCTCAGATGAATTAAAAAAATATTTTTTATTACAGTTGAAACTTTTATGTGTGATTTAGAAAAGTTTGAATTGTAAAAATTTTGCATCAAAAACTATTATTGTTTTTATCTGTGGCAACACTTTAGATTCAAAGTTGCTGCTTTTTTAGAAAGCATGGATTATGGTTTTTCATAATTTCGAATTCTTGAATTTTTAGTAAAGTATTATTTTTTATCAGATTTTTTATTAAAATTATTAAAATACACTATAATAACTATCTTAAAAACACATTATTATTGGCATTTATTATTATGGCGATTGGTGAGAAATTTGATTCACGAAAATAAATTTTCAGAAGTCTAAAAAAAATATAAGACCAATGTAGACCATAATGTTTTTTATTAGTTAACTTTATTTATTTGCATTTATTTATTCGGTAATGAATCTGTTTATGGTATTTAAAAAGTCGTCGTTGATGGGTTAAAAAATATTATTTATTCTTTCAAAAACAATTCAGCTTTTCTTGTAACATACAGTTTTTATCACAATGCTACAAACGACAATTAAAAACACCCAGCTACACTGCTATTCGATCTCAGCTATAAATTTATTTGAAACCCAATGATTAAAATGACACCTCCGGAAGGAAAGAGTCAGAAATATGTTCATTAACGAAAAAGAACGAAAATAAAACCCCAAATTAACTGAACATACTGTTGGCACTTTCTAAAACATGCCAAGAAACACAACATAATTATATCTACTTTTTCCTTCCTACCATAAATAACATTACATCACGAAAGCATGGACTGTAAAAACTAAATGGCCTTTCTACACTGGGTTTTAACTCGGCGCCGTCTTTTGAGTAACTTCTCGCATAAAACCTACGCACTGTAGTGTGATAGAAAGGAAACTAAATCTACTTGTAATTAATTTTATATGGAATTATGGTTGCTCTTAAGGCTCTACTTAAAAAAAAAATATCTAAGAATTATATAGTATGTTTACTAGGTTTTTATAAAAGAGACCACTCGGAAGTGATATGAGGCAAAAAGAGGCAATTAATGTATATATTATATCTTGGAATGATATTTTGACAATAAATATGTGTTAAAACGCAAAAGAAAGTTATAATTAAAAATTGTGATTTTTATATCGAAATTTATTACCTGTGGTTGTGCTGAAGAATGAGGTAATTTAAAAAAATTAACGTTTCTTTTTTTAATTTAAGTATATTTTTTTAGTATTTTACATTTTTATGCTCATCTGTTGATTTACTGGATACATTTAAAAAACATTATTAAAAAAAATATGTTTGAAATTGTACACTCTTTCAATCAATTTTTAATTTATTTAATAAACAGAATTATAATAAACTACTCGCAGTTATTTTTCTTTATGTATTATATACATAAAAATACTTATGTTTAATAAATTATCTAAACACCAATTTTGTTTAAAACTATCATTTTGTTGTGTATTAGTATTAACTGGAAATAAATTGTATGTATAATTTTGTTTAACGGGATGGGTGCGGGAGGCAAAAAAAATAAGAATGCACCTTTGCCATTTTTAGCCTACTTTTCTTTTTTTAATTCTAAAGAATTAAAAAAATGAAAAAGTAGGTATTGACATGCGGTCGATGTCCGTCTGTCTGTCTGTCCGTCCGTACCCCCCTTCCAAAATCGGTTCTAACAATCGGATCTTAATTTTTTTTTGTTAGAAAGCTATGACTTCAGAGACCCAACTTTCATACTTTTTGTCCGCCTGTCTGTACATCCGGACGGACATAAATCTACTATCTGTCGGCGAATTTCCCATTGAATTAGCATTGAAATTCAATTTTGAATCATTTAAATCACTGTTGCCAAATTAACAATGGCATGAGAACCTGAATTTATTTAAAAATATTTGAAGCAAAATAATTTTTCATGAATCAGTTTCGAATACCGTCATAAAATGTAGACAATGTGATTCTTTAATTGTTCATTAATTGTTTACCAAAAAAGCGGCAAGACATATGTTTTGCATACAATTATGCTTAGTTTTAATTTACATTTCTTATTTTTTATGGAGTAGTTTCATTACTTTTGTTATTAAAAAATATTGAATTATTCTTTGAACTACAAATAAATCGTGCAGACGATAAATTATATTAAGTTAATTTGAGAAAGAATATTAAGGAAAATAGTTGATTTTGGCTTTTAGAAGTTTATATTATAGATGGATGTTTTTTTAGCGATTTTTTTTTTCCGAATGTGTATAAATGTAGTGTAGAAACGGTTGTTGATGATATTTACTGTTAAGAACCTAGTTGTTTTCCTATTAGAATTTCAGTAAGTATTTAAGTCACAGGAAAGTAGGCTATTTTAGTTCTTTAAGAACTTCTTGTTAATTGTTTCTATAATAGATTTTAAGTATTAAGAACAACCAATTTATACAAAAAATTAATTTAATCATAATTGAATTTAATTGTATAGAAACAACTTTGATTAAAGTGTAATCGAAAAAAAAAAATGAAAAAAAATTCAAAATAAAGTCAAATTGATAAAGATACTTTTAAAACGTAGAGTAATTTTTCAAAAATTGGTTTAATCTTAAGTTGAGGATTTGTTTTAAATATAAAATTTATATTAGTCTAATTTCTTGCTTAACTTTGGCGTATTACATTTATTTTTATGGTAGTTGTAGTTTGTGTAACTGTACTACAACTCAAATGTGTGTACAATTCATTTATCAAAAAATTATTTCATTTACGAAATATTTTTTTAATTTTTAATATTTTTACAAATTTTAAGATTTAAAATTTTTTTAAGATTTTTAATTTTTTAATTTTTAAGATTTTTAAAATTTTTAAGAGTGCTGTAAAAACACTTAATATATTTGTGTTAACATTACATATATATATCTTGTATATTTACAAGACTTTTTTATCTATGCTATACATGTAATGTTTTTGTAATTTTACAAGACTTTTTTATGTATATTATTATTACTTATTTTCTAGCAAAACAGAAGAATTTCCATTATATGTTATGACTTATGACTTTCTTGGTGGGGGGCAAGTTCGCCGAGCACTGCGTCCTCAGGTCTATTGTACTCAACCCCAGAAACGACACAAACACATAGACAAATAACAACATTTATTGACAAACAAAAACATCCATGCCTTACCGGGATTCGAACCCGAACCCAGAAGCTCCAAGGGCTAGATCCCTAACCGTTGCGCCACCGGGTCGGCTTCATTACATGTTAACGAAATGTTCAGGAACATAAAACATTAAACAATCGGAACAATGCCGAATACAAAAATAAGAATTATAAATAGTATAATAGAAAGAAATAAAAGTTACTCACCTATATTTTATACCTGTATCAAATTTAAAACGTTATATCATTTTTAAATGGCGATGAATTGATCCAGATCACAAACGAAACTTTAGAAGCGATGCGCGCGCAACTTCAAGTCGAAGATGATTGGTTAAAAAAAATTGCGAATACTAGAACATTTCCTGTAACTGTAGAAATGAGGATTTCTGTTCCGAATTACAAAAACTTTTTTTGTAAAATTGGTTATTTCTGTAACTTTACAAAAACATTTTTTGTATGTTTACAGTATTTTTTTCTCAGTGCATTAGATACAATAGGAAATTAAAGTAGTCTTTATTTTGGGGTTCAATACTGCATTTCATCTAACATCAATAGTTTTCATATAATATTCAACAGATTATGAAAGTGTACTATTTTTAAGAGTAGGGTAGACTGACCAGTGAGTGAACAGGCCCCAGTGAATGAACAGTTGGAAAATACATTTAAAAAATAAGGATTAAAAATCATTTTACTGGATGAATTGGAGAAACCTTTTTTCTAGTTGTCAGTAAGACCTGTAAAATAAATAATGAGCATGAAAATGTCAATGAATCTAGTTTTTAATTAAAATCCAACATGTTTATTGACTGGACATTTTTGTGTTCATTCACTGGTAAAGTACTGTTCATTCACTTGGCTTAAGCGTTCATTCACTGGTTAGTCTACCCTAAAACTTAATTTTAAAATTATACATTTTAAAAGTGAAAATATTGATATGAAATATAAAGGAACGTGGTTAAAAATTGTTTTCAATTTATCCGGAATGTAATTGGTCATATTGAAAATATTGATATGAAATTTAAAGGAACGTGGTTAAAAATTGTTTTTAATTTATTTGGAATGTAATTGGTCATATAACGTAATAGTTTTTTTTAAGAGACCAATCCATTAATTGAATGATTATTGAAGAAGAAATTTTCGTTGCAAGCTTTTTGGAAATTTTGAAGAAGGTATATTCTGATAAATAAATTATTTACTTCGTTTTAATTTTAATGACGATCTCATTTCTTTTTCTCTCTTTTCTTCTTTTTTTGGGACTCAGAAAATCATCATCTATTCTTTCTTGATGTGAGAGCCAGATATTTTTTCTCCGTGTAGTTCAAACCGATGAGTATACTGATGTGCAAAAGTCTACAAATATATTGTACTTTAATTTAAATATCATACACTGTTGAAAATTTTGTGCTTGGTTTCACCATGATATTGGTTCCTAGTAGCTGACACATCTGAGTGGTGAAATGCTTCACCTGTTTTTCGGTGTTTGGTTAAACCATTTTTCTGGATTTGGAAACAAAAACCTGAGAAATGGTTCAACCGAATACCAAAAATATGGTTTAACGTTTCACCACACAGCCGTTGCAGCTACTGGGAACCATATTTTTGGTGAAACAAAGTGCCAAATTTTTAACAATGTAACTGGAAAATGTTCATGTGCTTTTAACTATATTTATTGGAGAAAGAGATGAACAAAAAAAATATTTCTTCTGCTCTAATGCAATTAATATTTTACCCAGAATTTTCAGAATAATAATAAAAGTATTTAGGGTCAAAAGATACACAGTATGCAACAATACTTAATTTAAAATTGTCCCGGAAAAATAAATTATCTTATCACCTTGTGAAAATGTAAGAAAAAAGCTACATAATTCAATTTTTGGCATATTTTATATCGTATATTAATATCAATTTCGATAAAATTCGCTTGATATTTACAATTTAAATTATAATTTTTAGCGAATATATTTAAAATTTATTACCCCCTCAATTTGGAACTATATTTATGATCGAATAAAAAATATATTGGCTTTTGTAGGTTAGAAAAAAAATCTCTGATTCAATCAGTAAGAGACAAAGTTAAGCGTTGCGGCAGTGGCAGTAAAAGATTGCAGAATTTACAACAATTTAAATAGACTTTACCTTTCACTACTAGATTGAAAACCACAAAATTGGTTTTTGCTTCCTTTAAATGGAAAAATACAATTAGCTTAACACAAGCATCAAATTATGGAAACATGAAGGCAGCTTCAATTTTTTAATGTTTTTCTCCTTTTCCTATTTAACAGAAAAATATTTCATTAGTTGATTTTACATACTGACATAGAAACTTTGGTTTTCAAAATAATTAAGAAAAATATTTACAAAATTTGACAAACTGTCATATAAAAACCTAAATTTAAAAAAGGTTCATGTCCACAGGATGTTGTCAGTAGCTTTTTTCTTCACTATAATGCCGAATGGAAGACTAATATTGAAAATTACACAATAGATCACACAAGCTTTTAAATTTAACTATTTTGTCTCTAATCAGTTTCAGTCTGTAAACAATTTCTGTAATAAATGACTAAAGTACTAGTAAATACGTCACTTATTCTAGCCTCGTATTTAACTTGCATTATTTATATTCCAAATAAGATTATAATACACGTAGTTATAGAGATAGCAGGATTTCAGACAAGAATATAAACAAAGTTTCTATCTAAAAAATATTAAATCTGTTCTGAAGCAGGAACATAATAGGAAATAAACAATGGTTAAATATATGAATATATTGATAAACGAGAAGTTTACAAAAAAAATTGTTTGAAAATCAAATTATATATTACCACAAAAAAATCTGAAATTGGTTTAGCACTCTTTGGACGTATTGCACACAAGTAGCATCGTAGCAGGGGGGAGAAAAGTTCCATGGAATCGGCGGCACTTCTTTGCAGAATCACCTGAAAATACAATTAGCTCCCACCAGAAGAATATACACTGCCACATTTTATGCACCAAACCTCGCTAATGAATGGATAAAGTTATGGTAAACGTATATCTTCTCAATAAAGTAGTAAAACAATGAAATTAGTGATCCTTGTTTCTTCTATTCGTATATCAACACTGTAAAAAAAAAACCTGTTGTTTTTACAGTTAAAAACTGTCAACTTAGACGCCAGTTAATAACTGTTTTTTTACAGTTTAAAACTGTAATTCTTTTACAGGAAAACTGTAATTTTAACAGAGAAAAACTGTTAATTTAGCAGGGAAAAACTCTTAATTCAATGGTTTTCCCCTGTAAATTTAACAGTTTCTCCCTGCTAAAATAAAATACCCAATACTAGCCCTCGCGACCGAGTAATTACTTAGTCGCAGAAGGTTCAGTATTGGGCTCGCACGCAAGAAGTTCCTGGAAGAGGTATGGACCGGGTCCGGTTTTGATCCAGGAACCTCTTGCGTGCGAGCCCAATACTGAACCGTCTGCGACAAAGTCATTACTCGGTCGCGAGGGCAAGAATTGGGTATTTGTGCTGAACGATGATCTCAATCACGTGACTCTTTGCTCGTCTTCAAATTTCCCCCGCGGGCAGGTGCATTTGATGGATTGTGAGTGTGACGTCACGTTAACGAAGATAAATACAGTTATTTACTGTTTTTCTAAAAAACAGTTTTTAACTGTAAAAAATAATGTAATTAACTGTAAAAACAACAGTTTTTTTTACAGTGAAAGTTTTTCATGGAGAGTGAACAATTATTGCTTTTCAATGTAAAGATCTTAAAAAATGAGATTAAAATGGAAAAAAGCTCCATAATTGAATTTATAGCATATTTTATATCGGATATTAATATCAATTTCGATAAAATTCGCTTGATATTTACAATTTAAATTATAATTTTTAGTGAATATATTTAAAATTTATTACCCCTCAATTTGGTACTATATTTTTGATCGAATAAAAAATATATTGGCTTTCGTAGGTTAGAAAAAAAATCTCTGATTCAATCAGTAAGAGACAATGTTAAGCGTTGCGGCAGTGGCAATAAGAGATTAAAAGATTGCAGAATTTACAACAATTTAAATAGACTTTACCTTTCACTACTAGATTGAAAACCTCAAAATTGGTTTTTACTTCCTTTAAATGGAAAAATACAATTAGCTTAACACTGTCCTTACGATCATTCAGGGCCGTAAGTTCGGCGAACAATAATGCTGAAAATCTAAGTTAAAAAAGAATGAATAAAATACCTAAGTAGTTGCTACATAACTGCATCCCCCAAATACAGCACTCTCCAAGCATTAAATTATGGAAACATGGAGACAGCTTCAATTTTTTAATGGTTTTCTCTATTTCCTATTTAACAGAAAAATATTTCATTAGTTGATTTTACAAACTGACATAGAAACTTTTGTTTTCAAAATAACTAAGAAAAATATTTACAAAATTTGACAAACTGTCATATAAAAACCTAAATTTAAAAAAGGTTCATGTCCACAGGATGTTGTCAGTAGCTTTTTTCTTCACTATAATGCCGAATGGAAGACTAATATTGAAAATTACACAATAGATCACACAAGCTTTTAAATTTAACTATTTTGTCTCTAATCAGTTTCAGTCTGTAAACAATTTCTGTAATAAATGACTAAAGTACTAGTAAATACGTCACTTATTCTAGCCTCGTATTTAACTTGCATTATTTATATTCCAAATAAGATTATAATACACGTAGTTATAGAGATAGCAGGATTTCAGACAAGAATATAAACAAAGTTTCTATCTAAAAAATATTAAATCTGTCCTGAAGCAGGAACATAATAGGAAATAAACAATGGTTGAAGGTATGAATATATTGATAAACGAGAACATTACAAAAAAACATGTTTGAAAATCAAATTATATATTACCACAGAAAAATCTGAAATTGGTTTAGCACTCTTTGGACGTATTGCACACAAGTAGCATTGTAGCAGGGGGAGAAAAGTTCCATGGAATCGGCGGCACTTCTTTGCAAAATCACCTGAAAATACAATTAGCTCCTACCAGAAGAATGTATACTGCCACATTTCATGCGCCAAACCTCGCTAATGAATTTATAAAGCTATAGTAAACGTATATCTTCTCAATAAAAAAGTAAAACAATGAAATTAGTGATCCTTGTTTCTTCTATTCGTATATCAAAGTTTTTCATGGAGAGTGAACAATTATTGCTTTTCAATGTAAAGATCTTAATAAATGAGATTAAAATGGAAAAAAGCTCCATAATTGAATTTATAGCATATTTTATATCGGATATTACAATCAATTTCGATAAAATTCGCTTGATATTTACAATTTAAATTATAATTTTTAGTGAATATATTTAAAATTTATTACCCCTCAATTTGGTACTATATTTTTGATCGAATAAAGAATATATTGGCTTTCGTAGGTTAGAAAAAAATCTCTGATTCAATCAGTAAGAGACAATGTTAAGCGTTGCGGCAGTGGCAATAAGAGATTAAAAGATTGCAGAATTTACAACAATTTAAATAGACTTTACCTTTCACTACTAGATTGAAAACCTCAAAATTGGTTTTTACTTCCTTTAAATGGAAAAATACAATTAGCTTAACACTGTCCTTACGATCATTCAGGGCCGTAAGTTCGGCGAACAATAATGCTGAAAATCTAAGTTAAAAAAGAATGAATAAAATACCTAAGTAGTTGCTACATAGCTGCATCCCCCAAATACAGCACTCTCCAAGCATTAAATTATGGAAACATGGAGGCGGCTTCAATTTTTTAATTGTTTTCTTCTTTTCCTATTTAACAGAAAAATATTTCATTAGTTGATTTTACAAACTGACATAGAAACTTTTGTTTTCAAAATAATTAAGAAAAATATTTACAAAATTTGACAAACTGTCATATAAAAACTTAAATTTAAAAAAGGTTCATGTGTCAAAAGGATGTTGTCAGTAGCTTTTTTCTTCACTATAATGCCGAATGGAAGACTAATATTGAAAATTACACAATAAATCACACAAGCTTTTAAATGTAACTAGTTTGTCTCTAATCAGTTTCAGTCTGTAAACAATTTCTGTAATAAATGACTAAACTACTAGTAAATACGTCACTTATTCTAGCCTTGTATTTAACTTGCATTATTTATATTCCAAATAAGATTATAATACACGTAGTTATAGAGATAGCAGGATTTCAGACAAGAATATAAATAAAGTTTCTATCTAAAAAATATTAAATCTGTTCTGAAGCAGGAACATAATAGGAAATAAACAATGGTTAAAGATATGAATATATTGATAAACGAGAAGTTTACAAAATAAAAAGTTTGAAAATCAAATTATATATTACCACAAAAAAAAATCTGAAATTGGTTTAGCACTCTTTGGAAGTATTGCACACAAGTAGCATCGTAGCAGGGGAGAAAAGTTCCATGGAATCGGCGGCACTTCTTTGCAAAATCACCTGAAAATACAATTAGCTCCTACCAGAAGAATGTATACTGCCACATTTCATGTGCCAAACCTCGCTAATGAATTTATAAAGTTATGGTATACGTATATCTTTAAAAAAAATGTAAAACAATGAAATGAGTGATCCTTGTTTCTTCTATTCGTATATCAAACTGTTCATGGAGAGTGAACCAAATATTGCTTTTCAATGTAACGATCTTATTAAAAGAGACTCAAATTGAAAAAAGTTCCATAATTAAATTTATAGCATATTTTATATCGGATATTAATATCAATTTCGATAAAATTCGCTTGATATTTACAATTTAAATTATAATTTTTAGTGAATATATTTAAAATTTATTACCCCTCAATTTGGTACTATATTTTTGATCGAATAAAAAATATATTGGCTTTCGTAGGTTAGAAAAAAATCTCTGATTCAATCAGTAAGAGACAATGTTAAGCGTTGCGGCAGCGGCATAAGAGATTAAAAGATTGCAGAATTTACAACAATTTAAATAGCCTTCACCTTTCACTACTAGATTGAAAACCTCAAAATTAGTTTTTACTTCTTTAAATGGAAAAATACAATTAGCTTAACACTGTCCTTACGATCATTCAGGGCCGTAAGTTCGGCGAACAATAATGCTGAAAATCTAAGTTAAAAAAGAATGAATAAAATACCTAAGTAGTTGCTACATAGCTGCATCCCCCAAATACAGCACTCTCCAAGCATTAAATTATGGAAACATGGAGGCAGCTTCAATTTTTAATGGTTTTCTCTATTTACTATTTAACAGAAAAATATTTCATTAGTTGATTTTACAAACTGACATAGAAACTTTTGTTTTCAAAATAATTAAGAAAAATATTTACAAAATTTGACAAACTGTCATATAAAAACTTAAATTTAAAAAAGGTTCATGTCCACAGGATGTTGTCAGTAGCTTTTTTCTTCACTATAATGCCGAATGGAAGACTAATATTGAAAATTACACAATAGATCACACAAGCTTTTAAATGTAACTAGTTTGTCTCTAATCAGTTTCAGTCTGTAAACAATTTCTGTAATAAATGACTAAACTAATAGTAAATACGTCAAATATTCTAGCCTCGTATTTAACTTGCATTATTTATATTCCAAATAAGATTATAATACACGTAGATTTAGAGATAGGAGGATTTCAGACAAGAATATAAACAAAGTTTCTATCTAAAAAATATTAAATCTGTCCTGAAGCAGGAACATAATAGGAAATAAACAATGGTTAAATATATGAATATATTGATAAACGAGAAGTTTACAAAAAAACATGTTTGAAAATCAAATTATATATTACCACAGAAAAATCTGAAATTGGTTTAGCACTCTTTGGACGTATTGCACACAAGTAGCATTGTAGCAGGGGGAGAAAAGTTCCATGGAATCGGCGGCACTTCTTTGCAAAATCATCTAAAAATTCAATTAGCCCCTACCAGAAGAATGTATACTGCCACATTTCATGTGCCAAACCTCGCTAATGAATTTATAAAGTTATGGTAAACGTATATCTTCTCAATAAAAAAGTAAAACAATGAAATGAGTGATCCTTGTTTCTTCTATTCGTATATCAAACTGTTCATGGAGAGTGAACCAAATATTGCTTTTCAATGTAACGATCTTATTAAATGAGACTCAAATTGAAAAAAGTTCCATAATTGAATTTATAGCATATTTTATATCGGATATTAATATCAATTTCGATAAAATTCGCTTGATATTTACAATTTAAATTATAATTTTTAGTGAATATATTTAAAATTTATTACCCCTCAATTTGGTACTATATTTTTGATCGAATAAAAAATGTATTGGCTTTCGTAGGTTAGAAAAAAAATCTCTGATTCAATCAGTAAGAGACAATGTTAAGCGTTGCGGCAGTGGCAATAAAAGATTGCAGAATTTACAACAATTTAAATAGACTTTACCTTTCACTACTAGATTGAAAACCTCAAAATTGGTTTTTACTTCCTTTAAATGGAAAAATACAATTAGCTTAACACTGTCCTTACGATCATTCAGGGCCGTAAGTTCGGCGAACAAATAATGCTGAAAATCTAAGTTAAAAAAGAATGAAAAAATACCTAAGTAGTTGCTACATAGCTGCATCCCCAAATACAGCACTCTCCAAGCATTAAATTATGGAAACATGGAGGCAGCTTCAATTTTTTAATGGTTTCTTTATTTCCTATTTAACAGAAAAATATTTCATTAGTTGATTTACAAACTGACATAGAAACTTTTGTTTTCAAAATAATTAAGAAAAATATTTACAAAATTGACAAACTGTCATATAAAAACTTAAATTTAAAAAAGGTTCATGTCAAAAGGATGATGTCAGTAGCTTTTTTCTTCACTATAATGCCGAATGGAAGACTAATATTGAAAAATACACAATAGATCACACAAGCTTTTAAATGTAACTATTTGTCTCTAATCAGTTCAGTCTGTAAACAATTTCTGTAATAAATGACTAAACTACTAGTAAATACGTCACTTATTCTAGCCTTGTATTTAACTTGCATTATTTATATTCCAAATAAGATTATAATACACGTAGTTATAGAGATAGCAGGATTTCAGACAAGAATATAAATAAAGTTTCTATCTAAAAAATATTAAATCTGTTCTGAAGCAGGAACATAATAGGAAATAAACAATGGTTAAAGATATGAATATATTGATAAACGAGAAGTTTACAAAATAAAATGTTTGAAAATCAAATTATATATTACCACAAAAAAAAAATCTGAAATTGGTTTAGCACTCTTTGGACGTATTGCACACAAGTAGCATCGTAGCAGGGGGAGAAAAGTTCCATGGAATCGGCGGCACTTCTTTGCAAAATCACCTGAAAATACAATTAGCTCCTACCAGAAGAATGTATACTGCCACATTTCATGCGCCAAACCTCGCTAATGAATTTATAAAGTTATGGTATACGTATATCTTTAAAAAAAATGTAAAACAATGAAATGAGTGATCCTTGTTTCTTCTATTCGTATATCAAACTGTTCATGGAGAGTGAACCAAATATTGCTTTTCAATGTAACGATCTTATTAAAAGAGACTCAAATTGAAAAAAGTTCCATAATTAAATTTATAGCATATTTTATATCGGATATTAATATCAATTTCGATAAAATTCGCTTGATATTTACAATCTAAATTATAATTTTTAGTGAATATATTTAAAATTTATTACCCCTCAATTTGGTACTATATTTTTGATCGAATAAAAAATATATTGGCTTTCGTAGGTTAGAAAAAAATCTCTGATTCAATCAGTAAGAGACAATGTTAAGCGTTGCGGCAGTGGCAATAAGAGATTAAAAGATTGCAGAATTTACAACAATTTAAATAGACTTTACCTTTCACTACTAGATTGAAAACCTCAAAATTGGTTTTTACTTCCTTTAAATGGAAAAATACAATTAGCTTAACACTGTCCTTACGATCATTCAGGGCCGTAAGTTCGGCGAACAATAATGCTGAAAATCTAAGTTAAAAAAGAATGAATAAAATACCTAAGTAGTTGCTACATAGCTGCATCCCCCAAATACAGCACTCTCCAAGCATTAAATTATGGAAACATGGAGGCAGCTTCAATTTTTTAATGGTTTTCTCTATTTACTATTTAACAGAAAAATATTTCATTAGTTTATTTTACAAACTGACATAGAAACTTTTGTTTTCAAAATAATTAAGAAAAATATTTACAAAATTTGACAAACTGTCATATAAAAACTTAAATTTAAAAAAGGTTCATGTCCACAGGATGTTGTCAGTAGCTTTTTTCTTCACTATAATGCCGAATGGAAGACTAATATTGAAAATTACACAATAGATCACACAAGCTTTTAAATTTAACAATTTTGTATCTAATCAGTGTCAGTCTGTAAACAATTTCTGTAATAAATGACTAAACTACTAGTAAATACGTCACTTATTCTAGCCTCGTATTTAACTTGCATTATTTATATTCCAAATAAGATTATAATACACGTAGATATAGAGATAGGAGGATTTCAGACAAGAATATAAACAAAGTTTCTATCTAAAAAATATTAAATCTGTCCTGAAGCAGGAACATAATAGGAAATAAACAATGGTTGAAGGTATGAATATATTGATAAACGAGAAGTTTACAAAATAAAATGTTTGAAAATCAAATTATATATTACCACAAAAAAAAATCTGAAATTGGTTTAGCACTCTTTGGACGTATTGCACACAAGTAGCATCGTAGCAGGGGGAGAAAAGTTGCATGGAATCGGCGGCACTTCTTTGCAGAATCACCTGAAAATACAATTAGCTCCCACCAGAAGAATATACACTGCCACATTTTATGCACCAAACCTCGCTAATGAATGGATAAAGTTATGGTAAACGTATATCTTCTCAATAAAGTAGTAAAACAATGAAATTAGTGATCCTTGTTTCTTCTATTCGTATATCAAAGTTTTTCATGGAGAGTGAACAATTATTGCTTTTCAATGTAAAGATCTTAATAAATGAGATTAAAATGGAAAAAAGCTCCATAATTGAATTTATAGCATATTTTATATCGGATATTAATATCAATTTCGATAAAATTCGCTTGATATTTACAATTTAAATTATAATTTTTAGTGAATATATTTAAAATTTATTACCCCTCAATTTGGTACTATATTTTTGATCGAATAAAAAATATATTGGCTTTCGTAGGTTAGAAAAAAAATCTCTGATTCAATCAGTAAGAGACAATGTTAAGCGTTGCGGCAGTGGCAATAAGAGATTAAAAGATTGCAGAATTTACAACAATTTAAATAGACTTTACCTTTCACTACTAGATTGAAAACCTCAAAATTGGTTTTTACTTCCTTTAAATGGAAAAATACAATTAGCTTAACACTGTCCTTACGATCATTCAGGGCCGTAAGTTCGGCGAACAATAATGCTGAAAATCTAAGTTAAAAAAGAATGAATAAAATACCTAAGTAGTTGCTACATAGCTGCATCCCCCAAATACAGCACTCTCCAAGCATTAAATTATGGAAACATGGAGGCAGCTTCAATTTTTTAATGGTTTTCTCTATTTCCTATTTAACAGAAAAATATTTCATTAGTTGATTTTACAAACTGACATAGAAACTTTTGTTTTCAAAATAATTAAGAAAAATATTTACAAAATTTGACAAACTGTCATATAAAAACTTAAATTTAAAAAGGTTCATGTCCACAGGATGTTGTCAGTAGCTTTTTTCTTCACTATAATGCCGAATGGAAGACTAATATTGAAAATTACACAATAGATCACGCAAGCTTTTAAATTGTAACTAGTTTGTCTCTAATCAGTTTCAGTCTGTAAACAATTTCTGTAATAAATGACTAAACAAACTAGTAAATACGTCACTTATTCTAGCCTTTGTATTTAACTTGCATTATTTATATTCCAAATAAGATTATAATACACGTAGTTTATAGAGATAGGAGGATTTCAGACAAGAATATAAAAAAGTTTCTATCTAAAAAATATTAAATCTGTTCTGAAGCAGGAACATAATAGGAAATAAACAATGGTTGAAAGATATGAATATATTGATAAACGAGAATTACAAAAAAACATGTTTGAAAATCAAATTATATATTACCACAGAAAAAATCTGAAATTGGTTTAGCACTCTTTGGACGTATTGCACACAAGTAGCATGTAGCAGGGGAGAAAAGTTCATGAATCGGCGGCACTCTTTGCAGAATCACCTGAAAATACAATTAGCTCCACCAGAAGAATTAACTGCCACATTTATGCTCCAAACCTCGCTAATGAATGTATAAAGTTATGGTAAAACGTATATCTTCTCAATAAAGTAGTAAAACAATGAAATTAGTGATCCTTGTTTCTTCTATTCGTTTTTCATGGAGAGTGAACAATTATTGCTTTTCAATGTAAAGATCTTAATAAATGAGATTAAAATGGAAAAAAGCTCCATAATTGAATTTATAGCATATTTTATATCGGATATTAATATCAATTTCGATAAAATTCGCTTGATATTTACAATTTAAATTATAATTTTTAGTGAATATATTTAAAATTTATTACCCCTCAATTTGGTACTATATTTTTGATCGAATAAAGAATATATTGGCTTTCGTAGGTTAGAAAAAAATCGCTGATTCAATCAGTAAGAGACAATGTTAAGCGTTGCAGCAGTGGCAATAAGAGATAAAAGATTGCAGAATTTACAACAATTTAAATAGCCTTTACCTTTCACTACTAGATTGAAAACCTCAAAATTAGTTTTTACTTCTTTAAATGGAAAAATACAATTAGCTTAACACTGTCCTTACGATCATTCAGGGCCGTAAGTTCGGCGAACAATAATGCTGAAAATCTAAGTTAAAAAAGAATGAATAAAATACCTAAGTAGTTGCTACATAGCTGCATCCCCCAAATACAGCACTCTCCAAGCATTAAATTATGGAAACATGGAGGCAGCTTCAATTTTATGGTTTTCTATATTTCCTATTTAACAGAAAAATATTTCATTAGTTGATTTTACAAACTGACATAGAAACTTTTGTTTTCAAAATAATTAAAAAAAATATTTACAAAATTTGACAAACTGTCATATAAAAAAGTAAATTTAAAAACGGTTCATGTCCACAGGATGTTGTCAGTAGCTTTTTTCTTCACTATAATGCCGAATAGAAGACTAATATTGCAAATTACACAATAGACCAGACAAGCTTTTAAATTTAGCTATTTTGACTTTAATCAGTTTCGGTCTGTAAACAATTTGTGTAATAACGGACTAAACTAATAGTAAATACTTAAATTATATAATTAATACTCTAAATACTTATTAAATTATATACTCTTATTTATTTTGTAATATTTATATTTGATATAATATTATAATACAAGTAAATACAGAAATAGGAGGATTTACAACAAGGATATAAACAAAGTTTCTATCTAAAAATAAAAAATGTGTCCTGAAGCAAGAATATATTCGGGAATAACACTGGTTGAAGGTATGAATATATTTATAAAAGAGAAGTTTACAAATTAACATGTTTGAAAATCAAATTATGTTACTATAAAAAAATCTGAAATTGGTTTAACACTCTTTGGGCGTATTGCACACAAGTAGCCTCGTAGCAGGGGGAAAAAAGTTCCTTGAAATCGGCGGGACTTTTTAGCACAATCACCTGAAAATTCAAATAGCTTAATACTATCCTTAGGATCATTCAGTGCCGTAAACTCGGCGAACATTTATGCTGAAAATCTAAGTTAAAGGAGAAGAAGAAATAGTGTAGAGATTTTTTATTTCATAGTTAGAAGTCCCATTTTTTATCCACAGTGCAATATCTTAAGTAAGAATAGAAATATATATATTTTTTTGAAAAAATACATCTAATCATACATTTAAGATATTTAAATTTTTAAGTATTAAGTGTCAAATTTTAATTTTTTGATAAATGCTTCTTGCATCTCAGTTCTGAACAAAATCTAAATATTTTTAACCAGTTTTATATAATTTGAATGTACGTCATTCGAAATGGGATACATTAACAATCCGATAAAGTTTATTTTCTAGTAAAATTATGTTTAAATATCATTTTTTTTTCAGAAAACACATCGCAAAGTAAAAAAAATTCAAGAAATAAATTTAAAGCTAAATATTCAATAAATTCTCAGTATCACGACCAATTTATAATGTAACATTCATGAGGAAGTCATGATTTTAATATCCTAGAAAATCAATTATTGATGCGCGAAGAACATTACGAAATTTACAAATTGACAATTTTCCAGTATTGGAGAAAACGACATTTTCATGATTCCAAAAAATAGTTTATTAAAATTAGTTCAAGCAAAATATGGTGTGATAGTACTAAATTATTGTTATTTATAGTGTGCAACAATTATGTAGATATTATTTATAAAAAAAGTAGAGTTATAAGGATATCAGGATATTATTAGTTAGCTGAAGATCAATTGGCCAGAGCTCTAATTTGTTTATACGTTTCGGATAGTCAAATTGTACAATATTGCATGAAAATGCGGCAAAAGATACTTGGGATAAATTAAAAAGTATTCAAACTTATCAAGAAAATTGTTTCTACTACAGAAATTATATAGCGTGCAATATCATAAGGCTCAAAACATGCAGGAGCATAAAAAATATGTTTCGGAATTTTCAGAAAAGTTAACAAATATTGGCGAATCCATAAAAGAATTGCACCCCGGTGAGATCCTACTTTGTTCTTTACCTGCAAGTTGCGAAGTTTTAGTGACTAAGTAGTAGTTTAGAATCTAAGACCGAAGAGGAATTAATCTTGTCTTACATAAAATCAAAACTTATTGATGAACATAGGCGGCCTATTTCAAAACAAACATTTACGTCTAATCATAATCAAGCCTTATAATAGAACGATAACACTAGTTCAAGATTCAGAATATTTGTGTAGATTGTTAAAAAAGTCTATTCTAATCACACAAAATCCGAATGCTGGTTATTGGCAAATAAAAATTAAGATTATCATAAAAGTAAATTTCGCAATGATAATATGTTTAAGCACAGTTGAAAGGAATGCAAACTGATTCGATAAAGCAAGCCTCCAAATCAAATATAAATAGCCCGCTAACTGATAAAAATTTGAGTATCAAAATTTAAACAGTTGATAAAATAAAATAAAAATCATTAATCATAGATTCAGGTGCCAGTTGCCATACAACTGCAAGTTTAGAGGGTTTTTTTAACGCGATAAAAGAAACTGAAGCGTAAAGCATAACTATTTGAAGACGTCGATTAAAGGTGATTTAAACTTTTTAAAGGAAGACGGGTACACATGTATATTTGATTTATTTGGTATATAGAAAACACTTAAAATTTTAACTTGGTATATAATAACACATAAAACATATATAAAAACACTTAATGCTAATTGAACAAA
Organism: Oedothorax gibbosus; assembly: GCA_019343175.1. Classification (NCBI taxonomy): domain Eukaryota; kingdom Metazoa; phylum Arthropoda; class Arachnida; order Araneae; family Linyphiidae; genus Oedothorax; species Oedothorax gibbosus. The sequence goes on from CM033279.1 coordinate 31,642,611, forward strand.
ATATTTTTGATGTAAAACTATCACAGCAGTTTTCTTGAATTGAATTAAAATAAAGTACATATCTTTAAAAGACGATATTAATTGTGTAGAAGTCCTTAACACATAAACGTAGAAACGTAGACTTAGATTTTATCTAGACTGTATGGCAACCAAAGCTCAATTTTTAAAAATATTATTTAAACGGAAATAAATAACATACCATGTAGTTGATGCACCCATTAAAATTCGTTATTTCTTCAGGCAGTCAAGTTTCAGACTTTAAGGCAGGTATTTTAAATTTTTACAAAATCTTTTCAAGACGATCTTTTGCGAGCAACTTAGTACATGAGATGTGCAGCTGGTATGACCGAAATTACAAAATTTCGCTCATTTTCATTGTTACACTCATTGTTGTAAAACATAAGATAATTGAAAATATATTGTTTCTTCGTTTTATATTATTGCTTTTAAACTATACCATTGTTGGTTTCACTATTTAACTGCAAAACAGCGTATACGTCTAAAATTGAAAAAATATCGCCAAATTGGCGACATAGCTATTAATTATATATTAGTTTTAATATAGGATAACATTAATCTAACCAACCCATTGCAATTAATTATGTTTTACTCAATGCTAATTCCATATAACTGTAGTGTAAGTCACGATTTAAGAGGAGATTAAAAGCTTTTTTAATATGCTCTTAATCATTTTTCTGCAGTTTGATTTAAATATTTTCTTGTAATATTACTAACATTAAACTTTGTAGTTGTGTACTTTTTTTAAATTTCAAAACAAGTTTTTATTTTTCTATATTGTTTTCACAAAATATACATTTAAATTAAATGAAGATAGGTAATATTATTTACTCAATAAGTACGCGTTATTTACAAATGATACTATTATAGTTTTGTCTTAACGCAAATGACAAATAGGCAAAATGCTTTGCTCAATGCTTAGATGTTTACCGTTGAATGCAATTAAAATTTCAATCAAAAGTAATTAATTAGTTGTGAACAGTTATATTTAAGTATAATGGTTATGCTATTTTAAGAAAATTATTGAGGAAATCGATGAAAAAATTCTTGTATGACTTGCTAATTATTCAGAACCTACATGGTGTTTAAATATTATTTCTTTCTCTTATCATCGTTGCTCATCTCATCTTTGCGATCTCTATGCTACACACATTTTTAATTGGACAAAATTATTAGCATTTATGTATGAATCTTTTAGATAGATATGTGTCTAGAGTATAACACATTTTTCGTTATATGTTAAACTAGCTTTATAAACCCGGCGTTGCACGGGTGTACTCTTAATAACGGTGATTGTTTCTTTTTATGTAAACATTTATTTTATACCTATTGATTCCTTATCCACTGGTCAGCACTCCATCGGTATATTATAATTTCCTCCCATTCTAATATCAGCATTAATTTTTAAAAATAGAAGTCCAATTGTATCCAGGCCCTTGTAGAAGTATGAGGGCTTTCCCATAGGCCGTGTTAAAATTGTCAAAATACCTATGATATAATGGCCAGTTTCTATTTGCCCTCTTACACCCGAAAATGCCCAAAATGTGGTAAACATTCCACTCCATATTCGACCACTCGACAGGGCTGGGGAGCCAAGTCGGTAAAGGCGTTCGCCTCGCATGCGATAGGTCCCAGATTCGGGTCCGGGCATCGTCAAAATAACTGCCGACTTTATAAACGGCAAATTCAGCCAAAAATGTCCAACGAATAATACGTGGGAGTGCACGTTAAATATTTTTCAAAAGTGCCAACAATGCGTAGGAAGTCGCTCTTAAAAGCTGCATTGGGTGCCTACTCAGGTGTCGACTCGTCACTTGACTGTTGTTCTAAATTAAGACGCCCGTGGGCAATAGCCTCCGTGTATAGCTCTAGTGCGACGATTATTCAAACTTACCCTAACACACACAACTTGATGGGTAAAGCTACCCTACGTTAATTTTTTTACTTCGGCAAAAGCCGCCAATGAAAAAATACAATCGGCCATGATATCATAACTGTACCAAATTGACAGTTTCATAAACATAAAGTTTGTACGCTATACTAACAGGGAATTAACATTTTTATCAGATCTAGTTTTTATCAGATCTAGAATAGTTATCGCCTTTAAAGTCATAGGACCATTGTAGAAATATCTTCACTTCTTACCATTCATAAACATCGATTAAATTAAATTCGGAAACCAAAAAAAAAAAATCAAAAGATTTAAATTCAATAAATAAAATAAAATAATGATATTCAAATAACAATCCTACAAATTAAACTCACGTGCTTACGTAATTATAGTTAATTTTCGCTCACGCAGAACGCGCTGAAATTTCTTTCAAATTATAAAACGAAATTTGTAAATTAAAAGTTCATAACAATGATATTCCTATGGAGAAATCGGCTCACGTTTTGCCTTCCTACACCCGTTCGGGTTCGAATTTCGAAGTATCGCTTCTTAAATGACGCCTACGATATAAAAAGAACATTTTCCTAAAATTTGGTAGCTCTACCTCCAGTAGTTTTGGCTGAGCGTTGATACGTGAATGAATGAATCAGTGAGTCAGTCAGGACTTTGCCTTTTATAAACTAGCTTCACATTTTAAAGCACCATAAACAAACAAAAGACCTTTTAAATTGCGATTTAAAGTGCCTTTTAAAGTTCGAAAACTATCATTTATCCTACACCCCATGAACAACACCTAAGACTTCCTTCAAAGTCATTCCTCTCACATAAAAAACAAAGGACTTTTTTGTGCTCCGGACAATTGGGCTTACCCAGTATCAATCGCAAAGACAAAGAGTCCAGAAGAAGAGCAAACAATCATGATCTTGCACAAAGGAAGTTGACCGAAACACTTTAGTGCAGAACTCCGTCGGCACTTTGTTTTGCACTTTAGCACCTGCGACAAGGAATGGTGGTTTGGTAAAAAGGTAATTTACCTCGGAACCATATGTGTAAAGAACGGATGAAGCTGTTTTGTATTCGTCAAGTAGCTTTGTTGCTTTTATATTAAAACAAACTAATGTTATTATGCTTATAACATATTTTCGGCTTGGTTTCTTAGAACATGGCAAAATTTCACTTTTATAACTGGTAGATTTTAACGGAATTTATAACTTTTTTGGTTTATTTTTGTAACGTATTGATTTGTTTAAAACGTTAGAGATGCCTGAAAAATATCATAACAAAGCCATGTAATTACATTTCACTTTACTTTGTTAAGGTTCCAATGCGACTTTCGGTTTTATGTGTTTAGTAGTAGCTTATTAAAAAAAATTCCCTTTTTCATGTTTGATACTTTAGAACGACAAAAGTTTATTTTAATAAAATAGGAAAAATACCTTTCTATCGAAATGTTCTAATACTTACCTCATTATTTTATATAAACAACTTAAATCTTTAATATAATGTGAATAAAATTTATTATTTCTTTTATTAGTGTCTGTTAAAACTTTGTCAAATTGTGTGAAAGACCTGTGACGAAAAGCGTTTAAGGATTCTACAATTTACTATTATTTTTCTTCTCTATTCTTTTTTTTACTTTCTTTTTATTATTGTACCGTATGTGTAGTTCTTGTTTTGTATCCGTTGTAATGTGCTTAAGCATTAACTTTCGTGCTATTGGAATAGTGAATTCTTTTCTCGTGAATAAAAAAATACACTCTTAATGCTTCCATCTATATCAACAAGCAGGCCGAATTAAACTGGAGCACTGTAGCAAAAGAGCGTCCACTGTAGCAAACCACTGCAGCAAAAGTGCGTCCACTGTAGCAAACCACTGTAGCAAAAGAGCGTCCACTGTAGCAAAAGAGCATCCACTGTAGCAAACCACTGTGGCAAAAGAGCGTCCACTGAAGCAAAAGAGCGTCAAATACTTTGCCGAAAGCGTTTGTTTGAGCCTACTACAATTCGATTGATGGCTTCACTTGGCGAACCTGTTTTTGTATTAGTTTTTGACCGGCACCATATCCATCTTCTTCTTAACTTTATGGACTCGTGAGAAGAATCCGAAAAACAAGAAATCGATCAGTGCAAGTCGAAGCTGAATGTTACAGACATATCTATAGAACGTGCTCACAGATTAGGAAGATGGATGATACCCGACCAAGATATTTTATTTGTAACTGTTAAACTTTAAGTAAAAAGAGACAACAAAAATAAGTGTATGAAGGCTAAAAAGTAAACAAATATACTCAATTATATATGTTGATTTTTCCTTAAAGAACAAAAACTGCAAGATTTCACCTGCGCAAATTTTCAAAAGATGAAAAAAGTAAAAGTTCTGTTTCGGCCAAGTTGGTTTACGATAAACTTGTTATTAACGGTTAAGAGTTCATTACGATTTTTATAGCTCAAGAGTAATTGAAATTTCGGATCTTCCTTTCTCTTAATAAAAAAACATGTAGGTTTGTAATAGTATTTGTCACCTAGAACCGCTACCACACACAATATATAAACCTTAGAAAAAAATTGATAAGTATTTAGTTATAATTTAAGCTTTTAGTCATCATAATTGCTAATTTTCTTTACTTCATTTCGCAAATTAGTAGAAAAAATTTGATAAGCATTTAGTTCTAATTTAAGCTTTTAGTCATCATAATTGCTAATTTTCTTTACTACATTTCGCAAATTCAATCGGATTTTTTTCACGTTACATAAATAATTCCTGTATTTCATTGGAGATTTCAGTGTGATTGGTGGTTTGACAATGTAAGTTCCGCATACTACATTTATTAAAAAATCAAGAACTTATATTCGTTCCTGTGGAACTGTTGCCACTTTTGAAGTGAAACCTGTCAATTAATATTCGTTATCTGCAAAATAATTTTTTAGTCCAAAGAATAACAAGAAGTTCTTAAAAAACTAATATATCATATTTTACTGTTACTTAAATACTTACTGAAATTCTAATCTGGAAAAAAACTAGGTTCCTAACAGTAAATATCATCTACAACCGTTTATACCCTAGATTTATACACATTAGAAAAATAATCGCTAACACAGCGTCCAACTATAATTTAAACTTCTAAAAGCCAAAATAAACTATTTTTCTTAATATTTTTTCGCAAATTAGCTTCATATTATTTATCGTCTGCTCGATTTATTTGTAGTTCGAAGAATAATGGGCTTGTTTCACGAGGGATCTGGCAACAGCTCTGAGGTCTTGTTTTCATTTTTCTCGAATTACTTTTGTTGATATCCGAAATTAAGTTTTCTAAGAATAAATTATTTTAGTTGTTAGTTTTAAAATTACAACTTGCTGTGCTGTTGGTTGTTTTAATCATTTATCAAGGAAAACATGCATTGAAAGAAGTTGGAATTTTTTTAAAAAAAACAACTTAAATATTCCTAGAAAACTCAATTTGGAATACCAAGACAAAAGTAATTCGAGAAAAATGAAAAAAAAAAAAGACAAAGACCGCGGAGCTGTTTCCAGATCCCTCGTGAAACAAGCCCATTAAATATTTTTTTAAATAATTATAAAAATAAAACTACTCCAAACTGCATTAAAACTATAAAAAATGTAAATTAAAACTAAGCATAATTGTATGCAACAAAATATGCCTTGCCGCTTTCTTGGTAAACAATGGGCTTGTTTCAACACTTTGTCAAAAAAAAACCCAATGAAATCGCAGTTCAGAGCGCGTGACGTTTTAAAAAAACAATGAGCTTGTTTCAACACTTTGTCAAAGAAAACAAAACAACCAATGACATCGCAGTATAGAGAGCGTGACATCATAATAAATATTCTCATTAATGAACAATCAAATAATCACATTGTGCTACATTTTTAACGTCATTCGAAACTGATTCATGGAAAAATTATTTTGCTTCAAATATTTTTAAATAAATAAAGTAGGTAAGGTAAGGTAATCGTTTCCGGCTGCCTCAAACAAAGTTTCTCATGCCATTGTTGATTTGGCAACAGTGATTTAAATGACTCAAAATTGAATTTCAATACTAATTCAACCATAGAATTAAATAGAATGGACTGCTCATTCAATAGTCAAGCAGCTTCTAAAAGCGTACCAAACATGAAAATCGACAAGAGGAGAAAGGTTGCAACATATGACAACTTATCGCTACTGTTTCGTTAGAACTATGCCAATTATCGCCAGACCTAAAAACCAGATAAGAGTAGGCTGGCAAACCTGAATGGTGACTCACATATGTTCCCAAGTCACGTGGGTTTCTAGCATCCAGTCGTATGGCGTTTTTTTAAATGTTTTTGCAGACGATTTTTTCCCCATAGTTCTTATTTTTTTCTTCTGGCTTCAATCATAAATATTTGATTAAATTCGTCCAATGTTGGATTATTCTTAATCATGTAATTTTTTTTTAAATCTTACATTTGCAGAAAACTATTTTTAATTGCGGTATCTTTTAAGTAACTCGTACAAGATGCCAAATTCTTGTGTAGTTCTCAATTGCAAAGAGTGGCGTAAAAAAGGATTTGTCGCACTCCACAAGTAACATTTATTTAGTTCTGCATACTTTAAGTAATTGTGTTCTTTATAAACCATACTTTTTATAGAGGGAATTTATTATAAAAGAGCTCTTTTATGCTGAAGAATCATCTTCATGATTAAGTGAACGCTGTAAAAATTCAATAGCGATTCATCTTTGTTCCTTTCCCAAGTTCTTTTTTATACCACTAGATTGTCGGCTTCATATGTTCAAGTCGTTTTGAAAAAACTCGCCAACTGGTCGCAACACGTGCTGGGGTAAAATCTTACCCCAGCACGTGACCATGAGGGGATCGCTTTTAGGTTTGCCAATGCGAAGCCATTCTCTTTTATGTCTCTGAATTCAACAGAGACATTAAATAGAATGGACTGCACATTGGTAAACCTAAAGCGTCCTCCTCATGTCAGGTCGCTGTCACGTGACTGTGACCTGACTATAGGCGAGTTTACCATTTGGTGAGTTTTCCCCTTAGATATCATAGTTAAAGTATTAGATTGGCAAATCACGTGACCTCCAATGCTAACGACGGGACGCGCATGGAGGCCAAATAAGAGGGCAAAATGACCAGTGTTGCTGCCACTTTAAGGAGAAAAATACTACGAAAAAATACCATTTAAATCTAAAATTACAAAAAAATATCGTAAAAATACTAGCTGCATTTTGGAATCCTTTTAGTGACTTTAAATCCTTTTCTATTATTTTTTTTTGTAATTTTAGAATTAAATGGTATTTTTTCGTAGTATTTTTCTCCTTAAAGTGGCAGCAACACTGGCCATTTTGCCCTCGTATTTGGCCTCCATGCGCGTCCCGTCGCGTCGTTAGCATTGGAGGTCACGTGATCTGCCAATCTAATACTTTAACTATGATATCTATGGTTTTTCCACAAAGACTTGAACATATGAGGCCGACAATCTAGTGGTATGAAAAGAAGTTGGGAAAGGAACAAAGATGAATTGCTATTTCGATGAAAAAGATTGCTACTTTTGGCATCTTATTGCAGCTATTTTAAAAAAAACTAAACATTCTTTTTTATATTTATTTTATCGTGGATCTGATCAATGCATGTGGCGCTGAAGGCAAATTCGAATGTTTACAGAATATTTTTATCAAGAAAATAATCCTTGAACTGTAAAAGAGCTTATAGAATAATTTATAGGTTTTTAGGAATAAAATTACGATAAATATGCCTATCTAAACATGTCGATCTTACCTGTGAATAAATCACAGATACCTTTTTAATTTATGTTTATATTTTATAAATTGCACAAAAATTAAGCATAGAACAGAGATAAAACGAATGAAAGCAAATATATTGAACACAGCAGCAAAAAGCTAAAAATTATCGTCTGCGAAACACATTAAAATCCGCGCTGTGGTTTCGGCAAACCACCGTGACTTGGAAATAGATGTGAGTCACCATTTTGGTTTGCCAGCCTACTATTACCTGATTTTCAGGACTGGCGACAATTGGCATAGTTCTAACGAAACGTTAGCGATAAACTGCCATACGTAGAAACCTTTCTCCTCTTGGCGATTTCTGATGTTAAGGAAATTTTGGAAGCTTCTTTGCTATTGAATGAGCAGTCCATTCTATTTAATGTATCTTTAATTCAATGGGAAATTTGCCGACAGATTGTAGATTTATTTCCGTCTGGACGTACAGAAAGGCGGGCAAAAATTATGAAAGTTGGGTCGCTGAGGTCATAGCTTTCTAACAAAAAAAGATAAGATGATAGATTTAAGATAAGATTTAAGATCTGATGGATAGAACCGATTTTGGACCGGTTCTATCCATCAGAACGGACAGACGGACATACCAACTGACATCGAACGCATCTCAATACCTACTTTTTCATTTTTAAAAAATTCTTTCGAATTAAAAAAAGGAAAAGTAGGCTAAAATTATAGTACAATGGTTTGCTCTTAAAATTGAACCTAAACTTAGCATAACATTGTTCATTATATTCACTAAAAAGTAAATAAAATTAAAAAAATGTTTGTACAAAACTAATTAGAACTTTTTCTGCCTCTTTCTTAATGCACAGATAATGAACCATCAAAAGAATGCTTTTGTATTGTATACAAGCCATAAAATTTTAGTGGGAACTTTACCCCAAGGACCAACTGATATGTCTGTCTAGCCTCAAAATATCCATTTGAACGTTGCACAACCAACAATTTTCCACAACCAAAACAATTTAACCTTATTTTCTGTCAACTTTTTTTTAAATGCCCTCTAATTATCTTTTACTTTAAACTTGGCATATTTCAGATTCGAATTTGACTGGCCCTCTAATGCATTTTACTGCGATACGAAGTTACGTAGTCAGACACAACGCAAGGGGTCGACCTATCTATGGCATTTTTTGTGCATATAATAATAATCAAATTATCAATGTCGAGAAAATTGAAATATTTCGCTGCTGGATTATATTTTTTGCAAATTATATTTTATTTAAAAATATGTTTTTTGCTTGATGTTATTTTCCTCTCAACTCAAAATATGTTGATGCTTTCTAGTTGTTGAAAACTGTTTTTGTATTTTTGTAAATATATAGACTGCTTACTTTTTGTTGCTTGAACTGGGTCATTCAAGGTGTTTTTTGGTTTCTGTTGTCGAATATTAAAATATTAGATTCATTTATTTAAAATGTCTGATGTTATACCTAGTTATTTACGACTTTAAATTTGTTTCTTTATCATTATTCAATTAGCAAATTTAACTGAGCCATATCTGTAAGGAATATTTCACAAAATGAGGTTTTTTATTTAGTTTGGATCTCACAAGACTATGTAGTACCTAAAAATACCTATTATTATTAGTTATTCAATCAAAAATAACCGGGTTTGTGAAGCTAACATAGCTTATCTCTAATTTTATAAATTTATTAAAAGTTTACATTAAATTAAAGATTACAATTATAAGTCTATGGTATTATGCTGTTTTTATTCAAATGTTAATTACATGAATACAAATAAAATTCTCTATTTGGCATGTGTGTTCTAAATTACAATTGAAAGGATTTTTCGCACAAAAAACATAGCCAACATAATCTTTATCTACATTATGTACTTTCTTTCCACTAATTGGTTTAAAATACACCTACATAATTTCAAAATGTTAATATTTATTTGCATAAAAATAAATATTTGTTTTACCCTAATTATCGTCAGTTGTATTGTGTGAAAATTGATGATGAAAGTCATTCCGAAAGTAAAACAAAACATTCGGAAATTCTATTGAAAACATCACACGCACAATAAATTTCTTGTTCAAAAAGTCTTCCTATTTTCCTTAGTATGCCAAAAGAATGAACTGTTCTAATGATGCTCTGTTACAAAAGCTTTATTTTTAGAGCACCAGTCATACAAGTATCTTCCTTTCACATTAGTTTCGCATTAGTAGGGACTTTTATAGCATTGGGAGCACTTTTATATGTTCTCCTGGAATAAAAGTTAGTTAATTTTCTTGTTATTTCTTATGAAGCATTTCGAAAATGTGAGATACAAAATTTTAAAAACTCGTTTATTTTTTCTATCGGTATTTGTATATTCCAGTACGACTAAAATATGTATATGAATGATTTGTAATTAAACCAATCATGTTCAGACGAGAATAACGAAAATATTATTTTTTTTTATAATAGCGTTTTTACCAGTGAAAAATTATAACAGAATATGCATTAGATAAACGCATAAAATGAAATAATAAATAAATGAATGTAAATTGAAACTAACCAGAATTTTTTGCAAAAAGGGGAATGTCTTGCCACTTTCCAAGTAAACAAATAATGGAAAATTAAAGAAACACATAGGGTACATTTTATGACATTTCACACGTATTTATATGACAAAAATAAATTTACCTTCAAATATTAAATTTAGATGACTAAAGTATCTCATGGTATTGTTTATGTGGCAACAGCTATTTAAATGAAAAAAATTAAATTTTAATGCTATTCAAAAGAGTTGACCGCCAAAAAAGGTAGACAGATCCGAACAACAGACGTATGTTTAAAAAGTATAAAATATAGGTATCTTTCTAATATATAATAAATGGTATTTAACACCCGACAGATAAAATTGAATTTGGGAGACAATGTAAGCCGGCAGACGGACATCTTCACCTTGTCATATACCATACTAGCAAATAAATACCCGTTCTTCGCACGGACTAAAAGACTATCAAATCGATCCAAGTATATGTGTCATTTAATTTGCTATAGGATAATAAGCTTTGCCTTTGCTCCCGTTCATTATAAAGAATAAAATCCCGTTACTTATATTGCTTTAAAATTCCAAAATAAAAATACATCACTATAAAATGCACATCCCCATATCACAAAAATCTTCCTCAATCAATATGAACTTACTGTCACCGCAATTTTCCTGATAAATTCAAAATTAACCATAATCGTATAACAATGTTATTTCACGTCAAAACCTCCATTCCGGTTTAAAAAAAACATTTAGCTCATTGGCACGTTCAATTACTTTTCAAATCATTAATTTAGTTTCTGAAGGTAATGGCGAGAAAATAAGAGCAATTTCAATTTTAATTAATTTTTGTGTTCATTTAAATTTCTTCTGTCGAATGGCAACACAAAAGTGAAAAAATGATCGGATTTGAGCGAAAGTGGTGTATTTTTTTCAGAAAATTAGAATTTTCTCTAAAAATCGAACAAATATGAAAAAACTAAGCCTCAGGTGCACACGTTGGTATTAAAGGGAATCTATCTTAAAAATTTCGAATTTCTGAGGGCAGTATAAGTAGGTCTTTTACGATCCACAGACAAACAGACACACAGACAGACTCTTTCTTTTATTATTATATACCATATACATACTTTCCATCAATTTTTTTCGAATTAAAGAAAAGGAAAATAGGCTAAAATTGATTTATGTTAAACAAAAAAGTTAGTACAAAAATACGAGTTGAGGTAAGATATATATACTTAAAACAAAATGTAACACCCACATAGATGAAATCAGCAAAAGGACAAAATTAACCTGAATTAAGAAACTTTCTTGATAAAAAAACCAATTAAATATTTGTCATAATATTCTTAGTGAAAGTTTTATTAATTGATATAGGTTTGAGTGGCGGATACATTGTTTTAGTAAACTTTTTTTGTGTGAAAAGAAACTGATGAAAATAATGAGCTGTTATTTTATTCTGCATCCTAGCTAGTATAAACCATTTGAAGAAGAAGAAGAAAGAAGACTGATATATAAAAACAGAAAACTTCTACGAACTTGTATTATTTGAAAACAAATTGGCTCTTATATCTGTAATGATGTCTTAGTCATGTGTGACAATGGCCTATGTTTGGTAATCGTCCTTAAAAATTGAATCTCTAATTGGAATCAAGTCCGTTAGAAAATTACCCAATGCGCTTCTTCCTTAAGACATTTTATTGAAAGAAGAAGGATGTGAGGAAATATTTCAGTCAACATCATTCCATTTTACTTTTAGCATTTTAAATCACTATAAAAATTTATTTCGTATTTTTTGAAAGAAAAATGCCCACTTTAAAATAAGATCTGAGTATGCGAAAGAGAAAATATCTTTTCAATAAATATTAAATTTGTAGTTTATTCATTTGTTGCTGAATTTTGGACAGAAATAGATGTTCAAAAATTATTTCTGGAAAAATGCATACATTTTGACACTTCTTTTGTCTCATTGGATTTTAATCTATTTAGTGGCAGAAAAATATTTAGATTAAATTAATTTTAACCAAGTAGGTTTGTAACAGAAACTATCACTTTCACGCAAAAATTCTCTCTTGGGTCTAAAAAAGCCAAAAACGCAGCTTTAAGTTCTATATATTAAACTTTAAACATTATAATTAAACTATTTTTCATTGAAAATTCATTAACTATTACGTGTCGTTTACAAATAATATTTCAATTTCCTAGAATAAATGAACAATATTGCTCACATTAAAGAGAAGTAAAGCATTTCAAATCAAGGTACAACGTTAAAACTATCACCTTCAAAACATATTGTTTTCACGTATTTCTTTACACGTATTGTTTTCTTAAATGTCATTTAAACTACAAAAGAAAATGACGAAAAACCTCACAAAAATTAATAATTATTATATAACTGTCATCAATAAAAAATGCTTATATATAATGACAAATTACGTATGATTTTAAAAACACTAAAAAAATATTAAACGCATTGTGCCTTTTTCTAAACAAATTATGCGAACAATAAAAGAAAATCATTGTGACGCATATTACGATGTCATTGCAAACTGATTTATGTCACAAATAACTTCCTTTAAATTTTTTATTTAATGTAAATAAGGTTTATTGTGCGACTGTTTTGAGTGGCATTGGAGATTTAATTCCATTAAATTTGTTTTTTTTATTCTTTTTCAATGGGTATTAAATTTTTCATTTTTAATAGCTTCGAATTCTAACATTTTTCTGATATATCGATGGGATGGATGTTTTGGCGTATCATACTTGTCTATAAAATTAGTAGTTTGGGTTATGAAAGGGGGTGATGGACAGACGGACGGATACGGCATTTTTAAAACTTCCACTGTTTACGTTATGAACGTAGTGTGGAAGCTGAAATACATGCAAAGGAATTTGTTTATTAAGCATATATAAATATTTAATCTCACATATTTGAAAAAATATAGAATTTTACCTATTTATTCATTTTCCAAGCCAAGATAAGCAATTCACTTATGAAATGCGGAAAAAGTTTGACCGAATAAAAACGTATGTAACAAATTTAGTTTAACGAACCAAATGCGTTCTTGTTACGAATAATGATCCATAAACTATGTTCTCCAAAGGGATTTTTGATATTTCACCTTAACGAGTAGAATAACAACCGGAAGAATATGCTCGATATTCGTTCCAACCATTTTTTTTAAAAAGTTATAATAATCTCTTTAGAATTGAAGAAAAAAGAACATCCTTTTTGACAAGTTAAAAACTTGTTATGCAAGTTTTAGAGAAGAAATAGAGTTGTACTTCTTTAAAAAGAAGAATATTTCCCGTTTATCATATTTATATACTTATAAATTAATAATTGTTTAAAAATATATTTTTTATTATTATAAAGATGTTTGCATCAAAACTGTTTCATAAAAACTCTATTTGATTTTTAATAAAATGTGTGACTTATGTTTGGTATGCCTCATGGAAAAGTTATTTAATTAAACACTTCTGTTATATACTATTTACTTTCAGGAAGAAAAACTAAGTAAAATTTTTTTTTATTTATCTAACAAAAAACATTTAGTGCTTGAATTAATTTCTAAAAAATACTGAAAATAAAGAGAAGAATTTTTTAATGTTAATTTTTTTCTCCAAAGGCAAATTAGTTTTAAAATAAAAAATAAAAAAGGCACAGATTATTGCTAATAATAAGTTATCAATGTATTATTTTACAAAGTTAAACATAATTACTTGCAAAAAATTCACGCCCTAATAATAAAATGGGAATATCTTGAAGCTTTTCTATATTTTATCTTTAATTTGTTTGTTTTTGATACACTAATTTAAAATTTATTTTTGGAAATACAGACGATTTTAAAGTAAAGTGTATGTAAGTAATCTTTTAAAATATAATTTTTTTCAAATGTTGGCGATACATTGGCATTAATATAAAAATTTAAATGAATTGTACGAAATTGATACGAGTATTTAAAAATACCACTAAAAATTATAATTAGAAAACAAGGAAAACAAGTTTAAAGTATTATATTTGAAAAATTCAAAGACATTAAATAATTAGTAGTGATATATTTTATGGCTATTGTTTAAGAAGATGGTCAAACGTAAATGTGAAATGCATGACTGAATATTTTTTCTAGGGAATTTCATTTTCTTTCAATATATATCTATTATTGGCAAATGTGGAATATCTGTTCCCACAAAAAAAATCGGTACATGAACTTAAATTTATTTCCGAAACAACTACTCTTATTTCTGTTACAATACACCCATGAGAAATCTTCTTTAGACTCCTGGTAAAGATTGCGCAAAAATACTACATGGTCATTTAGTCTTCAAATACCTTAAAAAACTAATCAACTAGATTACACTAACAGTTGGGTAATAATATTGTAGAATATTTGTTGAATGTGAAAAAATCATGTCTCATATTTTATTTATTTCAAATGATTGTCTTAGTATTCGTTAATAATAAAAAATAAGTTAAAAAACTGATTAACTAAAAAAATTGTGTTATGTTAAAAAAAAACTACAAGGGTCAAATTATTTTTTTAAGAAGTTATTTTTTTTTCTAGTATTTGCTGTATTTTTTGATAAAATGTTTAAATCATCTAGATCATTTTCTAGTTTTAAAATACAATGAGATTCAAGCTGTAGTGGGTTAAATTCAGTTACAATTTCTACACCAATATGCAGTAAACCAATAGAGTACCAGCTTGTCTTTAAAACTGCTTCCAGAAGTTACTTAACTGTAGTAAAACAAACCTACAGCATAATTTTTTTGTATTAAATTCATTAAAATATTCTTAATTTTTAACTTTTCAAACGAGATTTTGGTTTTGTTACATTATAACAGTAACTCTGAACCAGTATAATACTTATAGATATCTCACACGCAAAAAATTACTCTAGACTACTTAAAGAAAATTATAGCTTCTTGCAATGACGTTTAATTAAATCAGTTGTTCGAATAAGGAAATAACTCCACAATTGCTATTTTCGGGAATTTGAAAAACTTTCTAAATCTGTTATTCTTGAATATTTTCTAAACAGTTTTTAATGACACACTCTTTTCTCTAATTCATCATTTAGTTACGTTCAATTAGTTATTTTGAGGAAAATATTATTCAAGAATAGTTCAACAGAAAAACATTAATTTATGATAAAAGTCGTAGAATTATCTCCTCATTTAAGTAACAACACTTATAATTTAAAGTTCTAAAACTTAGTAATGCACAATTTTAAATCAAGTAAGTAGTTAAAATGTAAAATAATGCATTGATTACGACAGTTAATCTTTTTATTTCTCGAATTATACGTTTTTGCACAAAATTTTAATATAACTTGATTTTGAATGAAATAATTACAAATTGTAATATCATTGCAAGTATTAATGGTATTCTGATCAACACAGATTCACAGATTACTTTTTAAATTAATAAAATAATAAATTGAATTGTCGAAAACAATGTTACAAAAGTTGACAATGACCGTTGTTACAAAAAATGTCGAAACAAGTTAACAATAACCTGATTAAATTAATTTTGGTTTTTACTGCATCTACTTTTTTGGTCTTTGTAACATGTTTTTGGAAAATTGTTTATGTTCTTCCGGAATAGGTTTTATTATTTTTGAAACATCTATGATTTTTTTTTGCTTAATTGGTATTAAAGGATTGGTAAAATGGAATATTACAAATTATTTTTTGTAAGATCCAGTCTTAATCTATTATTTTATAGAAATAGTAAAACTAACATTTTGATTCATGTACACCAGATAAGGGCATCACTAGAAATATTTATAATAATGCAAATAAATATCAGTAAAGTATGAAAGTATTTTTTATATATTTAATTTATTCAGAGAAAAGTATTTCTAAAAGATCTGAATAAAAAAACATCACAATAGTGAAATCAGAGAAAAAAATTAGAATTTCAATTTCCGTTGAAGAGAATTCGACATTCTGGAAGAATATTACTTTGAATTAGGAATTAACTCCAGGGGTTATTTTCTCATTCTAAGTAACACATATTCTCGATATCAATTTAACCCTTTAGCGACCTGTTTTTGATAGTTTTTTCTATACGAAAATATGCGTATACTTGTAACTATAATTGTAGAACAAGAAAAAAGAAATTTATGGAATTATTACGTTATTCAAACAACCGATTCAATTTCAGAGGGAGTTTCTTCAATTAAAATGTCTTTTTATGGCTTTCAGCGTTATTGAAATAAAAACGGTCTACTGTATTTTGTAAAGATCTGGCATTTACTTCTTTTTGTCAAAAACATAAAGGAAACCATTTACTTTGTATTTATTGACTATATATTCTATTACTAAAATGGTTTATTTATGTCTAATTTTTACAATGAAGTTCTTTATTTTTTGTAATTTGCTATGATTCTGTAGAACGCCTTCATATGAGGTGCTGAAGTGAAAACTTATACTAATTGTAAAAACTATTTACCAATTAATATTCCCCCCTAAAAATATGGCAATTTAAAATGTTCCTCATCAAAAGAGAAAAAGTAGGTTTGTAACAGAATCTGTCACTTAACCCGCTTACACACAACAGTTGTGTTTAACATGTAAAAAGGCGCCAAACACAGCATTAATTCTATATTAAACATTTTTATGTTAAATTTGGCTAGTTACATTTAAATTTTATTTCGAAAATTCAATAATTATTACTTATCGTTTGCAAAAATTAATCTATTTTTTAAAGAATAAATATGTAATATTTCTCGCTTTTAAATAGAATGAAAATATTTCATATCAACATACGAAGAATCTCGTAGTGAAATATATTTTACGTCATTTCAAACTGATCGATGTCGCAAAAATAAATTTATTTGAATTTATTGTCTAAAAGAATTAAAGTTCCACGACCGATTGTTGCGAATGGCAATGGTGATTTAATTCTAATAAAAATGGCTTCCTATGCTTTTTAAATGAGCATTCTATTTTGCAGTTTTTTTACATAATTGAAGTACTTCGAATTCGAATTATTTTCTGAAAGTTTCAATGTATTCTAATTTTGATGCGCTGAATTTTTTGACGTATCACGCTTGTCCGTAGCATTTGTAGTTTGGACTATGAAAGTGGGTGACGGACAGACAGACGGACGGACTGACAGATAGACAGGTAGACAGACAGACGGACTGAACGATTATAATACCTTCCACTTTTTACGTTATAAACGTAGTGTGGAAGCTAAAAAGTAGTACTTTTTAAAATGTTCACATCATTTTAGGAAACACCAATTAACTCATATTGCAAGTCTACTCACAGAAAAAAAAACAGAATAATTGTTTCCTCAAAGTTTCAAAAAAGTTAGTTTTAGAAAAGTCATTGTTTTCTTAGATAACATGGCAAAAAAGTAAAGCATACAAAATCTTTCTGACAACGTCGCTGTAATAGCATGTCATCTGTTACATATCTTTGCCCTCAGGGTTTTATTTTGACAATGGGATTCGAAAGAATACTTGTTTTTGAAATCGAAAGGTTTTGATCAGAATTCGCAAATACCACAAAGATCAATGAAAGCTTTTTTTGGCGACAAAATTTGATAAAAATGTTGGTTTATTATTTGTTTTCAATTTTATTATTGCTGGAATGTCTAACTATTATGGAGGAGGTCAGCTCATTATAAATCAGATCTTAATATAAATCTTATGTTTTTTTTTACAAAACAATATTGATAGCTCATATCATTGGTGTATTAAAAAGCTGTATTTAAATAGTCCAAATTGTAATGTTCTGAGTTATGCATGTAAATATAAACTTTTGCTGTATATACTTGACTTATTAACAAAATTTCTTAAGCGCTTTAATTATTTTATAGATGCTTGAAGTTACTTTTAATAGCAATCTTCGTTTATCCGAGCATGTTGTTATTATTACAGCTAATTCTTACAAGCTTTTTGGCTTTCTAAGACGAAGACTGTTAATCTCTCTAATATTCTCTCTGAGGGTCATATATTTTGGCATGGTCCGGTCATATCTTGAGTTTGTTTACTCGTTTAGGATCCTCACTATGAGAACAGTGTCATCAAACGCGTACAGAATACTTTTCTGTGTTACTCATATTTTAAGAGTTTTCAGTTAAAAGTTCTTCTTTTTGCTCTTCTCGGGAAATATCTTCACTTGAACTTCTTATAATATTTAACATTTGCACCCTTAATATAAACGTAAACGTCAAGTTTTTTTTGTCCTCTGTTTTCGATAAAGTGTTTAAAATTATGATTGATATTACTGGAGCATTAAATCTATTTGTACATGTTCAGCAGTGTAACAATAAATAACTGCTTGTTTATTTAAATTCTAATCCATCTAACTCTATCAAATTTTTTGTTTACATAAAATTTTAAAATTTACAACTGCGTTTCGGAAGAGTTTTCTTTATTTCTATGTATTTTATGTTTTAAAAGCTAATTGCCTTCTAAATCTTTTTCTTGTCATATTTCTTTTTTTGTTCTTTTAATGTTCTGATATTTTGTATTTTATTATGTGAATTGTAATTGGATTGGTTTCTAATGTTTATCGAAAACGAATAAAAAGTATTTAATGTTTAATATTCCAGAAAGTCCTAGTACATTTTAAACAAATCTGCAGATTTTATGAGACAAAAATGCAATTTGTGTTGTTGAAACTTTTTACAAATTAGCCCATATCTTTATAAATAAAATAGTTGCTGCAAAGTCCGTTCTAATGTTATCGACACATATTAAGGTATATAAAAAAGTTTCAAAGCACCGAGATTATTTTCTGAATCAAAATTGAAAAAAATCTGGCTTTATTTCTCGTTATTAGCGGTTAATAGATACAGCAATTTCCATAGCAAATTAATCATTAAAATATACTTTTATTTCAAAAATAATAAACTTAGGAATAAACACAAAATACCGTAGTTTTGAGAAATTTTAATGTACTAAAATATCACAGTTGAGCGAACAATTTTGATTGCCACTGTAGTTTAAAAACTAGGGCTGTGCAACACTTCACAAATTTCTTTAACCACTCCATAAATCAATATGTTTAAAGGATACTATATAACCCATGAGGTTACTTAAATTTTAAACCGAAATAGTTATATGGAAAAGTTAAAAGAGATTTGCGCATGCCCCATTTTGTCCAAAACTGTATTATGATGTTTGGCCGGTACTGGGATTTTTTCTTCAAATTTAAAGTGAGTGGCAAAACCCTTTTATTTTCCCAAATGCTTAAATACAGTTTTATTCTAAACTATCATACTTTGCATTAAACTCATTAGAAGTTCAGTTAAAAAAATATCTGTAATCAATATATAACACAAAGTTTAGACAATCTTCCCCTATCTAAATTATTCAAAAACTCTGATTACGATAAGAAAAATAATGAACCAATTTATCTGAACTAATAATGGTATAAATAATAAAAGATTATTTTGAAACTTCAATGATTCAATAGTGTGTTAAAGGGATACTTTCCTTTAACACACTTAGTGGATTCATTTATTGTCTGTAAAAATATTAGTTTTCTTAATATATTTTTAATTAGCTTCAATTTCAATTTCTTTTTTAAATTACGCTGAAATTATATTGAAGAAAATAATTAGTGTTTTTTATAGATTTTGTCTATTGTCATTGTAATTTATATTAATTATTAAAGAAATATAATTTTATTTAGTTCGAACTTTGTGTGTCGTCAATTGTTTAATAGTTGAGATATTTTACTATAATATTGAAAAAACACTAACCTGTGAACTGACCCTTGAGTAGTTTTGCTTTAAGGTTACTTTTAGTCAAAGAGAGAGTATGAGACCCTAAAGATTACTTTCTATTTGTTTTAAGTAAAGAAAGTGTCGTAATTTCCTTAAAACACATTTTTTCTAACTTAGTACGTTTATTAAAAAGTTTTATTGTAAGCCAAAGCTGCTTTAATTGATGGTAGACAGTGAGTAAACCTGGCTGAGAACAAAAATAGATAAGTATGGAAATGTTGATTTTGAATTATCCAAATTTAGTTTTAAAAAAATATGCTCATTACATTCTTTGCCAAATGTTGGGTCTTTTATATTTTGCTAAAATGGCTTTCAGCACTCGCATATTCTGCAGTTTTCCTGAAACAAATTTACTTCACAGTATTCCAAGTGTAACTTAAAATAACTTGTTCACCGTGTGTGACTTTTTTTCGCTTCACCATTTCAATCGATACATCCCAGTATCAAAACTGGGCCCAACGGTCATAAATTTAGTACCGTAACCACTGAACTACACGTGATGTAACAAGACAAGCAATAACTGACCACACTGGCAGCTCCCAGACAGTATAGGAGTTTTATTAGATTTAGCTTCCTTTAACCGACCGAGTGGCAAGGACGCCATAAGACGTTAACGGATTCTGTACTGAAAGTGGCAGAGCCTCATGGAAGCGTTCTTGTGTTCCCGACTGTTTTTGTCAAGCGACGTCAAAAAGCGTTTGGGTATCCTGAACCCCTTTTGCCAAGAACGCATTTCTCTGCAGTTTGTCCCCCCCGACAGAATACACCTGTGCTCCCTGCTCACCGTCCGTGAAGAGCTTTACAATAGATGAATGACCGGGGACAGCATTGACTGAGGGAAGATAATTACCCCCCGGGACATTGTCGTTGTGTGTAAAAGAGTAATGTTGACTTTGGCATGGAAATAGTTTCACTCTATCGCCAACGGAGTATTATACTTGATGGTTTAATTTTCAGTACGACCAACATCGAAAAACGTACTTAGCACTAAAACGCTTAAAAAGTTGACAAAGCGATATGAAGGTAAATAAATAGACAAGCATACATATGAAAAAGGCATTCTTTACTTTTGAAAATAAAGTTCTTGGTAAAATTTAAAATGCATTAATACCTTTTGGTAACCGCCCCTTACAATTACTTATTTACGATCTTGTTATAAAGTTGAAGATTTTCCTCGAACATGTACAATGTGAGTGGTTTTGGGGTGTTCACAGAGTTCCGAAAATGTTCCTATTTGTGGTACTCATAGTTTGAATGAGGATCTGATTCCAAAATTTTCTATATATGTAGCCTATATTGTTATATCCTGAAATAACAAGAATGCTAAGTGTCTTTTTATGTATAAATTTTTTTTAGATGTTTTATAGTCATAAATAAATAATAGTTGGGAGAGCCTCCTGGATTATTTCGAAAAAATTCTAGTTGATTAAAAAATTAAATAATTTAAAAAAAAACCTTGTCAAATTTCAATAAGAGGCGGCTCTTTACCAAAATTTGTTTGTTTTAGTAGACATTTTTTATAATGTTATCATTGTGGCTCGACCCATTGATAATTGAATGAATCACTAACCCAAATGCATATTTAGCATTATGTCTAAAAATATTCGATTGACTTCTATATCTTTGTAACCATGATATCCTAACTGATAAACTAATAATAATAAGATTTGAAATCTACCATGCAGAAAGCACCGCAGTCCTTATACACATTTTATTGGATCCAATTTAATAATTAACAACTATTCTATTTAATATACAGAATTTTTAACATAATTTTAAAATATTGATACAAACAAATATTTGCTAATTAACTAAACAGGCATATAATTGTGTAAGGTATTGTGGGTTTTTTTGTCGATGTATGCATAAAAAAAGTGCAGAAAAATAATTCACATCTATAGTTTAGTTGGCTAAAACATCCAAGCCAAATAAAATTTATTACGAGTGGAATTTGAAGTAGCAAATATTATGAAAAGTGACGGTGACGGGAGGGTTTGTTTCAAATGGCATTTTCGTTTCAAATTTTGACGTACAATTACAAACGTTATAAAAATTTTACATGGTAAAATTTAGTAAAATAAATTTACCTCATTGTTGATTTTGGTATATCATATTTTTGTTTCGTTTAGGCCACAATCGATTCTTGACATGGATTGAGGATAATAATTAATAACGACTTAAATTCCTTCTACAAAATTTTAACATTGATGAGTAGCTGAGTATACCATTTCGACTAAAAAATATATTACTGAAAAATATAAATGTCTGCCTGAAAATTTAAGGATTAGCTTTATTTGTACTGAAGCCCTTAATTTTTTAGGGATTTATAATTTGACTTTATTTTAAAAAGTATATGTGTAGATTTCAGTCAACAAAGTGAAAAAGAATAAATATTTATAAGCAACGCGCATTAAAACCAAATGTAATAATTTTAGTTTCTAATTCAATCTTTAAAGTATAAAAAAGTAATAAATTAATATTTAAAACAAAATTAATAGTAGTTTTTAATGTTTTGAAAAACATTTCGTTATTCTTCCTAAAAGAAAAAACATATAGATAGATTATGTTTTATGGTAAATGGTCTAAAAGAAACCCTAGCACGAAGTGTGGTCCATTTCAGCTTGTGACATTTCGACACCTCCCCTTGAGAGGGGGGATGAAAAACCAACTCCCTTCGTTTTTGTACATTTCGCACTCAAAAGGGGAAATCTTTTTGTAAATGAAGTGGAAATTAACGGTAGGTCAAAGGCATCGAACGTATAATTGTGTTCGCCATGTCGTTTAAGACATGATGGAAATACTTTCTATGATGTTTGATAAAAAAAATAATTAATAGGCTTTTTGAATGAAGGGTAACGTAAGATGCTGCTTCTTGTTTTTAGTTACCTGATACAAGTTTAATAATAAAGGAAACTTAGCAATAACTATTACTTAAAAACTGCTGATTTTGATGTAAGTGTAAAAAAGTATCTACTTACCTTTAAAAATGTAAAAGTGCTTGTTTTTATCTACAGTATTTACATAAATGCAAGTTAATATATTGTTAAAAACTTAATTTAACTGTTAAATCTAATCTTATTCCTATTCAATTTTTACTATATTTAAACACACAATTTAAATATTTTAGCTGGGCAGGCATTCAGAATTATAAATTTTCTTGCAACGATATACTCTAAATATACTATCCTTTAACTGAAGAGGGTAAACAAATTCTTTAAAAAAATTAAAGCACAAGTATTCTTTAGCAATTTTACTAATAGTTAGAAAAGAGAAAGGAAATTAAGAAAAAAGTGCTAATGTAACATAGCAAATTACTTTTTAAGAGGTAAAATTTGAAGATTTTTTACTTCATTTTATATAATTTACTTCTTTTTTTACTTAATATATAATCTCAGAGTTATTAAGGAAATTGATGCTAACCTAATTGCGGTAAGTACAAAACGAAATTCATTAGTCAATTGTAACTTTTATTGAAAGTCTTTGCTTAAACGATTTAATAGCATTTAATAACTGTCTTTTATTAAAATACTAGTGGTAGTTAATAGCTAAAAAATGACTAGTGGAAATTTAAAACTAATACCCAATTTAAGACTGTGTTAATTTTTATGTGTTTTCAATGTAAATTGTTATTTTCTCCGAAAAAATTATTAAGTAGAACCTCGATTATCCGGTGTAAATGAGACCGGGGGTAGGTTGGATAATCGAAAATCCCGAATAATAGAGAATTTTTATTAAATATTAAAACTTATATAGTACAAAGAGGCGATCGTAACTCCGTGGATCTTTAATTCACCAGGATTCGATATCCGCCCTGGGTTTGTAGTTGTAAACATTGAATATCAATGAATTATATCTGAAACTGAGACTTCCTCGCAAAAAGAAAATGGTAAAATATTAGTTTTAATTTTTATTTTTTTAAATAACTGAGCAGAATTCCGAGAAAAGTGCATATTTCTTTTGTTTTATGGTAGATATCACTTGGAGTCTCACGATTTTAGAATATTCCGGGATAATAGATTGTCAGAAATTCGCTTTTACTCTTTTGTGTTGCTGTCAAAGTTTTGTTATTTTAAAATCACGGCAGTTTTCTGATTTCATGAATGCCAGAAATTTCCGGTTTCATAATCTCTTGATAATTCCGGTTTCAGAATCTCCGGAGAATTCCTTTTCAGAATTCCCGATTTTTGAATTGCAAAAGTTTGCCGATTTTAGTATCGCCAGATATTTTTCACTTTAGAATTATCGTAGATTCTTGAGACTAGTTTCTTTTGTAAACAACCGAGAACAACCTTTTTGGAGAAATTTTTGCTGTTGACTTAGGACGTTCGGTTAACAGAGAGTTCCGGATAATCGAGGTTCTACTGTATTTTTTTTTATTTTATCCTACTGAATGAAATTAAAATGTAAAAATGTTTATATGCTTAAAAAAGATAATTAATCAATAGAGGGATATTGAATTTTATATAACTAAAAAACTTCATTTTACTTATGATCAAAACCCATTCCATAATTAATTCCTTATAAAGCCTAAATATAAGTATTCCAATATAGACATACAAAAGACATAAAACAGCCCACGGCAATGACAAAAGATAATAAACAACTTCTTTAACTACATGACATTAAATGACATTTTTAGTCGAAAGAAACTCGTATTTTAAGGCTGAGAAGGACATAAAGCAAGTAATCAGGTAACAACATTGCTCGAAATTATATCCTATAAAACTCCATATAAATACATGTTATTCCGTGTCATAAATAACTCAGCATAACATATGGCCACACCATGAAAAAAGTAACTCTTTTTAACACTAATAAACACCGTCTCAGTAACACTAGCTGTCTTGAGATATAACTGTCATAAAATTTAAGAGATAGTGTGCTACGATGATAAATTGATGTGACATGTACCTAGTTAATTTTTATTTTTATGAAAGTGGTGTTCGTGTTTGAAAAATTTGAGAAGAAAATATATTAAAATAGTGTCTGAAGGCAGAATATGTTGTGAGGAGTAAAATTATGTTTCGACTACATTCTGAAGGTTTTTGAATAAAAAAATGTATGTAAGCTTTATGAAAACACTTGTTTTTATGTAACGTCATAAAAACAACCATGTGAAAACAGCCGTGTGTCTGTTTTTTCTACACTTTAAAAAAATCTGTAAAATTACAGCACTTGTTGCGGTTATTTCTTATTGTGCTGAGTTGTAATTTTGTTTCCCAGCAAATTGATGTTTTTTTGGCGTACAGGGTCACATGAACAACTTACTCCAACAAGATTTAAACGGGGCCGGGTGGTTTGGACCATTACGCTAGCAGTCTGCGCGCTGTAACGGGTGCGGGTTCAATTCCCGCCTTCGCCCTGGGTGTATATTTCTTTCTCTGTGACAGTAAAAATTATTCTGTGTCTGTCTTACTTGACGAAGGCTTCATAAGCGGGTCTCTGATCAAGCACACAAGCCGGAATATATATGTAATAGTAGTAGTAGTAGATTTAAACAGATAAGATGGGGGTGAATCCAATTACTGCCACTGAAGCAAACGTTGCCGGTACCACAATATCAATAAATTTTACATCCTATGTAAATTCACAGCACAAGGTGATGTCAGAACTTTTACCATTACTCTGTGATAGTAAATTTGAAGATATTGTACAGTGTATAGAAAATATAATTTGGGTAACTCTATAATACTATCATAGTGTGCTCCAAAGATAAATTAATGTGTGACATGTACCTAGTTAATTTTTCTTTTATTAAAGCTGGTGTTCGTGTTTGAAAAATTGAAAAGAAAATGCAATAAAAAATGTCTGAAGACAGAGTATGTTGTGAGGAGTAAAATTATGTTTTGACTATATTCTGAACGTTTTTGAGTAAAAAATAAATAAATGTAAGCTTATAAAAATATATTTTTACGTATATATAACGTCGTAAAAAACCATATAAAAAGGGCCAGATGCCTGTTATTTTTTATACATAAAATATAATTTGGGTAATTTCATAATATTATCACTTTTGAAACACATAATAGAGACAAAATTTTAAATAGTTTTTTAAGATGATTAAAAATTTAATTGAATTGTTTTCATTGCAAATATGTGTTCTGCCAACAACCATTGTATACCATCAATATGTGTTCTGCCAACTCTTTTTTTTTGTATCCTTCGGATGTAAAAAAAAATATTGAATTTGAAAATGGAAAAATAAAAATATTAATGTTGATTTAATACTGAAAAATATTTACTTGGTACTCATGTTGATATTCTTTTGTTCTAATTAATGGTTAATTTCACGAAAGTTGAATTTTGATGAAAGAACTTAAAAATTCGAAATTTATCTTTTAAGATTTAAGTTTTAAGTTTTGGCTTTTAAAACAAAAAATGTGATACTATACGACTAAATGCAATTAAAGTAACGTTAAAAAATTATCTCTAAGGAGCTTAACCAGAATTATTTATAGGAACCTTAACCTACAGCAATCCCAAAGTAATTGCTTTTGTTGCTTTTTATAGCTTTAAACTTAATACAATACCTTAATAAGAATGAACCTTATCCCTTTAAATGCGTATAAATATATTATGTATTTTGTTATATTTTTTACAAGTTAAAGTTAAAATTCATTGAGGCGATGAAGTTGTTTATTATAAAATAATATTTGCTATTTTTTATTAATGGAAGGCAGTTTATGTTAGAAAAATAATATTTTCATTAAAGTATACATTACGTTTTAAAAATTACATTCCAAATTTTATTGTAATTAAGTAATAAAAAATCACAAAGAGGAAAAATAAGAAAAGCTTAATTAATTAAAATAAATAAATAATTTAAATGGTAGGTTTTAAATTTTTGACATTTGAACTATTTGGAAAATGCAATAATATTCCATCAGATTAAAAAGAGGATATTTTAATTATAAACTAGTATTTTTTTAATAAAAAAATTATAATTTAATGTAAAACGTGGCACAAAAATGTTTCATTAACTTAATAACTAATAAACATAAAACATAAAAACACATAAGCATAAAAAGCGTATAAAATATTAAAACATGTTAAAATTAACTAGTGATTTAAGGAGCAAGAGTAATTTGAACCTATTCTTGTTTTTTCATGCATCATAATTTCTGTACATGGAATAGTTTTTTCCCAATTAGTTACCATTAGTTATGAAAATAATCATGAAATTGTAAGTGAAACACATTAATAAAATTAAAATAATTAAAAAAACATTTTAAGGCTTGTTTAGGAAATAAGTATCATAAAATTATCAAAAGAGTTATTCTTTTAAAAAGAATCTTGTTGAAATGTGTCAGCGGAAGTATTCAAAGACTTTTGTAAATAAATATTTTACAAAAAAGTATAAGAATTGCTTTTGTGTGTGTGTGTGTGTGTGTGTGTACATAACATAGTATATCATTATTACTTATATAAAACTTAAATCTTTAAAAGAAAGAAACAATTTATTTATCGTTAAATTTTTAATAAAAAAATAGACCAGTCCATTACCTTCTAAATGTCAATATGTTTTTATTTCAATAAAAATATTATTGCAAACCATAACATAATTTTCTGGTCTCACTGCGCTACTCTAACCTTTTTTTTTATAATTCTATTAAAAATGATAACATACATGATCTCAAATTTGAGAACAATGTATTCGGAGTTATTATGAATCAATGATGTTTTACCAAATAATGAAAACATTGTTCTCAAAATTGACATCCAATTTTCAACCAATGTGTTCAAAAATACAATCCACCTCATACAATATTCACAAAGGACGAAGTTATTTATTTGGAATTCTAGATTACGATAAGTCGACTGCTGTGAAAATCTGAAGTGACGTCCCAAAACCCGTTAATTATGTAGAGAAGATAATTACTGCGGAGTTAAGGGATGAAGCATGAAGGTCAGAATAAGATGAAGATGCCTGGCGCGAAAAAAACTGAAGCAGTCTGAAAGTCGCCAAATCTTGGTGATAAGTCTAGAGTCACTCAATATTGGCTGTGCTTAAGTAGACAGAGTATGGATTATCTTGACGATATGGCACCCCGCGTTCAAAAGTGTCATTATTATGGTGAACGCAAGATGGATTGTTTAAAGTTAGGTTGGTTCTAAATGGTTCCGAATTGCCTCGGACGATGAAAAGAAGCTTATCAAATTGCCAAAACTACTGGTCGTCGTGACGATATTTATAGGTAAAAATGTATCATTTTATTCTTTAAGAACTAGTAATCAATTTTTTTTGTAAAATGACAATTGGTGGCGATGATTGTGGATTGTTCTTCAATATGAGAATTCATACACAAGGTTCAAATGTTTCCTTTCGTACGAATGATTTTAATTGTTCTTTATTGATTTTGTTATATGCAATGATGCAGCTCTAAGTAATTTACTGATCGTTTGTTTGGAATAGAGTCACTAAATACAGACTTGTATTAACAAAAAAGTCGCTACAACTGATAGCTTTGGAAGTTCGGGGAACGTTTCCTTGCTCTTTTCAAGGTAATTTAATGCATATTAATAACGTTGGTGAACGCGAGTTGCCATTGTGTAGGTTTTACGAATTCTATTAACGTTTTGTAGAGCCAATAAGCTTCAAATGTAGGCCTATAGTGTAATCCAAAATGCCTTCATTTTGCACACCCGCATTTCTATTGGTCCCACCTCTGTGTCATTCTTACCTTTTCTTGAATGAAGTGTTGCTAAAAGACTTGTTAATGATCATTTTGAAATCTGGACAGGAAATTGTTACACAGATGAACAGCTTTAATCGCATTCTTTCGAAGTCTTTCAGATGAATGAGAACACTCACGTTTAAAAGTGATTTACTAAATTAGCGATGTACGTAGGTAGAATACTTATACGATTTATAAATATTTTATGAATTGTTTTTCATGTCATACTTTTAAAACGTTTTAATATTTGTTTGGATAAGAATAATTACAAATTCCTTTTGAGTAATTTTTATTAAGAAAAATATCAATTATTTGAATATAAAATGGAATATTGATACATAGTTAAACAATCCGATTGTTGCAGTCATAAAATTTTAGGCAAGCTAATAAATTTTAAATAAATTCTTAACCAATGTTATTTTTTGTTAACAAATCATTTAATTCACAGAAATGAGTAAAAATGGTTTTTTAAATATTAAACTGATATTTTATATAGTACCTGTACACAATATGGACACCCTAAGGAAATTTTTCTCACCCTCTTGTACACGTCACAGGACTGAAAATTTGTGACTACTATCTCTGGAATATTGACTATTATCATTAAAATTCGTGACCTTGTAATTATTATGGTTTAATTTAAATAATAACAACACACATTTTTTACATGTGTCTATATAAGGAACCACGTGTCTCAATTATAAATATGCATGTCCATATTAGGGACAGGTGGCTCCTTATGGAACTACTACTGGATTTAAGAGCCCTTATTTCAAGGGATTTTAGAGAGGAGGAACAAAAAGAAAGATCCTAAAGTATTACATTGGAGGACGGCATAGTAAATATCTTCAAACATGTAATTTAGATAGGACGGAGGTCATTTTCGGTTGTGGCTCTTCGAAGACCTTCAAAGTGAAGTAATGTCACTAATATGAACATTAATTCATTAATAATTACCTATATAAAATCCCATTAAACATATATGTTACAAATTTGAAATTCATTTGCTGTTCTTCCAATGGGGACATAAGGAATCCATATTGGGAATCACAGGCGTAGTTTTAATAAACATCATAATATATACAACGAGAACATTATCAAGAAATAGATGCTATATCTATCGAAAATTTTTTTATCAGCTTTATAAAACACTCCACCTTAACAAAAAATTTAAAATAATTATACAATATAATATAAGAATATAAACTTTCTATAATTAAGATCAACACACCACAAAATACAAATAACCTTTGAAAGGGCAAAAATTGAGCTTTTTCGCACTTTATAGGCTAAAATATTTTTTGACTGCTTTTCTTCATGGACATGCATACCTATATCTCGATTACAAATTTAACTTTTAAAGATATTAGGGAAAGATATCAGTGCCCATATTGAGAGCACTGTCCATATTGGGTATAAGTAGGGGGAACTAGGGACATTTGACCCATAAGGATACATGACCCAATGCCTTTTTCTTAGCAATGGAAAAGTTTTGTGATTTGAAATAGGCATCACTTTTTTAATTTCAGCCAGCTGATCACATGGTGAAAAAACGAGCTGAATCATTGTGTATGTGTTTAGTTATGCGAAGAAATACGTTTTCATGCACCGAAAGTAAATTTTTGAGGCCGTAAGGTTTTTGGTCTACATTTTTTGGTTTAAAGAAAATATTTTTTCAATTAGTTACTTGTGTAGTGCATGCTTTTAGCTACAATTACATGCATGATAGTGTCAATGTATTTATTTGCAAAATACTTTGTTTTGGGGTAAAAAAAAGGGGCAACTAGGGATACTTGACCCAAGTAAATTAGGGATACGTGACCCAAGTAAATAAAAAAAAGTAGGTCGAAGTAGACCAACTAATTTTTTTTAAAAATCAAGGGAGTCCCAGAAAATGACTGGGTTCTTACCAAATATCAGGAAAAACGGAATATAAGAAGTTTTTTTGGGGGGAAAACACAAGAGCAAAATTCTTATGAGCCTAGAACTCTCAGTTTGCAAATAGAATAGATGTAAAATGTTTTAAATGGCCTGATATGTATAATATATCATAAGTTAATAATGATAAAATAGAAGCGATTCTTCAACCACCTGTGTTTTCTCTGTGACATAAAAGGATTCCAAGTTTTGTATTTAAAAAGTTTTTTACGTTTAAATTTAAATAGTTTGTTAAAATAAGAATAATTAATGCGATAAAAATAGGAAGTAATAATTTTGTCTGACAAAAATTAAAAAAACATACATATAAACTTTATATGATATTTGTATTTAAAAAGTCTTTACGTTTAAATTTGAATAGTTCGCTAAAATAAAAATAATTAATGCGATAAAAATAGGAAGTAATAATTTTGTCTGACAAAAACTGAAAAACATATATATAAACTTTATTTGATGTTAGTTTTGTTATCATATAATTTGTTTTTGAAAATTTAAAGTCCTACTAATAAGTATATGGGTTGGGTCACGTATCCCTATTAGGTGGGTCATGTATCCCTATACATTGGGATACATGACCCAAAACTAAAGTTTTAAATAATTTATATTTTACTAATATTGCAGTTAAATACTTCAGAAAAATACCAAAATACATTGTGTAAGACTTAATAAAGTATAAATTGACTGCATTTGCACATCAATAAATTGTGTTTTTTAAAAGTTACAAGCCAAAAACTACAAGTTGGGTCATGTGTCCCTGGTTCCCCTACTATAGTTTATTTTCACCAAAAATAATTTACTCTACGAATTTTTTTCAGTTAGATGGTTAATTTCAGTGATTAAAAGATTGATTTTCGTTAGATGAATTTATACAGAAATTAATTGGAAACCGAAACAAAAACTTCGTCAGAGCACTAAAAACTGTAATTTTTTTTTATTTTGGCATGTTCATATTTCTAAAATATTGAAAATATTGTTTGAATAACAAATGCGTAATATATTGTATGAATTATAAAAATGTTAAAAGTTTGAAAAACAACCCATTAAAATATAACTTTTTTAATGCATATCTTTAGTTCACTGATATTTATGGCATGGTTTTCAATACTAAATGTGTAAAAAAAAATGTAATTGCAAAACCACAACAGAAGTACTATTTCAACATTATTTTATTATGTCAAACCCTAAACGAAACAAAAAGTTACAAAACACAAAAAGTTTATTGTGTTTCATTAGGATTTTATTCCGCCTAGCTAACAGTTGTTATTTATGTGACCTTATGCAATCCTTAACAAATTATAAGGGAGTTTTATTAAAATATATAGTGTACAACTGATCCAGCGATACACCCCTAAAAATAATATTAATCAAAATAAAAATAATAACAAAGTAGATATGTAATGAAATAAAGAAAGAAATCATTAATATTTGTAGGTATAATGGTCTTCTGGAGTGTTTTGTTCAAAATTATTTTTGTTATTTTAGCCAGCACTTCTGAATTTATGTGGAAAGAAAAGCGACTTATTCCATTCGCTATACACATCGAAACTAAACTATGATTATAAAATAAATTCGATATAATTTGAATAAGTTTTTGACTCAATTGTTGAAAGGGGTCGATATTCTGTGTTTTAAGATACTATTACATTATTAGAGGGAAAATAAATGGCTTGAAGTTGTGAGCAAAAGATGTATAATAATACGGTGAGCCATACAAAAATGGGCGCCATTGTGGCTCATCTATGACACATTTAACAGTGCAAATTTAACAACTTTTATCTTTTCTTAAATAAAAAATGGTTATGTTGTTATAAACATGAATTTATTCTTATAAATGAATTTGTTCTTGAATTTATTCTTCCTAAACAATAATTTGAATTAAGCACTTCATAAAAATATCTTATTTATCTATCTTATATATCTAATATCTTATATATCTATAATATAAAAGTTCCTTTACCATTTTATGACTATTCTTAAATATTAAATATAAAAAAA